>CM034357.1:62076260-62299923 GCA_019925275.1 Mytilus edulis | reverse complement strand
AATTGTAATGTATTTATATTCACCATAAAGTTCGGATCTAATTATGTGTTTGCTCTGTATTGTTTATTTATAGTGAAAACAATTATTGGCAAAATCAGTCAACCTATCTCGAAGTATAAAAAACAAATAAGGTTATGCATCTGTTCTTTAGTTGCTAATCACAGAAAGGGATCAGTTCTCAAACTTAGATAAAACGTGAAGAGAGTGATATTGGTCAAAATTATTCCTAGTCAATTTGTAGAGATCCATCTTAACATTTAAAATAGTAAGGCCCCTAACAGGTGTAATAAATATACCACCAAATCAAAGTACGTTATATCGGGTTGCACACGAAAAAAAATATTCTCTTGATTTGACAATTGTAGGAAATTAATCCTACATAAATTTTCATTTCAGCAAAACATATCGGGTTTTTTAAAGCACCATTATTTTATTAATCGGTGTTTCTATAGAATATTTTGAAAACTTGAGGTTACATGATTACTAAAGCTTGAACGGGTTGCATTTCTGTAAAAATTGATAATGCAATTTCCCATATGAACTTCTTATACGGCTAAAACTGTACCATTTTTACTATGAAGTTTTGAAGAAAAAAAAACATATCATAGAATGGAAAGTTCATATGCAATACTATTTTTTTCAAAGGTCAAAATATCGGGCTCTGCGGCATATTTTCAGCGTTTATATACCCCAAACTTCTTTTTTTTTTTAGGAAAAGTGCAAATTTAAGAAAAACTAATAGGATTTAGTCAATGGTGGTATTACATTTACAGCCAATATCATTGAGTGTGTAGCCAAAGGTAATATCTTTGGTTAGCTTGCTTTCTACCTGAACCGTGAAGTCATTGTTCTGTTAAGAAAACTACCCTACTTTAATAGTAGACTAGTCCGACAGGTAACCAATCTATCTGTCTGTTGGACTAGACTATCTCGAAAGGAGGGTAGTATACCTAACCTTAAAATGACTTCACGGTTCAACTAACAAGCAAGCTAACCAAATAAATGACATTTGGCCTTACTCAATGAAATCGGCTGTAACAGTTATCTACGTCTTATCATTTAATACTTCTTCTGTCTCATTTGTTATAACTTTGTTTTAACGTCTATATATGGATATTGTCTAGAACCATGACAAATTTATTACGATTTCGGGCATTAATAACAATTTTAATTTAAAACAAAATGTTTAGCAATAACTCCTCAACAATCGCTCTAGGTGTGCAGTGTTGTTTGGTTTAACAATTCTCGATATAATTAGGTAAATCATTACGTTTAAAATTAAAAAAAGGTCTAGACAATCAACCTGAAGACCCACACCTTTTCATTGAAATCATAGATATAATATTTAAATAACTCACTTGATTTATATTAAAATGTGGATTCAATTGAAATGAAAATGGAATTATTCCATGGGACACAGATGCCCTCGCTTCGGTATCATATAAGTTATAAAGGGACAAAAGTAAAGAACATTAATCAAAAAGCTTGTTTTTTATTATTTTTTTATTAGTGAACATTGAATCGTTTAAAGCATTAGTTGTAGTTAATTCCACTACAATTATGAACAGAAGAAGATAACTCCCAATTTTAAAAATCCCTTTTAACATCATTGGTACGGACGGAGGGACGGACGTTCAGACGGACAATGCTAAAACTTAATGTCCTCTCTGCTACGGCGAGGGCATAAAAACAATCTAATATTAATCATAAAACACCCGAGACCACACCTGCATTTTGATGGAGTTCGTTTTGGTAGGTTTGGGTTTTTTTATGTAGTATGTTGATTGTTGTTAGTTTTTGAGTCATCGTCCTTGATTGCTGATATCAGTGTTAAGGTTTTATATATCAGTTAAATACGCAAAAATAAAGCAATGAATGTTCAGGAATATGGCAGTTGTAATCAAATAGTTCGTTTCTATGTTTGTTGGTGTTTGTTTTTGTTGCTCATTAGTGTTCCTGTTGTTCCTTTGGTTTCCTCTTGTAGTTAATGTGTTTTCCTCGTTTATAGTTTGTAACCCGAATTTGTTTTCTCTCAATAGCTTTACTAGTATGACTATTGAATGGCGGTATACTACTGTTGCCTTTATTAATTCCTCGTTTGCTATTTTATTTTATTTTTGTCATGAAGAAGCTTCTGTCCATGTTTTGTAATGTGAATGAAAAGACGATGTTGAGATTATTTATGTCCAAAAGATCATGATCGTTAAATTTAACTGCAAATACTGATCTCGGCTATTAGTTGTACAGCAAGAAAGACAATGAATCCAGATTTTTCATCAGATTCTTGACAAAGTTTTTTAATGTATAAAAACGTTAACAACAAACTTAGGTGTCTACTTGTTAACTGTCAAACACGATACTGTACTGACCATGCTGCAGTTTCCATTCAGATTTCGTATCTACATTCAATGATGGTTCGGCAAAAGTTATTGATATGTCTATAAATAAAATATAACCACTGACTGGAACTTTCAGACGAAAAAAGTGTTTTCGATTATATTGTTTGTTTTCAAGTGTGTTTACTGTTTGGTCTTACGTCTGACATGGTCTTGACTTATAATAACAGTTATCGTATTTTCATTTTTTTTTGTATATGTATGTAAAACTTAAGATAAAAATCAGCTATTTCATGTATATGATTTTAAGTTAAAAGCAGCTATATGCACATGTTTTTTTTATATAAAGAGTTTTATTTAGAAGAAAACCCGACATGAGTATAAGGGAGCTACCATTTGATTTTTATGGGGGGGCTAGGATGAAATTTGAAAAAAATAGGCAGGACAGGAGTTTTGAGTAAAAAAAAAAGGCAGGATGAGACACTTTACAAAAAAAAAAGGCAGGATGACAATTTAGGTAGAAAAAGTCAGGATAAACTAATAAAAAAAAGGCAGGACCGAATAGAGTGAAAAATAAAAAGGCAGGACAGAGATTACAACTAAAAAAAAATGCAGGACAAAATTTTTCATCCTAGCCCCCCCATAGAAATCAAATGGTAGCTCCCTAACATACAAATAATAACTTCATTACAAACACGATTCGATTTTAAAATTCTTGTCATGGTTAAAAAATAAATAAAATAACTTCATTACAAACTCAATTCCATTTCGATATTTTTAGAAATTTATCTATGATTATATCACAAAAAAATATGTTGATCCAAAATGTGACTCACGGTTTATAAATCATTTCTTGTGTCCAAGTGTATTGTCGTATATTTCTGGGAAGTGTATTCTGTGATTTACGTGATGTAATGTACTATTATATTGTGATGATTTTGTATCTAAGGTTAAATTGTTTACATTGGTTACAGTTCGGTAGAAGCCTTATTTTATGCATTGTATATATACTTTAATAAAACATAGAAAAGAGTAAGATGTTTCGCGGGTAAACTTTGGGTCAGGTCGAATGTAAAGGGGTGTTCCTTATGAAACTCAGATACGAGTAATGAGACACTTTGGAAGAACACCCCTCCTATAATAATGGTACGGCTACCATTTGGGTATATAAGCAGGAGAGATTCCTAGCTCAGGGTCGATTGTCTTAAGTCTTCAGAGACATAAGACCAAGGTACGGTACGTTTATATTCGAGATCGCTGTCTCTTAAATATTAGATATTGTGTTATTATTACTAAGTGTAATAAAGTCGGTGCCTGTTATAAATACGGACTTGTACATTTACAAGCGGAACCGTATTGTACCGTATAGGACAAGTGTGAGTCTGTGTGACCACCTTGTAAAGTACATAATTGTACCAGAGGAACAAAGACGAAGTATGTAAACTTGTAGGGTACATTATTGTACCAGGAGGACAAGTTTGTTCCTGACCCAGGACAAATTTGTAAGAGAGTACAAATTTGTACCAGTGTATATATTTTGAGTAGAGTATTTATAGATAGTTTATTAAAGATTGCAAAGAGCAGTTGTACATATTTTGGTTCATTGACGTTAATATTTGAATAAAGATTATTTGTTATATGTTTTGTAAATAGAGCAATTTTGGATCCAGTATCAAACTGGTAACGGACTCATTCTAACATAGAAACAGACACGCTTACCCGGTGTGCACGTTACATATTATTTATTCCTGTATTTCTCTGTCTTGAGGGTTCCTGTGTTTATTTGTACTGTATTTCTGTCATTTAGAAGTGTTGTCATTTACTTTTAACATTGCCATATAAACGGGCGGTTCGGTTAGCCATAAAACAAAGTTCAACCCACTTTTGTTTTAAATGTCCTGTACCAAATCAGGTATATGGCAGTTGTAATCAAATAGTCTCTTTCTTTGTATGTTGGTGTTTGTTTTTGTTGCAGTTCAGTGGATCTGTTGTTTCTTTGTGATATAAGTGTTTACAAGATTAAAATGCTATTGATTAGTATGATCAAGAAAACTTGGTATGGAAATAAGTTTGTGCATTTGTTAATTGGCAATCAACATAACTGTACTGGATTAGAGCTGTTACAGTAAATCAAGTTCACTCAGCCAAACTTTTGTAGTTTGGTGGAGCAATTTTGATCCGAAAGTGAAGGAGCTTCAGGCGCGGATCCAGAGGGGGGTTCCGGGGGTTGGAACCCCCCCTTTTTTTGGACGATCAATGCATTGGAATGGGGACATGTAATTGGAACCCCCCTTTGTCCTGGGTTAGGACCCCCCCCCTTTTTTTTTAAATGGCTAGATCCGCCCCTGAGCTTGAACTCGTCCTTTTTTTTCGTCAGTTATAGTTATGTGAGAAGGAGGGGTCAACATTACCTTCTGGGTTGTTTTTGGGCCAAATGAATTTTCGGAGAATTTGTACTTATAGTACTATTTTGATTCGTACATATTATTAGTCAATTTAACTTGTTTTTTAGCATACATTGCTCTAACATGTACAATAACTTGTTTTTAGTTTATATTAATATATTTTCCAGTTACTTGTAACTATGTGTATAATAATGTCTCACATTGCTCAAATGAAATACATAAAAGAAAGACTTTGTTTTCTATGTTTGCATTCTTAATTTATGATGTGTGTTTGTTTGTTTGTTACTTTAACAACCTTTGTCAACTTTTATTTATGTGAATAAAGTATTAAATAAGAATTGATTGTCTCAAGTTTTTTAATATACCAATGATATAAATGAAAAACCCAATCACTGTTTGAAGAACAATTTCTTACAATTGGCACTACACATCAATTAACAAGAGTGCACATGCATCTTAAATATAAAGCTTTATTACAACTGTCAAATAAACTCAACATTACCAAAGAAAACTAAACATTGATCAATGAACCATGAACATGAGGTAAATGACAAATGAAACATGCCAGGTAGACATGTACAGCTAGCAATCTTCCATACAACAAATATATTTGACCTATTGCTTATGAATTAAGAAAAACAGACCAAAACACAATTACTTAACACTTAGCAATGAACCGTGAAAATGAGGTCAAGGTCAAATAAAACCTGTGTGACTGACATATAGATACTAAAATATTTCCATACATCAAAACCACTGAACCTTGAAAATAAGGTCAAGGTCAGATGACACCTGTCAGCTAGAGATGTACACCTTACAATCATCCCATACAACACATATAGTAGACTTATTGCATATAGTATAAGAAAAACAGACCAAAACACAAAAACCTAACTATAACCACTGAACCATGAAAATGAGGTTAAGGTCAGATGACACCTGCCAGTTGGACATGTACACCTTACAGTCCTTCCATACACCGAATATACTAGACCTATTGCTTATATAGTATCTGAGATATGGACTTGATCACCAAAACTTAATCTTGTTCACTGATCCATGAAATGAGGTCGAGGTCAAGTGAAAATTGTCTGACAGGCAAGAGGACCTTGCAAGGTATGCACATACCAAATATAGTATTCCAACTACTTATAATAAAAGACAATTTAACATTACAAAAAATCTTAACTTTTTTTTCAAGTAGTCACTGAACCATGAAAATTAGGTCGACATTGGACATGTGACGGACAGAAAGTTCGTAACATGGGCATCTATATACAAAGTTTGAAGCATCCAGGTCTTCCACCTTCTAAAATATAAAGCTTTTAAGAAGTTAGCTAACGCCGTCGTCGCCGCTGGATCACTATCCCTATGTCGTGCTTTCTGCAATAAAAGTTGCAAGCTCGACAAAAAGTTAATCATAAGTTCTCCACAAATAGTGTGACCAGATATATAGTCAAACCGTCAATGTCCAAAAGAAGCAGTTTTGTTCAAGAAAAAAAATATAAAAGAGTGGTTCTACAGAACCTTATGTCTCGCCTGGTGCTGTCAGATGTCAGAGTAAAAATGTTGTACTAGCTACCAAAAAAACATTGTTCATTTGTCAAATGAAGTAAAAAATCAAAACAATTTTTATGAACCAAAACTTGTGCCAGATAATTATGTTTATATCTTTAATTCAAGTTGCCTCTACAGAAACAAAAAGTAAAATCACAAAAATACTGCACTCTGAGGAAAATTCAAAACGGAAAGTCCCTAATCAAATGGCAAAACCAAAGGATAAAACACATCAAACGAATGGACAACAACAAGAATTAAGTGACAGACATTTTAAATTTATGCTGTAATAGTTTCATCCAGGATTAGAAGTTTATCTGCCATACATCTTCAATACCAAAAATTAAGGTGCTACTTTTCACAAGGTAAATGTTGCACAAGAATGTTACTTCTTTACAAATATCGTAAAATCTATTATACAGAATGAGACTGCTATAAAATTATTTTAATAGCCCTTTGTATGTCATTTAGAAGACAAATATATTTTTTTTCAGAAAAAGATGGACAATTATAAAATGCATTTTTTATGTGTAAAAGGTGTACAATTGTGTGGTAAAATACATTTTGAATGTCCTAGAAGCACAATTGTGTTAACAAAAACACTATATGACTGTGATTATCCGACACTTCAATTCTTAAGGGTTGTTTATTTTACTAACAATATTAAAACAGTAAAATAAACATTGTTATTTTAGTAGTTTCAATGTTATCAAGTTGCTCTCCATTTTTTGCATATCCATTTTATATTTAAAAGTATATAAGCACAGAAATTAACACAAACCATGTCGAAACAAAAGTGATTTTTACATCATTTCACTAAATCAGTTACAGCACTCGCATATGGACAGAAATAACCAGGTTTTTGATGGCGACCTCACATTTACAGGGTAGATAAAGCCAATTTTAAAAGGTGGTTCCAACCCAGGATAAAGGGTTTAACAATATGTCCCCTTCGATAGTTCAAAAGCATTGATTGTAAAAAAGGAGGGTTCCAACACCTGGGACATTAACTGCCCCCTAAACACACCCAGATCTGCTACTGCATTGACTTTAAATGGTCACCACCTAATGATTTTCATTCCAATTTGAAGTCCATTTAGTACAGAGTTTTATAGGAAATTAAATTGTTTCAGCTAATCACATGTAGGACAACAATACATCAAATCCGTGATTTTATAGTTTTATTCTATTCATCTTTCTGGTCACTATTTCTGAACATTATTGGGTAGAATTATCTCAACAAAATTTGGTTTCAGCTGGCGATGGGTTGTCAAATGTTGATAAGTGGATTTATAAACATTATTGGGTGGAATTAAGAATCAGGACTTCAAAAGTATCTCAGCAAAATTTGGTTTCAGCTGGCGATGGGTTGTCAAATGTTGATAAGTGGATTTATAAACATTATTGGGTGGAATTAAGAATCAGGACTTCAAAAGTATCTCAGCAAAATTTGGTTTCAGCTGGCGATGGGTTGTCAAATGTTGATAAGTGGATTTATAAACATTATTGGGTGGAATTAAGAATCAGGACTTCAAAAGTATCTCAACAAAATTTGGTTTCAGCTGGCGATGGGTTGTCAAATGTTGATAAGTGGATTTATAAACATTATTGGGTGGAATTAAGAATCAGGACTTCAAAAGTATCTCAGCAAAATTTGGTTTCAGCTGGCGATGGGTTGTCAACTGTTGATATTGTGCCAATTTTACGTGACGGCAACTATAAGCTTTTCTAATTCATATGTTCAAACAAAAATGTAAATGCCTTTAACATAATTTTATTACATGTATTACTGAACAAATTAAGGTGTAAACAATATCATTCATAAAGCTGATGATTGGCACAACTGTTCCGTAATTAGATTGTCTTTGTTATAAAATTCTGTTAAAGAGGTGTGGTACAGAGGTATTCCATGTAAAACTTGAGAATTAGCTGATCTAATCTGAAAAAAACAACAAAAAAACAATAAAACTACAATGAACCACTAGTGACACTTTTTTTCTTCATTTTTTTAAATTACTTATAATATATTTTTCTGTACTATTCTATCAATAAAGTGTATTATACTGCTCTTTGAGCCTTTGTACTTGAATCAAATCTGGAATTCCATGAGATTGTTTGGCTTATCTTTATTAAAAAAAATCCTTCTCTGTATCTTATTTCAACTTTCACTAAAAATGAGTATTCTTCATTATACATGTTATAGACACAAAATCAATATGTACTATTTTTTACATTCATACAAAAATCTCATTTAACTGCCAAAAGAATATTTGTATTCAATCAGTTACATGTATGAATGTTTTAATTTTCTCAAGTGAATTAATAAACTCATCATAGGTATCAGGATTGAAATTTTGTATTTGAGCTAGATGTGCATTTCAATCACAAAAGACTCATCAGTGGTGCTTGAATCAAAAAAGTTTTTAAAAAAAAGTCCAAATAAAGTATGACGTTAGAGAGCATTAAGGAAGTATTAATAGATTAAAATATTACTGTAGAAAAATTGTTAAGAGTAATACCAGACCCTTAAGATGGTACCTAAATGTAACACTTTAACTAAAATTAATTTGGCTCGTTTAATTTTCTTAAAATTTTGACAAAGTATTTACTTTGACCCTTTGACAAAAATATAAAAAAATTCAAAAAATTTGAACCAACCGTTTTATCAGAAAAATTACACTGGTTATATAGCAGTTTGACAAACATTTATTTTGATCATTGAGAAGCTTAATATTCCCTTAACATCACAACGTAATTAAAACGTTTAGCTGATTTTAGAAGTTTTTTCATTCCAAAAAAAATATCACAATTAGGATGGATTTATAAAAAATCAATTCAATCATGTTTATTTGATGTATAGTAGTTGTCGTTTGTTTATGTTATTTATACATGTTTCTCTTTTCTCGTTTTTTATATAGATTAGACTGTTGGTTTTCCTGTTTGAATGGTTTTACACTAGTAATTTTGGGGCCCTTTATAGCTTTTGTTCTGTGTGAGCCAAGGCTCTGTGTTGAAGACCGTACATTGACCTATAATGGTTTACTTTTATAAATTGTTATTTGGATGGAGAGTTGTCTCATTGGCACTCACACCACATCTTCCTATATCTATTGTTTTAATTCTGATAAGCCTACCTTAACAACAACATAGTCCCCTCTCTGTATATTTCTTGTTGACGTATCAGCACAACTCTCTGGGATGTTGGTGTTGGGGACAATAACTTTAACATTGCCATCATTTCTTCCTGCCATATCTAATGGTGATCTTTTACTCTCCTGTCAAAATTGTAAACAAATCAATATTTTAATTTTTTCTTTATCTTAGAGATACAATGGACAATTCTGTAATTTGTCTGTTATTGTAAAATATGAAAACACCAATTTATCAATTTAATGCGTCCTTAGTTTTGCTCTGAATTAACCTTCAACAGGAACATTCACAGCCAGACATTTAAAAGCCAAGGATATAAAAGAACGGAAACAGCTGAAGAGCCTTATGACCAAAAGTACATAAAAATAGCTAAATTCATCTAAGGTCAACTTTGCCTGAGGGAGTTTAAAGATCAGTTTCGTTGATTTTTTTAATTTTAACTCATAAGCGGCCAATTTTAGAAAGTTTGTTATAAATCATGTCAGTATGGAAGTACTGTCTACTAAGCTGGTGATACCATGGGGGACTAATAGTCAACAAGTATTGTAAAGTATAAAAACAACATGTTATCAATTTAATGCTTTCTAAGTTCTTTTCTGGATTTACCTTGTAGAGATGTGTCAAATAGTATCAGTTTCTCCAGAATTTTTTTTAACAACTGTCACTGTTTTTGTTTATTTCTTTAACAATCAGTATCATTTGTTAAGATTAGGTTCTCTAAATGGTAATCAATGTGTGATGTGCACCATAAGAACACATCAAAAGAAGGCACTTTAAATGTTTCCAATTTATAAATGATTTAATTTAGAAAGTTTTTCTTATAGATGGAACAACATCCCTAATGCGCCTCGAAATGAGGAACTCAAAAGTCACGTGTAAAGAAACTAGAGGCTCTCAAGAGCCTGTGTCGCTCACCTGTTAATGTGTTTACTGATGTCGGCCATCTTTGTTGGTAGGCGGGGTCATTAGACACTCTTTTTAAAAATAGATACCCTAGTATTATGATTGTGGCCAAGTTTGGTTAAATTTGGCCAAGTAGTTTTAGAAAAGATTTTTATACCAGTTACAAAAATGAGGAAAAGTTGTTTAATATTGACTCTAAAGGGCAATAACTCCTTAGGGGGTCCTCTAACAATTTTGATCATGCTGACTTATTTGTAGATCTTACTTTGCTGAACATTATTGCTGTTTACAGTTTATCTTTATCTATAATAGTATTCAAGATAATAACCAAAAACTGCAAAATTTTCTTAAAATAACCAATTTAAGGGCAGCAACCCAACAACAGGTTGTCCAATTCAACTGAAAATTTGTGAGGGGATATATCTTATTCTGATGGACATTAAAATCTTGAAAGATTTGCCATAAATGTCTAAATGTTTCAAAGATATAAAGCAAAAACTGCATTTTACCACTATGTTCTAATTTTAGCCATGTCGGCCATTTTGTTTGGTAGGCTGGGTCATCGAACACATTTTTTAAACTATAAACCACAATGATAATTGTCGCCAAGTTTGATTAAATTTGGCAAAGTAGTTTTAGAGAAGAAGATTTTTAGAAAAGTTACAAAAAATGATGAAAAGTTGTTAAAAATTGACTATAAAGGGCAATACCTCCTTAAGGGGTCAACTGGCAATTTTGGTCATGTTGACTTATTTGTAGGTCTTACTCTGCTGAACATTATTGCTGTTTACAGTTTATCCCTATAATAGTATTCAAGATAATAACCAAAAATTGCAAAATTTCCTTAAAATAACCATTTCAGGGGCAGCAACCCAACAACAGGTTATCCGATTCGTCTGAAAATTTCAGGGCAGATAGCTCTTCACCTGATAAACAATTTTACCCCATGTCAGATTTGCTCTAAATGCTTTGGTTTTTGAGTTATAAGCCAAAAACTGCATTTTACCCCTATGTTCTATTTTTAGCCATGGCGGCCATCTTGGTTGGTTTGACAGGTCATGCCACACATTTTTTAAACTAGATATACCAAGGATGATTGTGGCCAAGTTTGGTAGAATTTGGCCCAGTAGTTTCAGAGGAGAAGATTTTTGTAAAAGTTTACGGACGACGGACGACGGACGCCAAGTGATGAGAAAAGCTCACTTGACCTTTCAGGTCAGGTGAGCTAAAAATCTCTGTGTAGTGATATTGGACATGTTTCTATTTTTAACAAATGACTGAACTTAATTATTTGTGGTGATTAGGAAAGTAGAGGAACATAGAATAAATGTGTAAAAACTATGGAGCTATTGAATGTGTTCAAAGTATTAAATTTTCAAAGATCTTATTGTGTTAAAAAAGGGGATATTTTACCACAAGGAGCCGCATCACAAAAGGATGTTCGGGGTTTGCTAATTTACAGAAAATTTAACCACATATGTGAAAATGTCACAGCTTCGAAACGAGCTATCATACATATCCATGTTTACGATATGTACTGAGCTACAGGAAAAAACGTTACCATTACCGCCTATGTAAAAACAATTAAAGATATTGAGCCAGATGAGAAGACTTTCCAACAAATTTGTTTGTTTGAATAAAAAAATGCTTTTAAATTCATTATATCTTTTTTCCACCTGATCTACCTTGTAAGAAATTACCTTGAAAAATTTACAACACAATTTCTCAACAGTTCTGTGTAAAATCAATAAAATTCAAAGAACATTACCCCTTCAATCAAAATTAACTGAGTGCTGCCAATATCTTTTAGATTTAACATCAATGCCTCTTGTCTAAACAAATCTCTCAATTGTAAGTGTCGTCTGCTCTTCACATCATCTGGTACATTATCTTTAAGTCTATGGTAGGCACTTGTCTTCTACAGAGAAATATTGAAAAGCTTTGGTAATAAAATGTCAATGACCTTCATTTTTATCTGTAAATTCAGAAATTATTGAGATGTTTTTATTTTTGCAAAAAATGCGACAAGTTTTAATCCCAATAATTTTAACTATCATTTTGAAATTTTTTATATGAATTAAACAGGATTTTTCTCAATATTGAAAAAAATTATAATCTCATTTTAGTCTAAAATGACAAAATCTAAATATTAAATGCACACATTAATTTCTGAATTTACAGTTTCAGATTTATAAAGCCTTAAAGGGCCTGAATGTGCTGAAAACAAGGTTTCTTTTTAAACAAATGTGTAACAGGTTATTTAGTATATCTGTATTATTCTCATAACACATCAAGGTATCTAAAATCCTTTTTCCTTCTTGTGAATAATTACTAGCAGTCGGGTGTAATTAAATCAAGAATGTATCCATAGTTCACTGATGCCCCACTCACACTATCATTTCCTGTGTTCAGTGGACCATGAAATTCGGGTCAAAACTCTAAATTATGCATTGAAATCAAAGAGATCATATCATAGGGAACATGTGTAATAAGTTCAAGTTGATTGGACTTTCAACTTCATCATAAACTACCTTGAGCATAAACTTCTACCTGAAGTGGGACAGACAGACTAATGGACAGACTGACAGAAGAACAAGTAAACAAAAATATAATGCACCTCTACTATCTTAGGTGGAGCATAAAAAATCTTTAACCAGCCATATATTTCATTATAACTGAAACCAGTTATTTAAAATAATTATAGAGTTAAACCACTGAATTTCAAAATTTATAACTGCTTTAATTATTTGTTTGTTAAAACCAATAAAATTTTCAAATTACAAGTTAGGCCTATGGCTGACCCCTTATTGTTATAAGTTTACCTGTTCAAAGAGCATGTTAATGAGATAAAAGTCTTATGAAAAGAAGTATACAGACACATATTCCATACCAAAAAAACATTTCCATATGAAGATTTTGTTTAACCTATATAACAATTAGTGTCGACCTATCATGAATAATACTGAGAACTGATAACTTAACTCGACTGTTAAAGCATAAAAATAGACTAAAATGAAAATAATTAAGAGCCATAGATTAAACTTGTCACATAATTCTAAACTAAATGCTGCCAGTTTTACCATGCTCATTACTATGTCTATTAATAGTCTGGACACATAAAAAATTACAATTAGAGTCTCATGGATAAAATGCCAGAGTTATCTATCCTGAAAAAGTTCTATTTCCGTCAAAATCAAAAACTTAACTATGACCACTGAACCATGAAAATGAGGTCAAGGTCAGAAGACACCTGCCTGTTTGAAAAGTACACCTTACAATCCTTCCATACACCAAATATACCAGACCTATTGCTTTATAGTATCAGAGATATGGACTTGAACACCAAAACTTAACCTTGTTCACTGATCCATGAAATGAGGTTGAGTTCAAGTGAAAAATGTCTGACGGGCATGAGGACCTTGCAAAGTACACACATACCTATTACTCACAATAAGAGAGAAATTAACATTACAACAAAATTTTAACTTTTTTTCAAATAGTCACTGAACCATGAAAATGAGGTCAAGGACACTGGTCATGTGACAGACGGAAACTTCGTAACATAAGGCTTCTATATAGTTGTAAAGTATGAAGCATCCAGGTCTTCCATCTTCTAAAATATAAAGCTTTTAAGAAGTTAGCTAACTCGCCAAAGTAGCCAGGCTGGATCATTATCCTTATGTTGAGCTTTCTGCGACAAAAGTCACAGGCTCAAGAAAACTAAAAGTCAAATGATATTAATACTAACCTGTCTCATACTATAAGGGAAAGAATAGACCACATGATATTTTACTTCCTTCATTAATGAGACTGTATCTTCATGTTCCAACTCTGTTTCTTCACAAAAACCAGCAATAAAATCACTGGATAAATACACATCTGAAATAAAAAAAAAAATAAAAAAATCAATTTAAAGGATTGTATTGTTATAGTAAAATGTAGATTATCCCTATTCCACTGGTGTTTGAAAAAGGGTAGAATTCTGATCATGCTGATAAAGATTAACTCCAGCAGAAATGATATGGTCATCTATACATCATAAGCAAACAATATTCAAAATTACCATTAAAGAGATCCTAACTTCCTAACAAATATCTAGACCTATAATAGGTTCCCCTTAAAGTGACCTAATTATAAACTTTATAATTCTTGATGCTGCCATATCCAGAAACAACCCACCTATGTCATATATTAGCAACTTCTTTGAAAATCAATATATATACCACATGTACACTAATCAACTATAAGAACAATTCTGAACAAAACTTGATCTGACATCTTCAGTCTATAAGTCTACACCAAAAACTCCACACCAAGTATATAATTCCCCCAAATAACTGACAAAGGCTTGAATTCTAAAAAAATTAGGTAGAACGAGCTGAATTTAAAAAAAATAGTTAAACATAGAAAAAAACACAAACAATATGCATAACTCATCACTTTCAAATATACACCATAAATCATAAATATGTCCAGAAAAAAGTCAAAACAATTGTTGTATTCAGAAAGATGGAAAAATCAAATTAAGAGCCAAATATCAGATTAGGTAATAGTACAAAGTGTATTGGTTAAGACTGGATGTATTGATCTAAAACAGCTCTCCTTATTACCTGGTATCCTATGTCTGATATAATAGACAAGGTCAAGATAGGCCTCTCTTGTATAGCCACGTCTCATTCTCTGTAAAACTGCACTATTTCCACTCTGAGCAGGTAGGTGTATCTGATTACATATATTTGACCTTTCTTTAATTAAATCTAAAACCTACAAAATATTCTACTAATTATCAGAACTTATAACAAATAAAAAATTTATTAGAACTTACAAAATTAAAATTTTATCAGAACTTTTAACAATTCAAATAATTTTTATTAACGTTAGGGGCATAAAAATAAAATTAACCTTGTTGGTAGGCTTTAAACATGTTGAACTGGTAATGAGGCGGATCAATATTAGCCGATAGAGGATGCTGAATTACTTAAATCCCTGCATTCAAAATTGTAGTCTATTACATAACCCTTAGTGGATCAAAATCCTAACTATTAAAAAGGGAATTATCAAACTTCAATATAAATATTGTCGAATGAGTTTGAAGAGTGCTTAATCAAATTTACTTAATTTCAAATACAAAAGTCAAGCCAAGAAAACAAGTCTACATAATATTACAAGAATATTTAGAATGAACAACTCAAACCTCACCACAAACCAAAATTGAACTCGTATTTACAAATATTGAATACAATAATAACTTACCTCGTCAGGGAAATCTTTTGGGTGTGGTGATGTGAACCTAATTCTCATCTCTGGATCTATCTGTGAGACTTTATCTAGTAAATCTGAAAACCTCCTTCCTCCCGTCTTAGGTTTATATACTGTTTTGAAGCCAGGAGTCAGTTTGGTATCAATACTGTTATGAATCATAGAATCAGATGTATCTCTATAACTATTGACATTCTGTCCCAGTAATGTTACTTCTTTTATTCCCTGTAAATAGAAAATGTATTTTTATGTTACTTCTCATTGGAAAACTTTCTGATTTTATATGAATAAATGAGTATGAAACTAGTTTGAAACTAAACCAACACAAAACAAGACAAGGATTGTGCTTGATTTTCATATGATAAAGTCATAATCTTTCAATCAGTTTAATTGAGGTCTTGAGCTGGCATGTCAGTTACTGCTAGCAGTCATGGTAGTCCTTTGTTAATTTATGTATAATTGTCATTTTGCTAAGTTTCTTTTGTTACCTATTCTTGCATCTAACTATGACTTCTTTTAAATTGAGTTTAGAAATTAATACTTCTTCTGCTTAGTGTCACTACAGGCATTTGACAGGATATTTAATATTTATTTTCAGTATTTTTAAAGTTTTATACAAACTCATACCAGGATTGAAATTTTGTATTTTTGCCAGACACATGTTTAGTGACTAATTTGTGACTAACAGAATAATTTGATAAGGCCAATTAAAATTAAATGATAGATTTTCATCCCCCGCCCGCCCCTCTGAAATCTTCCCGCCCCGATTTTTTTTATTTTTGAAAAAAATATGATTTCCGGATTTTGTTCATTTCCGGTAACCGTCGATAATTTCGTTTCATGTAAAACTTCCTGTTTCAAATTTCGGTTTTCTTATTTCTTAGAGTATTCTTACTGAATGATTAAGTCGATATATTCTGCTGATCTATGATGAAAACATCATTTACCGAGAATAGAGATTGATTACGAGAAGGGCGTGAAATATTCGGGTTACGAGTAATACGGTGTGTCCAAGAACGCAAATCGCCGTAGCGTATGCCACAAGTGACACAAATGTTTGTGAGTAAAACACCTTTGATTTATTTTATTTATGCAATGACTTTGTGTCAAGAAATTTGGACTGTGAATGACACCCAAAAGTGTTAGAATCGTGGAACACATTTGCCTGGAATAAAGAAATTGACACAAGCATGAACTTTTTAGATTGGTGACCGTATATTGAGTTAAAAAAAATCAACAAACATACGCATTTTTAATTTATTAATTCATAGCAAGCTCTTAGATTCAGATTTAGCTTTTATTTCGTTTTTTGTAGAAATAGAGAAAATATCCTCTGTCCCAATACCCACGATAGAGTCATTAAACAACTTTATGTTCTACAGTGCGTGAACCGGTGACAAAATATTATCGCCCCTGTAAACAGTGGGCTCTTCTGACTAGAGGTAATCGGTAAAGAACAGCGGAAAATGGTGTAGATTGTTTACGAGCTTGAAATGAGCTAACACAGACGAACTGAGACGTGTCAACGTAATGTGAATATGATAATGCACCAGGTAAATTATTAATTGTTAAGTTTATCACATCATCGTATCTTCATATGATAGGTAAATAAGTGAATTTTCGATTTTAAGTGTCGTCAGGGTTCAAACCTGGAATCATGCCAACCTTTCATTAATTTTTTTTAATACTAACCTATAGTCGGAACATCTTGATTTTCTCCCAATTTGTAAAGTTAATTATGCTGCTTGACATATATTTTTTTTGGGAAAAAAAATTGATATGCAGTCAAATGTGGCAGTTTTTAATATTTGTTGCTATGTGAAATAAAGGGAAGTAAATTAAAGTAAAAGAAGGCGCGCTTTTTCAAATAGTAAACAATTTAATTCAGATACATAGTATTTTGTCAAATGATAAAGAATATCGTAGAAACTTGCTAGAAATTCATCTAATTTATAAAAGATATACAACATGACATACTGAAATCTGAAAAGGGGTAAAACCACCATACCTTGAACAAATTCAGTTAAAAAAAGGGGGGGGTGGTAAAATGCTACGAAATTTAGATTTTATTTATTTTTTGTCGACAGCCAAAAGATGATTTGACATGTAACTAACTACTTTTTCAATTTCATTGTAAAGTAAAATTGGCTTTTTTTGGGGTCTCTGTTTATTGTGGTCTGATGTTTTCAGGTTCTCTTGGATTGCCAAATAATATTATAATCATCTAATTGAATGTTCAAATTATTTTGCAGCGATGGTGTGTATGGAAGGAAGACTGTCATAAAACCCAACAGTTCCGGATGGCCCTTTAAATAATTGCTTAACATCAATAGCGATGTAAGATTCAAGTGTTTGATTTAGCACAAGTTTAGCCAGGTTTTCCTTGTAATTGTGGCAGAAAAACCACTAGACAGTGTCATGCATTGAAAGGATATCAAACGGATATTTTATGGAATGATTCTCGTACATATAAAATCATATGCATAGGAATGTGGAGCTAGTGTCTTTCATGCAGCAATTTTTAATTTCCAATATAAACTCTGAAAAGACAAGAGCATAGAAATGTATACCAATGAGAAACATTCTTTGTGAATAAAATCATTCCAAAACTTAAATGTGTCATTAGTGTTGCATTATTTATCAGTAGAGATAATCAGATTCCAGTAAGATTGTCCAACTGATGGTTTTTGTTTGTAATCGTTTTTGTAAATCTTAGTTGTTTTGACAATCCGGGCTGTGCATGTTGCCCGGCTGACCCTTTCAGTGTGAGACAAATATTTTGTTTATGATAAACAAAATCACTGATTCAAGACTGGAGCGGACCCCTTTTAGGCAGTTAGTGCGAATCCTTTAGGTTTAAACCATTACATGCAATACGGGGGGAGGGGGAAGATTTTTTTTTACCGAGTCAAACATTTTTCCTAATTATAATACATTGAGATTTAATATATACTTTGCTATATGTAGTGTGTATATTAAAGTATTGCCAACAAAATTCATCAAATTTGGGATCATAATATTGTTTAAGAAAAACCCTTACCCCCTGTACATCATAAAAGTTCATAATCTTCTGTAGCACACGTGCATGGTTAATTCGGATCACATATTTTCTATTCCGATGTTATAAGAATTCGAAGGTTCATATCATTTACAATATCATTCAAAAAATTTCTGGGATTTTTTTTTACTATCAACGTTGAACCTCGAGGTTACATTGTAGTAAAAAAAAATCCAATAAAAACGTTGAATGTAAATGATATGCACCTTTAAATCTTATATTGTAGGACTCATGTTGTTCAAACATAATGTGTTGATCAATTATGTTATGATGATTTTGATAAACTTCACATTAGGTAATCTTTCACGTATATTGATTACATTATATCGAGTTGTCCCAACGATATACTTGTCGGTGTGCTCGATCATACGAATTTACCGACATTCATATAGACAAAATGACACAACTTTGAAAAATTCTTGTGACGAAACTACATTTCGGAACACGTTAAAAATTAGATACCCAGAAAGCTACATTATTAAGGTTTGATATATATTTTTTTTTTTTAAAAAGAAAAATATGCAGTCAAATCTGGCAGTTTTTTACACACCCCTATGTTGAACAATAGGTTGTTCAATTAACAGCATGTTTGGCAATTAAAAAATCATATATTAACACATTTAGCTTTAACATATACTTTATTTATAGTGGTTGTATAAAAGTTATATAATGGTTTTGTGTTTTAAGAGATATTCATCCCTATGCATATCGGGTTTTATGCGTAAATTGTCTCTCCTGTTCTTAGACCTTTTCTATCTCTTTCATAAGAAGAGTGACTTTTCTATTGTTCTAGTGTCACTGGAAATCCCACTGTCTACATTGTAATTAAGTTTGCATCTTGCACATTAAGGCCAAACCCTATTAATTAAACACTGTTTGAGTTCATTTTATTCTGTACTTATCGTATTTGTGTTGCATACCAATGCATTTGCTTTATTTTATTAGGACAACAAAACATTGTTTAGAAAGCAAAATACGTTTGATGTAGGTAGTCCAACTGAAGAGAGCATTTCTCTACATTTCTGCTGCATGCTTTACTATAAAATAGGTTTCTAAAGCGGCAATTACATGTAGAACAGTGGTTGCCAATCAGAGATATATATTTATAATTTTGAGAAAGCGGAACCAGCATATGGAGTATATGTGTCTCAATTGATAAGTTACTCTAGAGCTAGCTCAAAGTACGTTGATTTTGTTGAACGAGGAATACTGCTTTCTCAAAAGTTGCTAAGACAGGGCTATGAATCAATCAAATTAAGGTCATCACTCAAGCAATTTAATGGTCGCCATCATGAGCTGATTGGCCATTATGACAAAAGTGTGTCAGAAATCATGTCTCAGTGATATTCTTCCTCAGTCATAACAACCTTTCATCATTACCGAACTGAACAAAGAAATAACCCAACTGGTGCCGTATACTGTGCAGGAAATGCTTACCATTCCGGAGCACCTGATTTCACCCCTGGTTTTTAGTGGAGTTCGTGCTGTTTCCTACTTATTATTTTAACTGTTGATGTAAATGTCTTTTGGTTTTATGAGTCTTTGGTTACTCCTTGGTTTTTATTGTTATTGTCTGAGACACGATACCTTAAGGTTTGTATTTACATGATATAAGCTTATTATAACACTTTCATATATAAATAACACATGACAAGAAGGTTTCATATGAAATAAAATTTAAAAAATAAAATCCTCCCACCCGCCCAATTTTTTTCAAAAATTTGGATGAAAATCTACTTATTAATTTTAGTTGGCCTAAGGGAATACACAATTCATCAAATGATAAGCTACTCAGTCCTGTTCGTTGGTCTTTGAAGAAAAGTATATCTATTGGCAATCATTTAATATCTCCTTTTGTAACTCATTGATCTCATTGATCAAAATAAAAAATGTACTACTTAGTTAACTCGAAGTTCAGTCCTCTGATCTATTTAATAATACAAAATGTAACATTTTGAACATGTTTTACTTTACTGTGACCAGAACAAAGTCATTTTTTATCATGAAATCCCAATTTTAAAATTCAACCATGAAATTGGTAATCAACATATTTTTTTTTTACAAATAAAAACACAACTTGATAGGACAACTATTTGTTTTTGCAATTATATCAAACAAAAGCTTCCACAAATTGTAATATTTATATTATAGATATTGATCATTAAAATACAACAAAGTAATTTTATACCTGATCAGACAACATTCTGACTTCATCTAAAATAGATGAAATCGGTCTACTCCTCTCTCTTCCACGGGTAAATGGTACAATACAGTAGGAACACATATTATCACAGCCTCTCATTATTGACCTGAAAACAAAGTTTTACAATTGTCCAATTAACCTATCAAGTTTCAGCCTTGTCAAATTCAAAATTTGTCAGAAGTCAAGGGCTTGTAATTTATGGTTGTTGTTGGTCACCTTCTTTTTTTTATTGCTTTGGTTCCTTGTTTTACATTTATGTCCTATAATTATAAGGACCTTATTATGTTAAATGTTTTTCTCATTAGTGAAGGCTGTATGGTTGCCTAAAATTGCTTACATTTGTGTCAATTAGCCTCTGTTGGATAGTTCTCTCATTTGCAAGCATATCACATTTTCTTTTTCCCTTCAAAAATCAACAATGACAAATTAGAATCAGTTTACAAAAGAATATTTCTATAACAGCAGTGTGCAATCTTTCAGTGAAGTATCAGGGATTAATGCTTGAAATATGTAGGAAGAATTATTTTTTTCCTTATTTGCAACTTTTTATTAAAGGTCACATGCAAGTGGGTTTTTTTTTTTTTTTTTTTTTTTTAGAAAACTGGTATAAAGTATGTTATAAATTCTGTAAAATTCTATAATTCCAGCTTGATATGCCTAAATAGATGTAAAGGATAAAAATAAATTAGCACTGTATCGAAAAATACTAGATGATGATAACAGAAATGTTTACAATTTAGGTTAGTTATGTACTTACACAAAAGCAGATGGTGAATTCTCATTAAGTCTGACAGGCATAACATCAGCATAAGTCTCATCAAGAGACAACAGAACATTGACTGAAAAATACAATATAATCCTTTTCAAAATTAAAAACAATATGAGGATAAATTATGAGCTGGATTTACAGTAAGTATAGACAATTTTTGATCATGAAAAATTTATATTTACTTTAATAATAGTATTTTCTGATTTTTGTGTTGTTGTGATGCTGTTTCTTTATATTATAATCCACATCTCCTTTCACTCATGATAGTTTGTGCAAAAGTTGTTTTCAACTGTTTTTCACTTATAAATTGCACTCATTATACAGATCTCTTTATAACCCAGGTTCAACTGTATTAATGGACAGTCAAATTACTTTAGGTTCAACTGTACTAATGGACAGTCAAATTACTTTAATGCCCTTTTCAATTTCTCTTATAATTCTTCTAGACATATATATTAAAAATAACCTAAAGATAATCTTCATCTTTAATATAAAAGTAAAGTAGGTCTACATTTTGTTTTATTTATACAACTACACAACATACTTTTGAGTATGTTTTTTTCCTAATTGATTAAGGCTGTGCAGTGACCTATAATTGCATATATCCACTTCATTTGAACTCTGGTGGATAGTTTATATACCTGCAGTTTGCCCTGACTCAGTGACAGCTAACATTTATGGTAAATCTTTATAAGCATAACTAGTATATATACCTGCAGTCAGTCCTGACTCAGTGACAGCTAACATTCTTGGTATATCTTTATAAGCATAACTAGTATATATACCTGCAGTCAGTCCTGACTCAGTGACAGCTAAAATTCTTGGTAAATCTTTATAAGCATAACAAGTATATATACCTGCAGTCAGTCCTGACTCAGTGACAGCTAAAATTCTTGGTAAATCTTTATAAGCATAACTAGTATATATACCTGCAGTCAGTCCTGACTCAGTGACAGCTAACATTCTTGGTATATCTTTATAAGCATAACTAGTATATATACCTGCAGTCAGTCCTGACTCAGTGACAGCTAAAATTCTTGGTAAATCTTTATAAGCATAACTAGTATATATACCTGCAGTCAGTCCTGACTCAGTGACAGCTAACATTCTTGGTAAATCTTTATAAGCATAACTAGTATATATACCTGCAGTCTGTCCTGACTCAGTGACAGCTAACATTATTGGTAAATCTTTATAAGCATAACTAGTATATAAACCTGCAGTCTGTCCTGACTCAGTGACAGCTAACATTCTTGGTAAATCTTTATAAGCATAACTAGTATATATACCTGCAGTCAGTCCTGACTCAGTGACAGCTAACATTCTTGGTAAATCTTTATAAGCATAACTAGTATATATACCTGCAGTCTGTCCTGACTCAGTGACAGCTAACATTCTTGGTATATCTTTATAAGCATAACTAGCATATAAACCTGCAGTCTGTCCTGACTCAGTGACAGCTAACATTCTTGGTATATCTTTATAAGCATAACTAGTATATATACCTGCAGTCAGTCCTGACTCAGTGACAGCTAACATTCTTGGTATATCTTTATAAGCATAACTAGTATATAAACCTGCAGTCTGTCCTGACTCAGTGACAGCTAACATTCTTGGTAAATCTTTATAAGCATAACTAGTATATATACCTGCAGTCAGTCCTGTCTCAGTGACAGCTAACATTCTTGGTAAATGTTTATAAGCATAACTAGTATATATACCTGCAGTCTGTCCTGACTCAGTGAAAGCTAACATTCTTGGTATATCTTTATAAGCATAACTAGTATATAAACCTGCAGTCTGTCCTGACTCAGTGACAGCTAACATTCTTGGTATATCTTTATAAGCATAACTAGTATATATACCTGCAGTCAGTCCTGACTCAGTGACAGCTAAAATTCTTGGTAAATCTTTATAAGCATAACTAGTATATATACCTGCAGTCTATCCTGACTCAGTGACAGCTAACATTCTTGGTAAATCTTTATAAGCATAACTAGTATATAAACCTGCAGTCTGTCCTGACTCAGTGACAGCTAACATTCTTGGTAAATCTTTATAAGCATAACTAGTATATATACCTGCAGTCTGTCCTGACTCAGTGACAGCTAACATTATTGGTAAATCTTTATAAGCATAACTAGTATATAAACCTGCAGTCTGTCCTGACTCAGTGACAGCTAACATTCTTGGTAAATCTTTATAAGCATAACTAGTATATATACCTGCAGTTTGCCCTGACTCAGTGACAGCTAACATTCTTGGTAAATCTTTATAAGCATAACTAGTATATATACCTGCAGTCTGTCCTGACTCAGTGACAGCTAACATTCTTGGTAAATCTTTATAGGCATCAGGACCACACACCAAATCCACCATTTTCTCTTGTTCTAAAATCTTGGACTTTAACCTTTCTGCCATACAGCCTAGGGGATATAATAGAAGACGAAAATAAAATTATTAACACAAAAACTGTAAATTCAGAAATCATTGTGATTTTTAGAGAATGGAAAAACGGTGAGAATAATAACTGTGATTTCAGGAAAATCTGCATACATATACATGTATTAGATGTTAGAATGCAAGTTCTTATTATTGCTATAAAATTGAGAATGGAAATGGGGAATGTGTCAAAGAGACAACAACCCGACCAAATAAAAAACAACAGCAGAGGGTCACCAACAGGTCTTCAATGTAGCGAGAAATTCCCGCACCCGGAGGCGTCCCTCAGCTGGCCCCAAACAAATATATACTAGTCCAGTGATAATGAATGCCATACTAATTTCCAAATTGTACACAAGAAACTAAAATTAAAATAATACAAGACTAACAAAGGCCAGAGGCTCCTGACTTGGGACAGGCGCAAAAATCCGGCGGGGTTAAAGGGAAACTTCGCAAAAAAATCAAAAATTGATATTATGTCCATTCTGTATAAAAATGCTCAAATTTATAGATATTAAAGTTTTATTCCGCTAAATAAGAGATCACCATCGATTTTAAATTTTGAGTATCAGTTCTCTGCTCTCCGCCATCTTGTCACCTTCTCCGATGAAAAATCCCGATATGTCTATAAACCACAAAGGAACAAAACTACAGTAAACGATGTAGTCGTAATTGCGTGTCGATATCTTGTCAATCGTACAGATGTTTTTATCTGACTGACTAACTTGATACGGAAAATGGTCTTATATTTTTAAATAACCATATAGTCTGTTATTTTTAAACTGATAATATTGTAATTAGTTAAAAAGTCAAAGTTCAAATCATAAATAAGTGTTCCGTGGAAATTGTTTTCGAAAATCTAATTCGTTCATAATTCTTTCAAGTAATAAACTTTATTTAAATAAATTCGGATCTTCCCTCATCTGATCACCAGCATGGCTAAAGGTATTACTCCCAAAGGTATTGGAAGGGGTGTAAGGTGACACGTCCAGGTATTCAATCGATTTCCTGTCCGGCGGGCTTGCAAGTTCATGCATCGTTTCACTTCTGTAGGTATTGATCAGTGTACACGACCGTTACTTATAACTTTCCATTTTGAACTATCAGGTGCATGTATAATATACATTTTTGTCTTGCGTCTAAACACTGCTAAGGAGTTCTTAGTGCACTAAGGACTTATAACATGCCACTAAGGACTAGATGGGGTGCTGTTACATGTAATTTCTTTTCATATTATGGTAGAGAATGATATTTAATGCATAAATTTCAATTTTTGTTGAGAAATAATCATAGATAAATAAGATATTCAACATTATTTAGACACGTGCCCGTATTTCTTTGATGTGCCGAAAATCATTGAACCGTTTGACACGTGTCAAATTACATAACTGATTACACGGGAATCATGCTATTTGTTGTGTTTAATGGACAAGATTGGTAAAGTTGGATACTAATAAATGAATTGTTGTTGCAATACTATTAATGTGGGTTTTTTTCAGAATGAAGAAGTATTTTTTCTCAAGTGTATTTTGTAATTATTTTTTGCAAGGATTTGTATAGTGACTATACAAATCCTTGTTTTTTGTAAATAATAAATTTGTCTCCAGAACAACATATTATATTTTATGAAGGTTGTTTAATTTGATGTTCATATTAATAAATGGCAGAATATATATATTTCTTTTAAATATTTTAATTCACACATATATTATACAGATATTTACATTACATTTCATAGCACTGAATATAAGACATTTCAGTTAAATGTTCAAAATCGCGGCTGTGTTCGGGCAACCCTAGGTCTAGTGCTCGTCTTAACTCGGCAAACTCCAGCTTGACTAGTTCGTGGAGAATTTTAACAAGTTCTGGTATGCTTTTTGGTTTCCAGTTAATCGCCGTTTTGAACACATGATTTATTGATTCACAATTGTTATTTGTCCATAAATCAACATGCTGAAGCTGATTACGTGGTTTTAATACATATTCGTACAATCGCTCTTTAAGTTTTTGAAAGTACGTGTCGAAATTTGGGTAAGAGGCAGATATGTTTGCTGCTTTTTCGTTGAACTCATCATGATCTTGGGCTGTGATAAGTCCAGTAGCACCGAAAATTGAATTTAATACTTCGTAGCGTTCTTTGTCGTTGGAACCAAAATGACAGAAATTAATAACTATAAGTTACCATACGGCCTTCAACAGTGAGTAAAGCACATACGAGTAAAAGCACATACCACATAGTCGTTATTTCATAAATTATTTCTTACAATATGTTAAACAAATAATTTTGTAATAAAAAGAATACAAATTGGATTCCCTTCTAACATGTCTAACAAACAAGATCTTCTTAAAGAAAACTGAATTAAAGAAATATTATTTGAAAATATTTCTGTTGGTCTTTTTGGTTTTTTTTAATTTTCAAATCATGTGGTTAAGGCATATTTTCAAGGCATTTGTACAAAGCATTCTCTTTTTCTGTCAACATTATATCTTTAACTCTAAATTAACAAATGCAGGAAATTATTCGTAAATAATGTACTAAACACTGTGGAACATTTTGAAAAACATTTATTGCTTTCATATTTATATATTTGAAATAAAACCTACTCTGACTAAAATTCGTTAAATGATTATTTTGAACTTCTTTTATTTTTAGAAAAAAAAATGTCAAACAATTTCAAATAAATAAGTACCGTATGAAGCCTTTGTAAACTGATATCAAACTGGTTGAAAACTGGTGGTTTTGATAAACCCCAAGGACGCCACATGATTTTTTTTCAATTCAATCGTTATTCTTACTAGAACGTATAAAGCAGTATTAGAAAGTGGAAAAATAAAAATCATGATTTATAGGGTTTTTTTCGGAATTTACTCATGTTTTAGTGAAGCCATTTGTATATACACGCATCTTTGTCGGAACTAAAATAAAAACAAAAAAGTTATAAATATATATATTCATTTTGTCTTCATGTATCTTACATAAACATTTTACCAAGCTGACCACACTCTTACTTATTACTTTGCACATCAAGGATAAAACCTATGGCAAATAACTTTGTCGGGAAATAAATGAAACAAAAGCAAAATTATTTGTCCTTTTAATAATTTTAAATAAAAACAACACATTTTATAACCATTTTATTATGATAATCAAGTATTAATCTTTTCGATACAATTGTTAATTACTTAAATTAAAGAATATGATTGTTTAATCAGTTGTTATATTATTTGGCACGTGTCAATCGGTTCATTGATTTTCGGTATATCAGAGAAAAATAGGCACGTGCCTAGAAAATGTTGAATATCTTTTTTATTTATGATTATTTTTCTATAAAATTTGAAATTTATGCATTAAATATCAATCTCTAACATAATATGTAAAAATAACACGTATAACAGTAGTCCTTCTAGTCCTTAGTGGCATTGTATAGTCCTTAGTGCACTAAGGAGTCCTTAGCAGTGTTTAGACGTACCGGTCCGAAAGTGATATAATATACAAGTCATTACTGAACTCATACGCTTGTTTATAAATAACATTTCTGGTGTAAAGAATATATATTTATAAAAAAAAATAATACAAAAAAAATAATTGAAGAAATACAAATCTATTTACATATTTTTCCAAGGGTTAATTTGGGAAAATGTAATATATACTCGTTGTCAATAGTTTAGGACAGATTGGAACATACCAGAATTATTGATTTAAAAAAATGTGCGAACTTGTCGACGATTCGTGTATACATACGCCTGGGTAGAAAGTTACGGAACTGTAGTCAGTAGCGCAATTTAATATATGTATACATGTATACATTGAACATAAGAAAGAAACATACATTTTGTGTAAATTGTGGTAAAAGTTTTGTAATAGACTAGTACACGTATGCCAACAGTATGTAATCAACGAATTCGATAGACTAATGTATACCAAAAGAAGAAGAAGAAAAAAAAGAAACAATTTGATTTAAATACAGGTCAATTTATAACTTGCTTTGGTTCATCGAAGTTAAGAACATAGTAAACTCACAGATTTATGTATCATTTAGATTGTTCTCGAATAAAGCTTTAAGGAAGAAATTCGTCATCATCACAATTGTTCCAACATTCATGTAAAATATATGCAACTGGACGTACACTAATAATCCCCAAGGGATGTGAATATTTTCTAGGAAAACTATTGAGTATCAATTTCGGGATTTATTTTCTTTCTTGATATTCAATGACAGCAATTTAAAGAATAAACTGCTTGTCGGATATTTGTCCGCTTTAGGGGTATTCTTGCAAGTTGAACAGACTTATAATAACATTCAAAAATAGGGAGAGATAACATTAAATTCGTTGTCTTTTAATTTTAAACATCGTTGGTCAAATAGTTATTTAAATTAGTAAATTAACTTAATATTTGAATTCAAATAAATAATAGCACCAAATATAATTAAATAATTCCACGGCGACCAATTTTAATTGTCACCAACTTGAATATGTATTTTTAATGTGTGTATTAAATGCTCCCACTGATCCGAATAGACAGTCACACCTGGCAAGGTGTGCCCTAGAGGCGTGGTTAAATACCGAAGTGCAAATAACAATTTACCTTTCAACAAGCCATCTACGAGTATTGCCACAGAACCGTGAATACACACATCGTATAAACCTAGTCATAGCAGAGATAGTAAAAGGTCAATAATAGTACACCAACATATTGTCTTTACAGATTATTGTACTCTAATTTGTTCACCTTATCAGTCCGAAAATGCATTTATTAAAAATAAATTTATAACTTTTTATGTTGTCTACAAAAATAATTCGAATATACGTTTAACATAGATAATTTATCTCACGAATGAGTACAATTGAAAGTCTGTGCGTTTTATCTTCTTATTATCGGATGGTTATTAGATAAAGCATAAGTCATCGGCGCGCTTACGATTACGTTAAAATATGATTAAAAACCAAGACTTTTAATGATTGTATTTTAAATCCCGGCATGCAAAAATCAGGAGAAAACGTCACGACCTACAGGAAGTAGTTGATATTTTTTCATTAATTATTGAATTTCTCCTTTATTACTGCACATATAGCGATAAAACTTTGTGAATGTATATATTATGTCATAATGAACATATTTAAACCATAAGTAAAAAATCGTGAATTTTCCCTTTAAACATGTTTATGAGATCTCAACCCTCCCCCTATACCTCTAACCAATGTAGAAAAGTAAACGCATAACAATACGCACATTAAAATTCAGTTCAATAGAAGTCCGAGTCTGATGTCAGAAGATGTAACCAAAGAAAATAAACAAAATGACAATAATACATAAATAACAACAGACTACTAGCAGTTAACTGACATGCCAGCTCCAGACTTCAATTATACTGACTAAAAGATTATGATTTCATCATATGAACATCAGGCACAATCCTTCCCGTTAGGGGTTTAGTATCATACCATCATAACATATATGAGAAGAACATAACCCGTGTCATGCCAACAACTGTTTTTAGAAGAAATGTGTTTAGTTCCGATGCAAAGACCTTATCAGTGACTCAATATTAACACCAAAATATGCAATCTCAATACCAATCTCACATCTCCTTTTAGCATTAATAATACCATCACAATAATTTCTGAATTTACAGTATACAAATACATATGAATAGGATTGATGTTAACGGTTCATTATCATTCATGTGAGATTTCATTAAAAGATGTCCAACAACAAAAGGAATAGGTCCAGTAAGGGTCGATTTTGGCCTCAAATTTCAGGTTCATCTTAAGAAAGATTTTGGACACTTTTAAGCACTTAAGTTATATCAGTTGATTTATTTAGTTTATGTGAAAGATTTTAACTAATTTAGTCATTAACCAGATGCTCCGCAGGGCGTAGCTTTATACGACCGCAGAGGTTGAACCCTGAACGGTTAGGGCAAGTATGGACACAACATTCAAGCTGGATTCAGCTCTAAATTTGGATTGTGATTAAATAGTTGACACAGCATAGGTTTCTGACACAGAATGAATGTGTTCTAATGAACTTAAAATTTTTGTTTCTCTTAGAGCAATTCACTATGCTGTTGAATATTAATCCTCTCAAAAAAATGTTTGAAGACATTTTCTTTTTTATTTATGAAATTTCAAATGAGAAAAATTGAACCCAATTTTTTTAATCACATCCCCCTTTCCCTTATTCCAAAACTAATCTCAATTAAAATTTCTAATGGAGTTTGCAACAATAACTACTCATTTAAATACATCATAAAATATTAAGATGTAAAAAAACTGCTTGTTATCACTGAATGGTAAAGATTATTTTAATTTATCAGTTGGTAGTAAAAAGTGAATATACATTGTATATTGTATATAACAAAGATTTAAGTTGATTCTGGACAAAGAAAGATAACTCCAATTAAAAAAAAATCTTGCTATTGCACAATATTTTGCAATTAGATATTTCTTGCTTACTATTCTGGACAAAGAAAGATAAGTCTAATTAAAAAAAAATTTGATATTTCACAATATTGTGCAATTAGATATTTCTTGCCATTGCGCAATACTGTGCAATTGAAAAGACTTGCTATTACACAATACTTAATATAATAATTTTAGATCCTGATTTGGACCAACTTGAAAACTGGGCCCATAATAAAAAATCTAAGTACATTTTTGGATTCAGCATATCAAAGAACTTCAAGATTTCAATTTTTGTTAAAATCAGACTAAGTTTAATTTTGGACCCTTTGGACTTTAGTGTAGACCAATTTGAAAACAGGACCAAAAATGAAGAATCTACATACACAGTTAGATTTGGAATATCAAAGAACCCCATTTATTCAATTTTTGATGAAATCAAACAAAGTTTAATTTTGGACCCCGATTTGGACCAACTTGAAAACTGGGCCAATAATCAAGAATCTAAGTACATTTTTAGATTCAGCATATCAAAGAACCTAACTGATTCATTTTTTGTCAAAATCAAACTAAGTTTAATTTTGGACCCTTTGGACCTTAATGTAGACCAATTTGAAAACGGGACCAAAAGTTAAGAATCTACATACACAGTCATGACAGTTAGATTCAGCATATCAAAGAACCCCAATTATTAAATTTTGATGAAATCAAACAAAAGTTTAATTTTGGACCCTTTGGGCCCTTTGGGCCCCTTATTATGTTGGGACCAAAACTCCCAAAATCAAACCCAACCTTTCTTTTATGGTCATAAACCTTGTGTTTAAATTTCATAGATTTCTATTTACTTATACTAACGTTATGGTGCGAAAACCAAGAAAAATGCTTATTTGGGTCCCTTTTTGGCCCCTAATTCCTAAACTGTTGGGACCTAAACTCCCAAAATCAATACCAACCTTCCTTTTGTAGTCATTAACATTGTGTTTAAATTTCATTGATTTCTATTTACTTAAACTAATGTTATTGTGCGAAAACCAAGAATAATGCTTATTTGGGCCCTTTTTTGGCCCCTAATTCCTAAACTGTTGAGACCAAAACTCCCAAAATCAATCCCAACCGTTCTTTTGTGGTCATAAACCTTGTGTCAAAATTTCATAGATTTCTATTAACTTAAACTAAAGTTATAGTGCGAAAACCAAGAAAATGCTTATTTGGGCCCTTTTTGGCCCCTAATTCCTAAAATGTTGGGACCAAAACTCCCAAAATCAATACCAACCTTCCTTTTGTGGTCATAAACCTTGTGTTAAAATTTCATAGATTTCCATTCACTTTTACTAAAGTTAGAGTGCGAAAACTAAAAGTATTCGGACGCCGGACGACGACGACGACGACGACGACGACGACGCAGACGCCAACGTGATAGCAATATACGACGAAAATTTTTTCAAAATTTGCGGTCGTATAAAAATGGTCCGATTCAAGCTTAAATATGAAAAATCTATTAAATATGCCAAAAAAATGTCACTTTTCAGATGGTTTTTGTCAAAATTGAAAGTGGCCACATCTGTGTTCATCCTCAACATTTATATATGTTATGTATTATCATCAAATACAACTTACATTTCAATATTAAGAATGAACACAAATGCGGCCACTTTCATTTAAGATGGAAACCGTCTAAAATGTAACTAAAATACTAAAATTGTGAAGATTTCAGTAATTAAGCATGACTTAATGATGCTAGTACACGATATATGTGCATTGTATTGTCAAAATCGGCCTATATTTATGTAGCAGAGGCATTTAACTTTCCAATAAATAACTAAAAGTTTAAATTTTATGAATTTTGTAAAACTGCAATATTTTGGGGCCAAAAAGGGGCCTTACTCCTTTGACTCTTTGAGAGTTTAAAATTCGAAAGTACATTGTACTGGATGCTTGACCTTTATGGCAGGCTATCACATTCTGTTTGACTTATAAGTTACATAAAATTGAGAAAGGAAATGGGGAATGTGTCTAAGCGACAACAACCCGACCATAGAGCAGACAACAGCCGAAGGCCACCAATGGGTCTTCAATGCAGCGAGAATTCCAGCACCCTTAGGTGTCCTTCAGCTGGCCCCTAAAAATATGTTTATTAGTACAGTGATAATTACATGTATGGATCTGATCTGATCTGCATTAATATACAATGTACCATATAAAGGGATAAGTTTGACTAATTCTATTTCAAAACAAAACCATACTTCATAGCCTCCTTCTGTAATCTTCTTGATATTATTGGATACCTTAACATAAATATCATTTCTGATCAATGGTTAAATATATCTAAATCGCATCTAGTTTTGGATCATAGTTTGATATTCACTATTATTTATTAGCCTAGATTTGTTGACAACTTATGAGTTTTGATATCCTTTAATATTTTTAAGGACTGTCTGATTGTACTGGTACATCTTTATTCAAATCTTGGTACATGTAGTTTTTTGTAAAATGTATTTCCATCATTGAAATAAAATTTCTACCTACCTAAAATACCAATTTTTAATGGTGGTATAACCTTTTTCTGAGAATTTCTATCTGTTGACCTTTTAAATTTTTATAGCTGTGTGGAAAAGAATATCTCAAATTTCCATCTCCATTTATCTTTTGTAAGTTGGTCACCATCTCTTAATAGCAGAACAAAAGTTCATCTATGAGTAATTACATTCTCTGCCCTTGAATGAAAGAGTAGATAATATAGGCCTCATGGCATACCTCCAAAATATTTAGGCATCTCTCAAATAAGTGTACAAACATCTCATTTCAGAATGTTTTGTACAGCCCTGATTCATATATCCCTAAACTTATAAGCTAGGATAATGAAGATAAGTTTCAGAGTACAAAAAAGAAATAAACAAATCAAGTGATTTTAACTAAAAACTATTTAATTAAGTTTAACTGTAATATCCTTGAAATAAGATGATATCACCTTAGATTAACATACAAACAAGATGGCATGTCACAACACAGCAAACCGGATTATAATATTTATTTGTGTCCGGCAATATCTACAAGAACCATACTGATGAATGGTGAAAGTGAAAATCGTAATATTCAATTGACCTCCATTTTGTCATCAGTATCAACATTTAAAATTTGAAAAGCTTATAGATTAGAAGGTTCATGAGTAAATGCAACAACGTAATGGAAACGCCATTTCACAAACTTTCAAGAACCATAACTCCTGAACGGTAAAAGTCAAAATCATCATTATTGAACTTGACCTCTAATTTGCCATCAGTAACAACATATAAAAATTTCAAAAGCTTTGGTTGAATGGTTCATGAGAAAATGCACGGACACGACTGGAAACACCATTTTTCAATCTTTCAAGAACCATAACTCCTGAACGGTAAAAGTCAAAATCGTAATTATTGAACTTGACCTCTATTTTGTCATCAGTAACAACATATTAAAATTTGGGAAGCTTTAGTAAAACAGTTCATGCGTAAATGCACGAACACGACTGGAAACACCATTTTTCAATCTTTCAAGAACCATAACTCCTGAACGGTAAAAGTCAAAATCATCATTATTAAACTTGACCTCCATTTTGTCATCAGTAACAACATATTAAAATTTGGGAAGCTTAGGTAGAACAGTTCATGCGTAAATGCACGGACACGACTGGAAACTCCATTTTTCAATCTTTCAAGAACCATAACTCCTGAACGGTAAAAGTCAAAATCGCCATTATTGGACTTGATCTCCATTTTGTCATCAGTAACAACATATTAAAATTTGGAAAGCTTAGGAAGAACAGTTCATGCGTAAATGCAGGGACACGACTGGAAACTCCATTTTTCAATCTTTCAAGAACCATAACTCCTGAACGGTAAAAGTCAAAATCGCCATTATTGAACTTGACCTTCATTTAGTTGTCAGTAACAACATATTAACATTTTAAAAGCTTTGGTTGAACGGTTCATGCGTTAATGCACGGACAACATTTGATTCCCGCCCGCCCGCCCGACCGACCGCCCGACCGACCGCCCGCCTGCCGTACATCCCCAAATCAATAACCGACATTTTTGTCACAAAAATCCGGTTAAAAAGGCAAAATTATTATTTTCTAAAAAAAAATGACAAAAGTTGGTACTAGGTGTGCTATTCTTGCAGGCCAAAATTCTATGTTTATTCAAGAAAACACTTAGAAAAACCTTTTTCATGGCATCATAACTCTATATAATGTGATGTCTAGGGTAAAAAATACTTTATTTCATGTTTTCATAACCTTTTCTTTAAGGTAGCACAATACAAAGATTTTTCATCCCCAATCAGACATCTTTAAACTGATGTAATTCCACTCATCTTTCTTTAAATTTTATAAATGAGGTACCAAAAGAAAGAAGAAAGTTTAATCTTTCAAATTGTGATAATTTCATTATGACATAATTATTACATAATTAATTGTTATGTAATTAGTTGCCATATTGTGATGTCCATACTTGAATGAATTTAGCTTCTTTGTTATTCATAGCATCCCAAAATATTTTATAGTTTTTTGCACAACACAGTTTGACCTCCAAAACTGTGTCTCAGATTTTTCCTATTGTATTTTATTCTCTCATAAATCTTCAATGAAGTTTGCAACATTAATTCATAAGAGTCCACTAAATTCAATTAGGTATAAAATTTGTTCTATTGATGTTTTTGGAAATCTGAGACACGGTTTTGGAGGTCAAGCTGTGTTGTACAAGAATCTATAAAATATTTTGGGATGTTATGAAGAACAAAGATGCTAAATTCATTCAAGTGTGGAAATCACAATATAGCAACTAATTACATAATAATTAATTGTGTAATAATTATGTCTTAATGAAATTATCACATTTTGAAAGATTAATCTTTCTTCTTTTTTTTGGTACCTCATTTATAAAATATAAAGAAGGATGAAATGAATTACATCAGTTTAAAGTTGTCTGATTGGGAGTGAAGAAATCTTTGTATTGTGCTACCTTAAGTCTAACATAAACAAATAAATAGAAATCCTAAATTAAAAGTTGAAAAACAGCAGCACCTCTGAAAATCAATTACAAGGTTTGACTCCTCATTATTAACTTCATAACCAAATACTAAATTAGTCCATACTACAGAAGCAGAGAAATGTGCAATTTCAAAATTCTTTTTTTTAAAGAAAAAAAAGTCAAGATTTATTTACATCATCTTTTGGGAGATTTCATGCATGAAAAAACTAATTAACCAACTCTTCTTATAAATCAGAATTTATCATTAATCAAAAACCAACCTTAAATAGTTTTGACAATTGGATATTTACCTGCCCTAGCTCTGTAGTCCTTGTGTACCCACTGTTTTTCAACACTGACCATGATATCTCTACATCATTAACATTCATCTGGCATCCATGTACATCAAAGTAAACTGAAAGTAGAAATATACAATATCATCTGGCATCCATGTACATCAAAGTAAACTGAAAGTAGAAATATACAATATCATTTTGTATCCATGTACATCAAAGTAAACTGAAAGTAGAAATATACAATGTCATTTGACATCCATGTACATCAAAATAAACGGAAAGTAAAAATAAACAATGAAAAAATACTCCATCTTCATATACAAAATCTTTTCATAGAAACCACAAAGCATATACATGTAACTGACTATGCCAAAATTTATTCCAAATAAATTGAATGTGTCATGTAATATTTGTCATTTTAAAGTTTCATTTGTCTATTTTTTAAAGTCTAAGTTCTGCATCACTATTTCTCCTTTACATGTTACAAAACAAAAATGTGTCCAAAGTACACGGATGACCCACTTGCACTATCATTTTCCATGTTCAACATGTTCAATGGAATGTGAAATTGGGTAAAAAATCTAATTTGGTATTAAAATTAGAAAGATCATACTATAGGGAACATGTGTACTGACAGTCAGGGGTACTACTTGTACAAGTGTATTTTATTAACTTGAAGAAGTAAAAAAAAATATACACATATAAGTAAATTTGTAGGATACTTATACAAGTGAATTTTATTTACTTGTATAGGTAAAAAAAATTGGCTTAGTAATGTCCCTTAGGCATTCAGAATGTTTTACTTGTATAAGTAACAAATTATCCTTTCTTCTTTTCTTGAATTCTTAAGATTTCTTTGCTCTAATAGAATTTTAAATTGTGTACCCTTTACAGATGTCTTCACTAATCATTTAAGTGTAATTTCATGGACAATGAAAATCCCATTTGTCTGTTATCTTCATAACACTGCTCATAAATTACAAGCCCCAAAGGAGCAATTTTTGATTGCCTTGCGCAAATATACAAGATCTTTGCTCAATCAGTTTCTTTGATGAATTAATGAGATGGAACCTTGAACTTTAATGAAAAAATTTGAGCAAACCTGGGAAAAATCATTAAAGGCATGATTTTACATCTCAAAACTTGAGGATTTTTGTGGATTGTAAGAAAAATTAACTTATACAAGTAAATTTTTTAGAAAATTAAGGGAGATTATTCAAACATTATTTATTTACTTATATGTGTATATTTTTTTTTACTTCCTCAAGTAAATAAAATAACTTGTACAAGTCGTACCCCTGACTACAAGTTGATTGGACTTCAACTTCATCAAAAACTACCTTGACCAAAAACTTTAACCTGAAACTCACTCTTTCATTTTCTATGTTCAGTGGACCGTGAAATTGGGGTAGAAAGTCTAATTTGGTTTTAAAGTCTACGTGTGTGAAAATTATTATATACCCCTCTCTTTCTCTTGAAAAACGTAAGTATTATCATGATTATGAAAATCATAAGTGTTTGCGTCGTTTGAGCAATTTTCAACTATGAGCGGACACGAGTACCACGAAGATATTTCAATGTGTTCTTTGTTGTAAGGAAATAATTTACTGTTTCAAATATATTTGTGGTACTCGCGTCCGCTCATGTTCAAAATTCAAAAATTCTACACTGAAATTCCATGTTTTTACAGATAAGTCAATAAATAGGTTTATTATGGTGCATTTTTTTCATTGCTCATTTATATATGAGTAATATAAGAATTATCAAAACTTGTGTTTACAAATCCACAATGGCAAGAGTTACGTCCAAAAATTTGAAAGGATAAAAAAAAACATCATTAAAATAAATTTGAATGTCCTTTTAAAAGTTTTGTAGGATTATGAGAGCCAACTTGCTTGAAATACCCTCATGGGCATTTTAAAATGTTGGCAGGTATGGACAACTACTCAAATTTGGTAAGATTCATAAAATTCTTCAGATCATTTTATATGGGGCCCTTTTAGACACAGGCACTCGATTCTATCCATAGGAAGGTCAACTATCCATATAAATAGAATTTTTTTAATAACAACCATAAATGTACTTATTTCGGTGAAATTCCATCTTTAAAAATAAATTGATAATGAAAATAATAACCTGGTAATTTTACAGAATCATTTCATTTTTAAAAAGATAGCATTCTGCCCACAACCAGAAGTAGATACATTGAAAAGATGGTAGTTCAAGTTTTCGACATGGTTTAGTGAATTGAGAGTAGATTACCGTGAAGAGGAACACTGTGGGGATTATGAAATTAGTTTAGTGTTAAAGGAAAATATTCACTAAATCGATTCATATAAGGTAGGGATTTTTAGCATTAAGTTGAAGGGTAGAAAAAGCGTCCGAAGCAGAGACTGTCGTGACCTAAAAAAAATTTCGTTAGCCACCTTCTTCTATTTGAGGGCCTCAATGAAAATTAGACTATTTCTAATTGAGTTACCCTCTTTAAATAAAGAATTTATTATTATTTATTATTATTATTATTTATATGGATAGTCGACCTTCCTATGGATAGAAACAAGTGCCTGTGCTTTTAGAGCATGCATGCCTTTTCGATTTTGTCCATCCAAAGTAGACTTGCTGATATAAGATGGCAAAGCAACTGTAGTTGCTCCAGTTGTCTGTACATTCTGAGAAACACTGGTATGATTAACAATAAAATGTTCCAAGGAAGGTCCTGATTTCAAAATTGTTTTTTTATGATCATTTTTAAGTTCTTCGTTGACATTTGAGGTAGTTTTTGTGGTGTTAGCTTCAGAACTATGTGAAATTATTCTTCTTTTTAAGATGCAAAACAAATTTCTGCGAGCTGAGTTTGATTTAAGGTTTAAAATTTGTGAAAGACAAATCTGTCCATTTCTTATTGCCATTTTCATGCAACTTCGGATCTTTCTTTAAATTTGATCGATAAAATCCGAGAAAATTTATCTATTTGTTGTGGTCACATAAATGTTTGAACTGTTACTGCACTTGAATGGTCTGTAAAGAAATTTATCGACCTTGAAAAAATGTAAACAAACACGTGTGTTCCTTCAGAAATAACACAAATGATGCAATATTGAGACACTGATAGACATTTCACTATACAATGAATTTTATTATGCAAAACAACTTATGATTACAAGATTTCAGACCTTTGTGAAATTTTCATCAGTCAGCAGGCCATACATTTCAACCATGAACAAGATTGTTAAAGTTTCTGAAAATGGTAATTATTCTGACAGTGACAGTCATGACAGTAGTATAAAGTTGACAGATTTAAAAAAAAATAATGATTGGTACATGCTGAATGTGATTAGTTTGCCTTCTCCAGTCCATGACACCAGGTTGGGGAAAATCCTCATCTTAAAACACAATTGTCAATTGATGGGTATCATTGTGACTTGGTTGGCAAGTTGTCTCATTGACATTTACGGCACTATACCACATCTTCTTAATTTAATTTACATGATTAGTCGAAATAATTATGACGTCTGGCAAGGCTATTTTAATTTTTATTCCGGGACGCTTTCCTATGACTATATATATATGACATCTGGCAAGATTTTTTTCTCGTCCCAGAAAAATAAAAGCCTTGCCAAACGTCATAATTATTCGGACTAATACATGATACATGTATACAATACAAAGGAATGGAATGACACCATTGTATTTTTGACAAAATGGAATTTTAAACTATTGTATTCAGGTATAAGGTTTCACAATTTTAGGGGATTTTGAATTGTATATAATCATGATAATTGAAATTTTTAGTCTTTAGTATGTTACTTATTAATTTATGTCTTTGTATGTTTTATTAACAGAACTACAAGAACTTGTTTCTGTAGCAGTTAACAGTCTAAAAGCTGGGAACATTATAGCTGTTCCTACAGATACAATATATGGTGTAGCAGGCCTTGTACAGAATTCTGAAGCTGTTGATAGACTGTATAGTGTAAAGAACAGAGACTACAACAAACCTGTAGCAATAAGTGTGGCTGACATATCTGATGTGTATAGGTAAATCTTTCATTTAGAATTATCATTGAAGTGCCATTTTTAATAGGTTTTTTGCTCTTATAACATGTATAATTTCAGTTACCATGCATTGAAATATGTTACATGTACAAATGTACAGCAGATAATTTGCTTGTTTCATTTGTTTAATTTAATCACTTATTTAAGAACATATGAATCAAACAATTTCATCCATAGACAGCAAAGTTGACTTCTACAAAGAAATGTTCAATAATCTTTAACATGTTTAAGTTTCCCCTTCCCCTAAAAAACTGTTAAAAAAAAATAGATTTTGGATGTTACTGGAATATCCCTTGTTTGATGGGATTGAAATGTATGTACATAAGTTACCAAACATTATTATGCTGAATGTAATGTTTGTAATACAGTTTATTTAGATTACATACATGTACATGTTTGTCAAAAATAAGAATTTGGAAGTAGTGTATAAATGTTTGGGTCAACATGTACAGGTCAAAGGTCAATTAATGTGGTTTTGTTTCAACATGTTCAATCCCATATTTGTTATACATTATTAGAGGTGAAAATTAGCAACAAAAGTATTTCTTTATTTGTCCCTCCATGCATAGCAGTATTTTAACCAATGAATAAAATGTTTTCTCTAATTAATATGCATTGTTCTTTTTACTAGCATTGTTAAAACTTGTTTATCATGAAATAGATTTTTTTTAATCATTGTTTGACAGCCATATCTTTTTAAATTGAATTATAATGAATTATAATGAAATGGGGGAAACATGTAGAAAAAGTAAAATGACAAAAATATTGAACCTCGAGGAAAATTCAAAGCCTAAAGTCTGTAATCAAATAGCAAAATCAAAAGCTAAAACTTCCCAAATGAATGGAGAAGATGTGATAAACATGCTTTAAAACATTTGTTTTGTCATATCAAGAATAACAAATTAAGTAAATTGCCTTGTGTCAGAAATGTGTTTTTCATTAAAGATGGGGCCAAGTAACAGTCCCTCAAGCTTTACTAGCCAAGTTATTGCCAGGACCAGTGACAGTTGTGCTCAACAGGACAACAGACCTTAATCCTGAACTAAATCCCAAAACATCTCTTGTTGGTATTAGGATACCAGACCATGAATTCATCAGGGAAGTTGCCAGAAGCTGTCAGGAACCTCTGGCTCTTACTAGTGCTAATATAAGTTCAGCACAAAGTACTTTGAGGGTGGAGGTTAGTGTTACATGTTTATAATAATATATTCAAGTACTGCTGGATGGGAGAGATCCGTTTGCGCCAAAAAAGCATCCTTTTGCGCCACATGTTTTAAAATTACATAGTATCATTTGCGCCAAAAATAAAACATATGATTGCGCCAATTAGAAGAAAAATGACTTTCCTACTCCTTTATTCGGACTTGGAACCAGCAGTTTACACGGAAAATGTTTCCTTTCTGAAACATAGAAGCTTGTTACTTAACTTTATTGTCCAAAAACACAAACATTGAAGGTTGAAATGCATAAAACAGTTCATAATAATTCCTAATAATGAAAAAAAACATACGCATGGTGGGAACAAAGCACTGTGTCATCAACACAAGTGGCTAAACCATAATCAGCAAAAGCCTCTATTTTCTTCTTTATTGGTATATCTTTATCAAACGTTCAGCAAAGCAATAAGTTTTATTCTCTCTCTGTACATTGACTGTCTAATGCATTTTAAGTCATTTCTCTCCAGATGCTCATCTTCATAGTGAAATATCTCCGAACATATGATACTTTTTAAGCCAAAAACAAGAATACATATATATTAATCATTAATATTTATGATAGAAATGTATACAGGTAAATGGCGCAAATGAGCTCCAAATATTGGTGCAATTGATACATTTGGAAAACAAAATTTGGTGCAAATGATACCCTGAAAAACAGTAATTTGCACAAGAGGACTGCTACCTGCTCAGTTTCTTATCTGGATAAGAAACCACTTTCAAAAATTGATAGATGATAATTGGCCAATGTAACATTTTCAGATATCAATATTTACTAGTAAAATGTAATCATGGTAATGGTAAATTGATGGCAGACATACTTTTGATTTTATGTACTTAAAAAGCTTTTTAGAACTGCTTAAGGTGAGAAAACACTTTGAAAAGTACATATATATAAGAAGATATTGAATAAGTTCCAATGAGACAACTCTAAATCCAAGTCACAATGAACAAAAAGTCAACACATAGCCTTGGCTCACACCCAATAGCATGCTATAAAGGGCATGTCTATTAATGCAGACTCCCCTGTATTTAACTTGCTTTTAGAATTGAACATGCCGTTTAATGCCGATTCTTATATTTTTATTTATATGTTTCATATGATTTATGAACTCCAAATATATATTGGTAAAAGATTTTGATTTTATTTAATCTGATGTGCGCATACTTTTATGTAGTTCCTTATATTTACTTTTCCTGCCAATTGCTTAAATTTACCAATGTATTTTTCTTTTCAGGAATTTGAGAATTTATGGCCTAAACTAGATAAGATATTTGATGATGGTATGCTTGGTGATACATTCCACTCAAGACAGGGGTCAACGGTGGTCGATTTATCTAAGAAAGGAGTATACAAAATAATAAGGGATGGCAGGTAAAAGAAAAGTTATATGTATAAAACTATTGCAACTGAAATGAAACCTTTCCCAAGTCAATTGTTTTCAAAAATAGAAAATTCTGGTTATATAAGGCGTGTCCTTTAAAAAACGAGAAAGGGTACTATATTTTTTCATAAAAATATACATTCTACATTGCAATAACATAAATGGTAAGAATTTTACTGCACCTGATGTGCATTATGACAATGAATGTCTTTTCAGTGATCATGATGTTTGATGCCAAAATGTTTGAAACTTTAAAAACCTAATGCAAATGTTGTAGATCTGATATACCAAAAAGAACAAAAGGTAAAGTCAAAATCCAGACATGGAATCTGAGCTATGCATGAGGAAGATACATTTTAACAATTACCAAAAAATTTTAAGAATTTTTTTTTATTACTAATATCCATATTTGATATGTGACTAGTGATATCCTCATTTCAACTGCTGACCTATGGGTATCACAAAAGTCTTTATTAATGAAAATGTCATAATTTTGTATTTCAATTGCAAACCCTCTCCAAAATAATGTAATAAACCATTTGTTTTATGTTTCAGTTCCCTGAAAAATACAGTACAGGTACTGAGTAGTTATGGATTAACAGACGATAATACATGTACTTCATGACAAAGACAATACTTAAGATTGTAGAAATAATCATAATTTATAGAAGTGTATTGGTCAGTGGGCACAATTCTGTGATGTATTGTATAGCTTGCAGATGCAACCTCGACTATGAATGCCAGCACAGTTTTATGTGGTGGATAATGAATCTGAATCATATGTGTATGTGAAACGCCTAAAAACTGACTTGCACACTGTTTAAAAAGATACTGTTATACTTGTTGTGTTTTTTTGAAAAGTACATGTAATTTGATATATCAAGAACTTTTCTTGAAAACTGTCTTCAAAATATTGTCTGATGTATCTACCATATCTAACTTATTTATTTGTTTGTATAAGCACTGAACATCTTTAAAATGCAATAATAAAAATATCATATTTATAAGTTTTGTTTTATGAAACTATTTTCTGTTTTAAATTGGGCTGAGTGATCTGGGTTCGTTTTCAGTAATCACTAGCCTGAGGTTGTGGGTTCAAACCCTGCAAGTGGCAAGGTATGTTTCAGTCAGACAATATTAACTAGGGCTGCCATTTCCATTGTTGAAGGTTAGTAAACCTTCTATAGATAATCTGGCTCCATGACCAATAGGCTGCAATGTCATAGCCAAGTGTTTTCAAAACCAGCAATAAATCAATAAATCTATTATAGAATAAATCATACATGTATATGCTTAAGGTTTTGAAACAGGGTCTGTCATCATTGTAAACTTTCTCAAATATCGTTTCTGAAAGTATTGAACCATCATCTGACAAACTTTTTGTGAATGACCTCAGCTTAATCGAAAAGTGAAAAAGCACAAACTTGGTGATTATTTCCCCCATTAGTCAACAAACATGGTTTATGTGACTGAAAATAGAACATAATGGTAATACTTGTTTATCCTGAGATTACTATAACACTGTGTTATAGTAATCTCAGCTTTATCTCGTATTTAAAAATAGAGAAAATCAGACAGGGGTGTACAATGTCATGATCTATTTTATTTCTGTCCCCACCAAAATTATCCTTACAGAATTGTTGCTCTTAAAGATGTATATGACTAATGTGCATGTTTTTACCTATTATCTCAAAAACTATAATAGATACATAGAAACTGCAAACAGCAAATATAATCAAAAGTACAAGGACTACAAAACTACCTATACAGCTGGTACAGTTGGTTGACCTCTTAAGGAGTTATAGCCTTAAATGACAACTGTTGCAGTGTTGGCTAACTTTCTTGTCTATCAAATACTTTTTCAAAGATCTTTTTCCTTGAAACTACTGAACCAATTTCAACTAAGCCTAGAGTGTATGTGCTTTTAACATATCTAGTATACATATTTTTTTTTACTTTAATGGCTAAGAATAGAACATAAGGGTAAAATGCATTAATTGTTTTTGGAAGACTTAACAAATACAGGAAATCTGTTTAGAGCAAAAATGCTCAGAATGTCGGTGTATACCTTTTTTTCTGTTTTTGTTTTGTTTTGTGTATTATCTTGAAAACAGCAATACAAGATCTCCAAAACTTCAAAAATGTCTGAACTCTGTTGATAACTCCTAAAAAGAGTTATTGCCCTTTTAAGTATTTATATGACTGCAAACAAAATTTTTGCGTCATTTATAGGTATGATGTAGGTGGCATCAGTGTCGTCTGAAGACGCATTTGGTTTTAGTATCATGTCGGTGGTGTCAGTGTCATCTGAATACACATTTGGTTTCCAGACAATCACTTTAGTTTAAATGAATGGCTCTCTAATAAATTTTACCAGAAGGTTCAATACCACTAAAAATAAGCATTTTTGTAGTTTCCAGACAATTACTGGTATGTAAAATTATAGATCAGTCTGAAATTGTACCAGGATTGAGTTTCCAGGTAATCCAAATAATGGGCAAAAAACAAGCATTTTGTAGTTTCCAGACAATAACTTGTGTTTAAGTGTATGGATCTTTCTAATATTATACTACAAGGTTCCATACCTCAAAGGGAAGGCCAGGATTGAGTTTGGAGGAAGTTCCTCAACTTGAATTTTTCTTATACATCTGTTAATAAAATTTTCACTATAATTTGTCTTCAAATTAGATTTTAGGAGATATGATTAAGGATGAAAAAATGTATGCCCCATTGGAAAACAACTCTATAATCTTGGTAAAATAGCACCTCATTAATATGTATTTGTCATGTAAAATAAAAACCTTTCCAGGGGCACCTTATTTTATATCTTCCCATAGCAAAACCATGTATATTTTGCCTTTGAAGAGATAACTACATTATAACTAGATTGCTGACATTAGTACACAGAGTCCCTGACCCACATGCAAATATTGTTTTTATTTTATATTTTATATACAAAAAATGTAACTCAGAAATTAAATAAATTTATTGTAAAATACAACCACAATAAGTTATTTGAATCTATCCATTAGTCCTCTTTCTCTTTTTCTGTTTCTGTATTTTCTGATACAGATGTTCTATTTGTCATTCCATATATGTAACACAATGTGAGGAACACAATAGCTGGGAAAAGGGTCTCATTGTACTCTTTCAAGTTTATGTAAGTGTGTATAGCGCCAACCATTATGATTCCCAGGATGATACAAGCCATTTGTCGTATATCTTTAAACAGTAGTCCAATAGCTGAACAAATTTCAAATGATCCAACACAAATTTTGTAAATGAATGGATTTGGCATATATCCAAACATTGATGTAATACATACTACACTGTACTCATCAAATCGCCTATCCTGGAAAACAAAACAAAAAACAAATAAAACTAAAACCAGTTTACAAACATGTTTTAAAGTATTATTATTAATTGTATTATTGTCTTTCATAAAGGTATTAACAGGATTTCTTAAAAAAAAAAAAAAAAAAATGGGTTTGAAATATCAGTCTTTGAAAGAAATACTGTATGTTTGAAAAGTAAAAAAAAAAAAGTTATACATACATAATTTTTAATGTCATTTTATTTGCCATCAAATTTACTTTAGTATTTTGTCATTTTGTTCTTATAAGAAACAATGAAAAAAAGAACTTGTGTTGTAGCAAAGGTTTTTACATTCACAAAAAAATTCTCTAAACATCAGATAAAAATAATGTTGATTTACAAATGTGTGTCTATGGTATTTCTGAACATACAAATTCTAAAATATAATGAGCAAGAATTGAAATCTATGTAATGAATCAAATTTGATTGCACTGTCATTTGAAAATTTCACATGTCAGATATATACACCAAACATAACAGACTAGCAATTGTGTTTAGAACTTAAAACTCGGTTATTTTTTTTCTCTTTTAAAACGTGGTTCTATCTTGCTACATGTTGTCTAGACGATTAAAATAAGCATTTACCAAAACAGCTGTTCTTTCTGGAATTAGTTTTGGGAACAATTTGATCATTGAATCTATAAACAGCATTGAAGCCACACTGTATAGGGCCAATCTTTCCAAAACTGTCCTCAGACTCATGTTTACTCTGTTACTGAAATGAAAAAGTAAATCTATGAACATTATCTCAAAAGATAACTTATGCTGGTAAGAAATTTTATTTAAGCAGTCCTGAAGCTAGGTCAAACTCTTAAGAGCGGTCCACAGGCACTTGTCTCAGAAAATATAATTCCTATATACCTTAATATAACAATGTTTATGTTATATATAGGTATAAAGGGGGGAATTCTGAGACAAGTGCCTGCATGTGTCTGTGTCGCTCATCTTGTTCTATGTGCTGCCGTGCAGGACAAGAATAACATTCATGACAAAATTCTTAGTTTTTGTGTCGGTGACTTGTTTGTAGAGCTTACTTTATTGAACATTCTTGCTGTTTACAGCTATATCTATCTATAATGAACCTGGCCCAGTAGTTACAGAGAAGATTTTTGTTATCTATATATATTAAGTATTCATGATGATAACAAAAAACTGCAAAATTTCCTTAAACAAAATACATTACCAATTCAAAGATAGCAACTGAACAATGGATTGTTTAATGCGTCGGAAAATTTCATAGGCAGATGAACAACTGCTAGTAGTCTGTATTATTGTCATTTTGCTTATTTTCTTTTGTTTCATATTCTGACATCGGACTCGGACTTCTCGTGAACTGAGTTTTACTGTACGTATTGTTGTGCGTTTGTTTTTTCTACATTGGCTAGAGGTATTGGGGGACCGTTCAGATCTCAAAAAACACGATTTTTATTTTAGTTTCTTGTGTATAATTCGGAGTTTAGCATGACGTCCATTATCACTGAACTAGTATACATATTTGTTTAGGGGCCAGTTGAAGAACGCCTCCGGGTGCGGGAGTTTCTCGCTACTTTGAAGACCAATTAATTGGTGGCCTTCGGGTGTTGTCTGCTCTATGGTCGGGTTGTTTTGGCTTTGAAACATTCCCCATTTCCATTTTCAATTTTATATTAACCCAGAGACAAATAGTTGTAGAGGTATATAGGCAAAATCCTGCATTTCACCCCTATTCTCTATTTCAGTTAGCCATGACGACAATCAAGGGTTGATGGGCGTGGTTATCGGATGCAGTGGCGGATTCAAGGGGGGGGGGGGGGTTCCGGGGGTTGGAACCCCCTTTTTTTGGCCGATCAATGCATTTGAATGGGAGCATATTGTTGGAACCCCCCCCCCCCCCTTTACTCTGGGTTGGGACCCCTCCCCTTTTTAAATGGCTGGATCCGTGCCTGGGATACATTTTTAAACTAGATCCTAAGGATGATTTAGGCCAAGTATAGTTAATTTTGGCCCAGTAGAGAAGAATTTTGTAAAAGTTAACGGGCATCTAACTATTGAATCGTACTTTTTTTAAATAGTCAACCATCCACAACAAGCATTCTTTATAAAACAGTACATTTACAGCCGATTGCATTGAGTGTGTAGGCAAAGGTTATATCTGTGGCTAGCTGGCTTTCTAGCTGAAATGTGAAGTCATTATTAGGTTAGGTAAACTACCCTCCTTTAAGAGTAGACTAGTCCGGCAGATAACCAATCTATCTGTCTGTTGGACTAGGCTACTTTGAAACGAGGATTAGTATACCTAACATAATACTGACTTTACGGTTCAGCTATAAAGTAAGCTAACCAAAGATATTACCTTTGCCTACACACTCAATGCAATCGGATGTAAGCTAACTCCAATTCCAATTCTAATTCTTACTACAGTGATGATAGGTTATGTACTATGCTAAGTTCAGATGACCACAAAGAAAATTGTGTTCCGTAATTAAAAATACTGGAAAGTTAAATAACGTATACAATAAGCAAAAAGCCTGAAGTTTCATTTGTTGCATATAATAATGGTTTCTACAGGAGGAGTGAAGTGGAGTTGTCCGAGTACACAGTTATTTCGTAGTGCATTTCTTTTAGACAATAAATGAAAATTTAAAAATCCCACCTGCGCTTTCTCAATAATATTTTTACAGTGTGCTGTACTACTCTTGGGACAAATTATATCAAAATTATAGAAAACTTCATCAGCTCTAACTCAAAATATGGACAATTTTATGTTAAGGGGATCTTGAAATCTTTTGACAGCTTCCGAAGTGCTAATTTTTTACCTTTTTCAGCTGGACCTAATCACTATTTTACACTAATATTTATGACCCAAATTTTTTTAGTGTCATTTCACCCCCCAACTTGCTATATAAGCCATAAAACATGGAGAAATAAATTTGGAAACAGAAAACTAATACCATACTATAACGTTATGGACATGATCAGAGCACAACACAACATGGGTCTAAACTATTATATGAAATATAATAATAAAATATTATTTCCTAAATGTTGTTTACATCTGGATCTTATTTCTAAACCTTTAGTAATGTAATTTCCTAGGCACATGAGAGTTGGTAATTGCTCATTTGTAAACAGCCAGAAATATTTCTTATCCTTAGGTTGTTCTTTAAAATTAATACAAAAGTATTAACTTTATCAACTAATACATTCCTCTGTTCATTATATAAAGGACAATTTATTGTAAAATGAGTCTCGTCTTCAATAGAGTTTAATCCATGTGATAAGCAGTGATCACATAGACGTTGAGTTTTCTCTATGTATTTTTTTTTACTATATCTATCTTTTTCAATTCTAAGATCATGAGCACTTATTCTCATTTTACATATAGCTCTTCTTATATTAAAATCTTTCATATAAACAGAACATGATTGCATGCATCATATCAGTAGCTCATATTCAATACCCCGGGATTTGAAGGACAAACAATTAATATAGTTCTACAAATATGTTTAATTTTATTAATACATGCAATTAAATATGTTTTGCCTATTTTAGATAAAGTTAATTTAAATCTACATTTTTTGGGGTCATTTTCTAAATGTATTTTCAAAAATATTTGAGTTTTTTTTAAATATATTAAGGAATATTAAACAAAAACAGTATCTGTAACTTACCTTAAAGTTTCCCTTGTATTGTCTGATGTTCAAAATTATTTTTTAAATCATATACAACTACATGTCTAAAACTTCCTGGAAATGTCCATTCGAATGTCCATTTTGACAATAGCTTGAGGGAAGGCTATATATATACTTCCTGGCGAAAAAAAACCTATAATATCGTAAATCAAGATATGCATTTTTACGGAACGGTATTAGCGCCACACATTTTTTTTTATTTTTCTTTGCGATATAACGCAAACCTTTGCGTTATAACGCATATATCTTGATTTCAATTATTCATTAAGTTTTGTATATAAGTCCGTCTGTCATTCATTTCGGATGTGATTTACTAGTAGATAAAAAAAAAAAAAGAAACATACAAACAAGGCCAAATCATTATAATAAATATGCATAGGAATAATGGAATACTTGAAGTGCAATTATACATAAATTAAGACTGATTTGTGCATCAGAAAAGTATATAATTTAACAAGAAAATAGATATAGTCATATTCAAATTGACAGATAAATAATAATGTCATACAATTGTGAAACCTCCAAGTCAAATAGACAAAATGATCTTTCTGCTTTCGAATGAATTATTAATAAGGAAACATTTTTTTTCAAATCTCAGAATATGATCAAGATTCTTTGATACAAAGTCATTGAATTTTCATTTCAAAATTATGAAGTATATAAAGATGCTTGGGTAGCAATTTGAATAGAGAGAACATTATTTTATTAATAAAAAATCTTCATTCTATACATTTATTGCCAAAGGGTAGCTTGTTTGAATCTAACCTACATATCACAGTTCTCAAACGAGAGCTTACTTTGGAAGTATATTTATATTCGATTATAGCTATATTAGCAGGGTTGATTTTATTTCTTCGGTATAACCTCAATTTACTCAATTTTCTTTGTAATATATATACTAGTAGTAACATGGATATCGTTTTTGGGGGCCTTTATAGTTTGTTGTTCAGTGTGAGCCAATGCTCCGTGTTGAAGACCGTACTTTAGCCTATGATGGTTTACTTTTACAAATAGATGCAGAGTTTTCTTATTGGCACTCATACCACATCTTCTTATATTATTCTGCTCATTATTAGTCAATGATATTATCTAATTATTCAAGCATTTTTCTTTGCAATGTCTACAAAGGTGATCAATCAGTTTAATATATTATATACAGCCTCCTCCATTAATAACTACTATTTCCTTTGAATCTCAAATAAGACATAAGATAAAACAAATGTTTGCGTTATTACGCAAATGTTTGCATTACAACGCAAAGGTTTGCGTTATTTCGCATATGTTTGCGTTATATAACGCAAAGGTTTGCGGTTTGCGTTAAACGCAAATGTTTGCGTTATTTCGCAAAGGTTTGCGTTATATCTCAAAGGTTTTCGTTATATGGGCGTTTTTCAATAAAAGCGTAACTTTCAGACCAAAATAAACCGAAAATCAACTTGTCTAAAATTTAATTTCAAGAGTTATTTTGAATACCTCTATTATAGACTTGTTTGTAAATAAAAAGTGCAATCTTAAATATTCTTTAAAATGATATTATTTTCATAATTTGTTAACTGTTTAAAAGTCCCCTACGAAACTTCTTCTAAACATACATATTTTTTGCAATTTTAAATGTTTCCTATAGACATTCCAGTTTGTTTACTTTAAATACTAGAAAAATCTCATTTTTTTCTGAATTGGAAAACCATTTTTATCGATAAAGATTAGACAGTACTTCACATATGAAGGTACAACTTATGTTACGTAGTGGACATTTTGATGCGTTTCGTAGTGGACAAAACCGTTTCGTAGTTGACAAAACGTTTCGTAGTTGACATCAACCCTATTATATGTTAATAAAAACATAATAAAAATTACATGTTATTTGTTTTGCACGAATATAATTGAAAAAAGATTTAAAAAAAGACTGCATGGTAGTGGTAGTGTCCACTACGAAACGTTTTTCTCCCATACTTGTTTCGTAGGGGACCGTTTCGTATATAGGGGACATATTCTCATGTTTTATTCCCCCCCCCCCCCCCCAATCCCTATATTGCAAAAGTAACAAGACTGATTGTATTCATCAAAGCATTTATTAAGCTTTACACTGATATTTTTTTTATAATTTTAAAACCAGATACTGAAGGAGATTTGACCCGTTTCGTAGTGGACATTAACAAAAATACGGTATCACTCTGGTCCATTCGATGTGCTCAATTTTTCTTACCAACAATTTAATTGACGTTATAAAAGCATCACTTCTTTTGTAAGACCCTAATGTTTATATCTCTTGCAAACAAAAATTACATTGATTTTATAAAACTGTTTATTGGCAAATTTTAATGACTTCGTTTCGTAGTGGACATTTTGTGAGGGACACACCTTCTGAAATTAAACATCCTATATTGAAAGCTGTTTATTAAAATATGTCGGCTCTGAACATACTTTTGAATTATTAAAGAACTTATGTAAAGTAAAAATAACATTTATTTCTTCCTTTTTTTACGATATTTTAGAGTATGAATGTTGAACAGGCGGTCTAGGGACATGCCATTTTGGTTGTTTTTGGTCCATTCAGGAGTCAATATCTTATCAATCCCTCTAAAAATTAACTGTTTCTTTGCTTAAAAATGTTAAATCTAATTCAATGTACTGACTGCACAAAAAATTACTTGCAAAGATGAAACACATTTTTTTAAAGTGGCTGGGACAAGAAAATACGTTTTTATTAGAGCTATTTGATACAATGGTTGTACTATTTTGTTATATGGTGCAGAAGTATGGGGTTTTGAAAATTGTAATATTATAGAAAACTTGCATATGCAATTTTGTAAAATAATTTTGAAGGTTAAAAAAAGTACTGCTCATTGTATGATTTATGGAGAATTGGGTAGAATACCATTACATATTATTATTAAAGCTAGAATGGTTGGTTTCTGGCAACGTATCATGTGTGGTAAAAGAGAAAAAAATTCATATACACTGTATTCTATATTGTATCAGCTTAGTAAAAGGAGTATCTATACCACTCTAAATGGTTGTTAGAAATTAAAAATACTTTATATGAATGTGGGTAGCGTATCACCAGCCCAGTAGTCAACACTTCGGTGTTGACATGAATATCAATAATGTGGTCATTTTTATAAATTTCCTGTTTACAAAACTTTGAATTTTTGGAAAAACTAAGGATTTTCTTATCCCAGGCATAGATTACCTTAGCATTATTTGGCACAACTTTTTGGAATTTTGGATCCTAATGCTCTTCAACTTTGTACTTGTTTGGCTTTATAAATATTTTGATATGAGCGTCACTGATGAGTCTTATGAAGACGAAACGCGCGTCTGGCGTACAAAATTATAATCCTGGTACCTTTGATAACTATTTACACCACTGGGTCGATGCCACTGCTGGTGGACGTTTCGTCCCCGAGGGTATCACCAGCCTAGTAGTCAACACTTCGGTGTTGACATGAATATCAATAATGTGGTCATTTTTATAAATTTCCTGTTTACAAAACTTTGAATTTTTGGAAAAACTAAGGATTTTCTTATCCCAGGCATAGATTACCTTAGCATTATTTGGCATAACTTTTTGGAATTTTGGATCCTAATGCTCTTCAACTTTGTACTTGTTTGGCTTTATAAATATTTTGATATGAACGTCACTGCATGATGAGTCTTATGAAGACGAAACGCGCGTCTGGCGTACAAAATTATAATCCTGGTACCTTTGATAACTATTAATTTGATGTGGGATGATCAAATAATTGCTAAATCTGATAATATTAGTAAGAATGTCAAGAAATGTTTAAGTGATGAATTTATGTTGAACTGGAGTAATAATGTTATGAATTCTGCAAAATGTCTTAATTACAGAATATACAAGTCTGATTTTTGTTTTGAGAAATATTTATCGGTGTTACCATCTGATCTAAGAATGTATTTATGTAAATTCCGTTGCCTAAGTAATAAATTGCCCATTGAAACGGGCAGATTTTTTAATATTGATAGATCTGAAGACATTGTAATCTTTGTAATGCTAATGAACTTGGTGATGAGTTTCATTACTTATTCAAATGTACCTTTTTCAAGAATGTAAGAGCTAAATTTTTACCTTTAAATATATGTAAAAACCCAAATGTTTTAAAATTTAAAGAATTGATGAATACATCAGATTTATTTACACTTACTGGAATAGCAAAATTTTGAAAAAGTGTTATTAAAACCTTTTAATACATGTGCTTAATCATGTTACTATAATTTGTACTTCCTGTCAAATATCTGTATTAATTATATATATACTATTATTGCACCTTTGTTAACCATGTTGTGCTAATGTAAATATGTTCACACTTTTATTGTTTGTTAAAAAATGTTGTACTAACATACCCCATGTGGGGACTTTAGTGAAATAAAATGTCTTATGTCTTATGTTTGCATGGGTTTTAAAGAATAGAGAATAATGAGCAAATAGAGAAAAATGGGCAAAGAAATAAGGAATATAGAATTGTGGGTTGATAAAATAAAAAAGAATAACAGCAAAAATTAAAGCATTCGATAAAAAGAATAACTGATTACAGAAAATAACCATGTCCAGCCTTTATATTTGACGATAAAGAATGATGAGCGAAAAATAAAGAATACACAAATGAAGTACCTACCATCCATACCATCATATAGCCGGATTTATGATTAATATAAAACAATAAAAGCAAACCAAATTGACAGACAACATCCAATGACTACCATTGAATAACAGGCACCTTACTTAAGACAGAAACATACATAATATGGTGGGGATACACGTTTTCAGGCGCTCAACAACCCCTCCCCCTCCTTCAACCTGTTACAATTGCGCAACAGTATAACATTTGCAAAAATCAGTTTGAAAGGGCTATTCTCGTCAGACTGTCATGGAGCAAAAATGTAGATAACAAAAGACATAAAGTACCGACCGAGGAGTCTCGTCCTTACCGAGCAAATTTCAACTTAAAAATAAAAAAAAGTTTTCACATAACAGAATATCCATTTATTCTAAGTTTTATTCTAGTTTATTGGTAAAGAAATCAATATAATTATATTCATAACTTTATGAGCTTTGTAGACAAAATTACCGTCAAAATTAGGATGTGATATTCTGTTTGGTTTCTACGAGTATGGGAAAATGTCTCAACACGAAGTCTTTGTATTTATGGAAGAATTTAGTTGAAGGATTTTTGGTAACGAAATCCCAGATTTTAAACAGTATACATAGCAGGGGCAGATCCAGCCATTTAAAAAATAGGGGGGGGGGGTCCCAACCCAGGACAAAAAGAGGGGTCCAACTATATGTTCCATTCAAATGCATTGATCGTCCCAAAAAAAGGGGGTTCCAACCCCCGGAATCCTCCCCCTGGATCCGCCACTGCATAGAGAAATACGATGAAATCTAAAACGTCATAACAAACACATGCAGGAAAGTTGTGAAATAAGTCAGTTCCTTCAATGTTTTAGTATGATGCAACAGAGACATCTGACTCGGTAAAAAAAACAATTACTGTGTCAGGATGCCCTTATCATTTTTTAGGTAGTCAAAACTTTGCTGTACTGTTTCAATATTGCCATAGGATAACTGCATGTCCCTCAACACACCATGGATGATACTTTCTGAAATAGATGAATAAATGGCATTCACACTTGTAATTAAGAAAGACTCCCAAGATAAACGACATGTTTAAATTCAATAAAAGTATTTGGGTGCGTATATGTCTCGCAGTGCACAAAGCAATTATCAAGATATCATCCTTTTATAATCTAGTTGAACATATCTTTAGTAAGACTAACGCCGGTGCACAGCATCTGAACCTGTGTAGTTGTTTACATCCTCATCCTATGATCTTAGGTGGAATCACACTTCTCTTATTGGCAGTCATCGCATTTCTCCTCATTGTCGTCTGCTTGTTCTGTGACATTACTTATTTAGATAATATACAAATCTCCGTGAAAAAATGCTTTCCCGAAAATCTTAAATTTGAAACCAAACTACAACAAAACTCTTAAAAAACTCTTCAAAGATTAAAAGTCATTATAGAATCTCATTTCTTTTATGTATTCGTTTATTATCGATTAAAATGTAATTCCTTTGTTTAATTTTGTTTTTTAATTCTTTGTCAAATACAATTATATGTTTATATGACATTAACAAGTATCGAAGTGTACTAAATTCGAAAACTCTGTAGGACTAAGAAGAAGATGGGACTCATTGAAAACTAGGGCCTGTCGCTGATGAACTTCGATGCCAACGCCCCCATAGTACCATACGGACGCAAACATTTACAGTTATGAAATCAGGCATTAAAATCATTAATATGACACAAAAATATTTACTATTCCGGCATAGTTATCTGTTTAAATCATATTTACCGCCTTTTGTTGTACACATATTTGCATAAATGACTGATCCAGGAAGTAATAACTGGTAAACCTACGGTCATAGGTATGTATACATAAGCATTATGTGCATTTACATACACACATATATAGTACATAATGAATTTGTTATATCATGTATATTGTATGATACTCATAGGCAGTTTCCAGCTTTTCCCAATGCTACGAGTGACAGTGCATACAAATCACGGGCACTTGTTTTCTATCCATGGCAAGATTTACTAATTTTTACGTGCCCCTGATACAAGATTTTTAACGGCAGAAAATATTTCCAGAGTTTCTGTTTGACGAATATTTTCGTTCGAATAGTCAAGCACCTGCTAATGAAAACTTAACTAGTTCTTTGCATCTTATAAATGAACACTAATTAATACAGTGTGATTTTAATAATGCATAATGATTAAAAGGTTAACAAATATGTTGCATAGTTGACCCTTACATGTATTTTGATCAGTCGTTTGATTCAGTGCTGCCTAGTGTATACCCTATCTCATGAATTCATATTATATGCATTTAATTAACCATAATTATGTTAACCTTATACAAATTAAGATGGGTTTTTGGTTAAGAGCTGTAAACAAAGGAGGGATTATTTAAAACCAAAACAAAATAATATATACTTCGCTCATTATTGAAGGCCGTACGGTGACCTAAAGTTATATTTTTTTTATGTCATTTGGTCTCTTGGGAAGAGTGCGCTTTAATTCATACAAGTGAGAGGTTTAGCGACATAAAACCAGGTTCAATCCACCATTTTCTACATTTGAAAATGCCTGTACCAAGTCAGGAATATGACAATTGTCCATTCGTTTGATGTGTTTTGTCATTTGAGATAAACTTGTGTTGTATGTTTTAGGAATATAATATCCAAATGACTATTCTTGAAAGTGCGGACTCACTCGATGGGGGTGGCGATACACACGACTGTGGTCACGATCATGGCACTGGACAGCAGAACGTTGACCATATGAAATACGAGAGATATCGCCTGGGCTCTTTCGATAGATGGCCACAGTCTGCCAACGTAGATAAAAACCAATTGGCAGCCAATGGATTTTATTACATTGGTGATGGCACTGACGACAGGGTTCAGTGTGACTTTTGCAAAATAATTCTGAAGAAATGGGAACCAGGAGATGATATCCAGGAGGAACATCGAAAACATGGTCCGCAATGTCCTTATGTAAATGATCCTACACATTCGGGCAATTTTCCACTTCCGTTTAGGAGGTTAGATAGTATCAATCGTCACCACCATGGTCCCTGCCATAGAGAGTATAGAGAACGGGAGGTGAGGTTCCAGTCTTTTTATAATTGGCCTCACCCAGACAAGAGACCAACACCTGGTGAACTGGCAGATGCAGGGTTTTTCTACCTCGGTAAAATTGTTATATAACATAATATTTTCATTCTCTTTGGTACTTTAATCAGGTTTAAATAATCTGGAATGTTCATCCTTCCTTTACAAATGTTAGATAAATATGACTGATTAGTTACTCGATTCTTATTGTGTGATTTAAAAGTTTGAAACAAACTCCACGGGACAAATGCTTTTACCAATGATGCTATATAAGTTCTCATATAACTTACTTACTTTTGCCTGCGATGAAGCTTCTTCAATTTTCAGCGTAAACCGCCACAACTTTCAACAAGATCATAGAGAGCTGGGTATTAAATAAGTTTGGACTTTTTTTTTCATTCTACCACATTTTAATTGGTAAACTCATTTTTTTACCCTCTACGGGAAATAAACCATGAAGACGTTATAAAATTGAATTTTTTTTCTATCATAGGTCAAGGCGATGCTGTCAAATGTTTCTATTGTGGAGGAATGTTGAGGCACTGGGAAGAAAAAGATGAAGTATGGACAGAACACATGAAATGGTTTCCTCTTTGTCTGTTTGTCGTAGAACACGACCCCGCATGTCACGGAGATATTGGGCGCCATCTTCGGAGAACCATTAGTGGAATTGCCTTGTCAAACGGCTATTCTGATGATGAGATAAATGGATACAGACAATACATTGATGACAATGAAAGTTAGTATATTACGAACTAGTACGAGACTGCCTTGGACCGATGCCACCATAAAAAGGACCGTCAGACGCCAGCGAAATCTCATATGTTATATTAGTATTGTACCATTCATGTCATTTTTTTTTATAATTTATATAGTACAGTTTTTAACCTACAATGTTTTACTCCTTTGAACTAAAATGTTTGTCTTGATGCTATACCAACAAAATTAAATAGCACTAACAGTGGAAATATACTGCAACAATAAACGAAAAGTCAAATGTTCGGATAGCCACTGAATATCAGTTTCCTTATTAAGATGTCGCCAGAAGCTATAGATATAAATATCTTGTTTTTCAGTTACACACCCAGAGGAGTACAGAGAATTTGTAAATCAACTTGACCAGTTTAGGCAAAGGCAAGTTCCTATTTCTGCCCCTAGTGTAGCAAGTAGTGCTGCAGAAACAAGTAGTAAGTATTGTTTGTTTTTCAACATATTTTTATTTTCTATACGTCGTGATATTTTCTGATGCAACATATATACATGTCATTAGTTTAAACAATGTTTATTCCGATAAATCATCACATAAAAATGATAAAAAAAATATCTCAAATGATTCAGAAACATGCAACCACTTATTGGCCAAAACATAAAAATGATTTTTGCAATAGATATATAAATATGAAAAAGGTGAAAATAGATCTGAGAAGATGTGATATGAGTGCCTATTAGACAACTCTCCATCCAAGTCACAATTTGTAAAAGTAAACCATTATAGGTCAAAGTACGGTCTTTAACACGGAGCCTTGAGTCACATCGAACAACAAGCTACATGTATAAAGGGCCCCAAAAAGTACTACTGTAACACAATTCATACTGGAAAACCAGCGGTTTAATCTATATAAATAAAAAACGAGAAAGAGAAACACTTATATGAACCACATCAACAAACAACAACTACTGAAAAGCATATTTAGTAGATTGAAAACGTAGAATAAATTTGAAATAATTTTGTAAAAAGATTTTATTATACGAATGACTATTATAATTGCTTACGTTAGTGTTATTATCTGTGACAACTAAAACAACATTAATTCTTTTTTTTAAATATTATATTCTTTTATAGATGAAGTAAATCCACAACATGCAGCTGGTAGAACCGATGTGGAAGATCAGAACGAGCGTTATTTGTGTAAAGTTTGTTATAAAAATACGCTAGAGGTTATTTTTTATCCATGTAAACATGTATGTTGCTGTAAGGAGTGTGGTGATAAGTTATCCAACTGCCCTGTTTGTAGGGTAGTCATCAGGGGGAAACTGCAGCTTTTCTTTCCATAGAATTGTTACATATTTCTTATATATATATATATAGTTTATACTTTTTTTCATTTATTGGAGTTGCGGTTATCTTTAGTATGTACCTCATCAGTTTTCCTGGTTGTGAGAAAATTAACTGTATTATTAACACTATAATTACATTCTTATAACTGTTGTGTGCATATTTGTGAGACATATTTTAGTTACCATTTATATAAATGCGTTAACAAAATCTGTTTATAATCTAAATAATTTAGCATATGCATGTATAAAGAACTTTTTTGATTTAAATACATATGTAGTTACTTTCGAGTATGTTCTTTTTTATGCGACCTGATTTGTTAGTGTTGTATTATTTTTATGCGGCCTGATTTGTTAGTGTTATGTCCATTTTATGCGGCCTGATTTGTTAGTGTTATGTCCATTTTATGCGGCCTGATTTGTTAGTGTTATGTCCATTTTATGCGGCCTGATTTGTTAGTGTTATGTTCTTTTTTTTTGCGGCATGATTTGTCAGTGTTATGTTCTTTTTATGCGGCCTAATTTGTTAGTGTTATGTTCTTTCATGCGGCCTGTTTTGTAAGTGTTATGTTCATTTTTATACGGCCTGATTTGTTAGTGTTGCGTCTTACAAAGTATATCCAAATTATCATTCCGATCAAGTTCGTGCTAGGGGCCATCTTTTAAAACATGGAGTGAGGTGAGGGTTTTTCTTTTTATTTGCTCTGTGTTGAAGGCCTCACTGTGACTTTGAGAATAGCAATATAACCGCTGTTCCTTTGCTTATGTTGGTGTTTTTTGCTATGCATTTACTGATGGATGGATAACTTGTATCCTAAGTTTTTTTATAAGCTAAACCGATGTTACACGCATTGAATTTTGCAACCTGGTAGCTCAAAAGAATCCGTAGATCACTTTATTTGTGATGCTTATATATATGGAACCAAATTTTTCTATTGTTCAGAAGCCTGCGAATTGGGTGGCGCCCCATATGGAACTGTACAGTGCCGGATCCAGAGGGGGCGTATGCCCCCCCCCCTTTTTTTTGCCCGGGCTTTTTTTTTTTGTAAAATGATTAATCAGACTTCGTGAACTTTGCCATTTCCCGTGTACTGTAGTATTTAATTTAAATGCGACAATTCTTTACTTATAAAGATATTTTTCGCTGGAATTTACTGATTGTCAAAGTCGAAAACATGTTTAACCCCAAACGCCCCAGCCTATCTTAAAATAACTTATCTGAATAATGATTCCAAGTCAGTATAAGCTCTAGATATATTTAAAGTCTAAGGTACGAACCATTTGATTTGAGGAGACAGTCTGAGATATTTGAGAGAAAAAAAATAACTCGGATTTTTGCCGCAAAAAATCTGGCTGTATCTGGATTGAAAACAATAATCTTGTCCACTGTTTTTGCTATTAGAAACAAAAATTTCCAACAGAATTATTTGGCACATTAAATGAACATGATGAATAAATTCGGGCATATTTTTTTTTGCGGCAGGGGTTTGCATTCTGACCGGAATGTCTGTTTCGCCGAACTGATATATTAAATACTTTTTTCAAGACCAGACTGCAACCTGCCTGCTGGGTGTGGCCTTTATATCTCCATTTGTCGACCGTCATTCATAAATTCGTTATCATTTCAGATTCATCCGTAGCCTTTGGTTGATTTGAAACCCCTCACTTCCCTTAATTTTGTTGGGTGAAACATATCAACCAACCAATTGGATAAAAATAGCTTGTTCGTCTTTTTTAACTGGTGTCGGTCTGTAAATTTCATTGAATACCCCGGCGTATATCTTGTTTACAACAAGAAATCTGTGAGGTTATGATAACTTTTAAACTTACAAAAAAACGGCGCGAATTTTCCATGTCTATTTTTTATTGACAAGTCCCACATCAAATTTATCAGTTCATAGCTTTGGATCCATACTATCATTTTATGATAGACAATTAATAGAGAGAATACAGCATCGAAAATGTCCACCCTTACACTTTACAGCAACTACAAAATATACATGTCCCACGACAGGAACCGTTTAAAAAGTGCATATTACACTTATTTTATGTTTCAAGTTAGCCCCAAAAAGGTCCCAAAATTTTTCGCCTCGCTCCACTCGCCGATCTTTAAAACTTCGCCCCCTTTCCAAAATCCTGGATCTGCCCCTGGCTGTATATTAGATTTAAACAAGTCACACTTCTAACGGTGCTTTTCCTCCTTATTTCAAAATCATGGGATACTTTAAAAGGTCTAGTAGCAAGTCACTGACTTTGCCTTGTTTAAACAATCATTGTAAATCATGTGGCAAATATGCCATGCATATTCAGGAAGACTCGTAAGCTGTTCAGTTTTCTAGTTTTGGAATTTTGAAATGTTGGTTCTTTTTCTGGAACATTGATTAAACTCTACAAGTTGGCATTCTTATGACACAACTATTAACCCTTGTCTTTATATATTAGACTGTTGAATAAAAGTATGGCGTAATATTTTAAAGGTGTGTCGGAGTAACGGGGTTGTCTTGATACACATATCTGAAGTCCAGACTTGAAATATATATCTGTACGTGAAACATATTCCATTTATTCTTAAGCAAAAACAAGATTTTCTATCTAAAATAACCTCTTTAATCAAAATATGCTTATCAAGTTTATGATGTATATGGTTCTCCGTTGGCTGATATAAATGACTGTGAATGTGATAATCGCAAACGTGTAAATACTGAGGAATTTTGAGTTTCAAAAAGTTTAAAAATTTGAGTTTAAAAAAAGTCGAAATTTTTAGTTTAAAAAAAGTCAAATTTTTAGTTTAAAAAAAGTCAAATTTTTAGTTTAAAAAAAGTCAAATTTTTAGTTTAAAAAAAGTCGAAATTTTAATTTAAAAGAAGACGAAATTTCGAGTTTAGAAAAAGTCGAAATTTTTGGTTTAAAGTCGAAATTTCGACTTTTTGTAAAGTCAAAATTTCGACTTTTTAAAAGGTCGAAATTTCAAGATTTTAAAAAGGCAAAATTTCAAGTTAAAGTCAAAATTTCGAGATTAAAAAAGTTAAAATTTCGAGTTAAAGTCGAAATTTTAAGATTAGAAATGTCAAAATTTCGACTTTGAAAAAAAAAGTTCACTGCCAATTTTATTTTTACTATATCCCTTATACGCTTCCGTACAACACAGTTTACAAAAAAACAAATACGACAAACAGGAACCAGCTACAAACACTGAAGTGCAATGCTCCTCACTCATAAAATACAGGAACAAGTCGATCTGCTATTTTAGGGGCGCAATTGGAGCCCATAGGAATACCTTCAAAATGTCGCAACTTTATTGCCGGAACGTATATTGATGTCAATGAGAAAAATTAAAGCTTCAATCATCTCATTACTCTTCCAGTAGGTATATCTAGCCTGTATCCCATGGAAACAGCGAAAAGCAGCCATGTATGTCATTATTGACTATAGAGAACAATCAGTAGCGTCACACCGATGCTTCAACACACTGAAAGGTCTACATTAGAGGAGAGAATAAACAGAGAAAATGTCTACTTGCTCTTCAGAATAATATTAGACCACTAGGTAGTTGACAAGCTGTCTATAAAGGTAAAGTGGACTACAACCAGAGGCCGTAACCACACTGTAAATCTAAGTGTTAATAAATAGAACACTGCTTGAACGCTTTTTTGTAACACTTTTTGAACGTGTAATGGTGTTCCAAATGTTTACACTAGTGTTCATCAATTGAATGTGTGGTGTTCAGTTTTTAATGCCTTTGTGTTTCATTTTTGAACACTTGATGTTAAAGACCTTAACATTAGTGTTCAACGATTTAACGTGTCCGAATGTTCAAAATCTTAATACGTTGACGCGTTCAACAGCCATGTCACACTTTTTGAACACACAGAACATGTTTAAAAACCAAAATGTTAAGATTCAGAACACCATACGTTAACATTCAGAACAGTTGACATAGGTGTTCAAATTGATGGTGTTCAAATGCGGAACATGTTCTATTGTTAAGCGTACATAATTTGCCATAAGTACTAAACTTAATTAAACTGTTATAAAAACTATATTGAATCAGGCAAAATACAACAATAAAACATATTTTAACAAGTAATTCTTTATGTAATCAAATGAGCATATATGTAAGAAAAGTGCACAAGAATACCATATGATATCACAAGTAACAGTCAGTGAAATCACATACATAATGTTTTTAAACCGACTTAAATATATCACAAATAATTATTTTCTTCTACATGACAAGATATAGTTGCTACATCATGTGTATCCTAACCAAAAAAGCATGTCAATGTGATAAGTAGATAGTTTATGATATAGATATTTATCACAATGAAAGTTTAAAAGTTTTCAAATTCCAACAGTTCTAGTACGATCACACACAATGGTTCAACTTGGCATTTTATGTGTTATCATCAACTTCTAATGTCAAAATCCTCCACAACAAGTAATGTCTATGCGCCTATATATCCTGCAAAATAAAATTTAAAATTAATAGAAGAGAGTTGTTCATAAAGCATCAAATAATGCAATAGTTGTTAGGCTTTAATTGGATTTTCGATATATACTAGAGTACAAATTGATATTCTATGGCAGTGAAATGCAAGTTTTGACATTATAAATTACATAAGTCGATTTCTTGACCTAAGGTATACAGATATAGAAAAGATGCACCTACATAAGCTATTATATACATATATATCTCCAAAGATATTTTACAATTACAATTTTACACAAATGGCATAAAAAAAGAAACCCCAAAATACAATACGTGTTTCTAAAAAAATACTCAGACGTTGTCAGAACAATAGATCTTCCAAAGAATATCTCAAAAGCAGACAATACGCATTTGATTACCTAATTATACACACTATGGTTATTTTGTTCCGCCTAGTGTCTAATATAGCAGCATTTAGATACTAGATACTACTTGCCACTCTCATATATTGAAATCAGTAAAATACAATCTCAATAAAGTCCGTGCATTTAAAAAAAAAACACACCCCACTTCTCTCCTAAAGTTTTAACTTCCACCCACTTCCCTCCACTTCCCTCTGGAAGTGTTTTTTAAAGCTTATTATATTATCATATTCATACTAAACTGTAGTGTATCTTAATTTACAATCTAATTAAAATATTGATCTCTGATTTCGTTATACTACATATGAGCAGAGACATATAAATATACAATAGTATGAAATTCAAAACAGTGTACCTGTGGCCATTGATTGACCCATCAAAATCATCCATTGACTGGGACAATTTACGTGAACGTTTGTCTGTAACAACCACTGTTCATGACGTACCTACGATAGACATTTAAACTGTGGGGTCAACAAAGGTTTCTTAACGCCTTTAATTATAAAATAATTCGAAAAATTAATCAGGAATAACCTTTGTGTTTTGGTTTATATAATTGATATAAATCAAAATATCGTGTTATTTCTGATTAATTTTTTGAATTACTTTATTTAGGTGTTGAGAACCTTTGGTGACCCCATAGTTTAAGTGTCTTTAAAAAGTACATAGTGAGCATTGGTCGTTACATACAAACGTTCACCTAAATTGTCCCAGTCAATGGATGATTTTAATGTGTCAATCAATGGCCACAGCTACGTACACTGTTTTGAATTTCATACTATATGCATGTTGTCGGAAAATATCAAATATATTTGTATGAGTTTTAAATACTGGACGAAAAGCGAGGCTCTTCCGAGCTTTTCTCCTGTTTCGTAGCGAGCACAAATAAATTTGATATTTTCCGACAATATACATATATTGGGTTTATCCTGAAATTACTCCCAACACTTGAAAATTTAGTTTACTGAAATACATTTTAGAAAGATCTCTAGTAAAGTCGAGTGACAATCTTCATGTATTCTGCATGATTTTTATATTGATTATTGTTTGCTTAACGTCCAGCGACAAACGGTTCATATATGTTTAAGAACGAGGCTTGATTTTGAGATATTTTTAACTGTAAGTTTGGTTTTTTTTCTTTCTTCAGACAAGCATTTGGCCTATTATTACCAAGGTAAGGCTAAGTTCTATATATTCCGTTAGAATTAGAAAACATAATTTCGAATAAACATGGTAGGTCTTTCAACGTGCGAGATTATTTAGCCAAATATTTCTACAGACTTCGAAATATTTGTTAATAATGGAAACATGGAATGTCAATGGAATGTCACGGTCAAAGAGAAAACAACCCGACCATAGAGCAATAACAGCTGCTGTAAAGTCCAACAATAGGTCTTCAACACAGCGAGAAAATCTATGCTATATGTTGATCAAATTAAAAAAAAAATTGCATCATTGACACTTTCTTAAAAATTGGTACAAATAATCTTCATACGTATTTAATCAAATCAAATGTCATTTTAAAAAAGAGGTGTTCATGGACTCGTTTTCAAATTTAATCAGTTTGATAGGTTACTCGTGTTTTGTGAGATCCTATACTTCTAGCCAATGTGGAATAAACAAATACATATCAATAACGCACAGTAAAACTCAGTTTAAAACAAGTGTTAGTCTGAAATGACATTATTTTGATAGTTGTATCTAACTTATATTTAAACCCCCTTTGTAGAAGTACCATATTTTCAAAAATGATTTTCATGTAGAAAAGTGGTCTCGGAGGCTTTATATAGACTGCTGTTATACTCCCTCCAGTACACTATTGGATATTTACGCATACGTATTTCATGCTCACAATTTGCAAATCATTCTTTATTTTACCGTTGAAATCACTTGATTCTAGAAATTTGTTTAGATTTTTAGATAACAGAATCACTTATTTTATTGTCACATCGCACGTAACATATCTACAACTATGCACATACCATTTTGTAACGAGCTATAGATGCACTTGATGTAGCAGGCGTCGAGTACTGCGTTCTATTTTTATTTTACTGCCTGACTGGACAGACGGGTTCTTTGTTTTTGCTACCGCTGTTCAGTCAAGAATGTGTTGACGCGGGCCGATTGAAGCTTTTTTGTTCGTCGATACTTCGTCAAATTGAATTCTATTCAGTGTCAGATCCAAAACTTTTCAGAAAGGGGGCGCTGACTGACCTAAAAAAAGGGGGATCAAGTCATGCTGAGTGATTCCCTATATATAATCAGCCATTTTTTTCCACGAAAGGAGGGTCGGGTCCCCAGGCCCCATGGATCCGTCTATATATATATATGCTATTGCGTTCAGCGATGCAGTTATTTCATTAAGTATGGCGATAGATGACTTTCATCGATCCCACTTTTCTCAAGCTTTAGTAAGATTTCAAAATACAGTACGTGTTCTATATTTGCTTTTTCCTTAACATATATTAACAAACATTTCGTCAGTCTCATTTTATGATTCTTTTGTTATGAAGGATATACTGCGTCGGGCCTGTGAAAGCCTTAATTTTACTGGCTATCTTGCTGTATCAATAGTATTTTAGTCGAGTGGCAGTTCAGTGATTTTGAATACTGAGATGATCATGGGTTTTTTCAGTCATTTTTATACGACCGCAGTTAAGCAATTAGGGGCAAAAAGGGGGCAAAAAGGGGGGAATTGGGGGGAGGGGGGTAAATAATTTTCTCATTTCAGATTTCAGAAATTAAAAAGAATTTTTCTTCAAATATTTTTTTGAGGGGATTAATATTCAACAGCATAGTGTTTTGCTCAAAAGCCAATTTTTTTTTAAAAGTTCATTAGACCACATTCATTCTGTGTCCGAAACCTTTGCTGTGTCAACTATATGATCACAATCCAAATTCAGAGCTGTATCAAGCTTGAATGTTGTGTCCATACTTGCCTCAACTGTTCAGAGTTCGACATCTGCGGTCGTGTAAAGCTGCGCGCCCTGTGGAGCATCTGGTTCCAGTTGTTAAAAAATTGAGCCCTTGAAATAATTTTGAATTTTACCTGGTATTTGAATAATTGCAACATGAATATATATGTATTGAATCCAGTCTAAGTTTTTATACGAGTTTTTTACTACTTGTATATATATATATAACTATATTATGGTACGTTGCATTGGGAGTAGGCGATACCTTTCGGTTTTAACATAAACCAAACAAATAAAACCCAAACAAGTTTTTTAAAACTTCATGAACTTTGAAATTTGCATTTGACATTCGAAACAAACGAGAACACGTGAATGAATAGTAAAATGCATTAGGTGTGTTGGTTTATAGAGGTATGAAGAGAATGTGATAACGTTACAATGGTAAGACAATTCCCCTACCGCCTCCAACAGTGGCTAACATGTACATTTTATGTATTTTCCCTAGTCTGCCACATCTACTATTTAGTTTCTTTTCAAACAATACATTATGTAATTTCCCAATACTTTACTCATTTTAAATATAACTTTTGATACGATTGCAGTGTGGCAGAGTTGCTTGGATGTAAATTTAAGCTGGGTCCAGCAGTTGGGTCTGTATTTTAATTTAGTTTACCTGGTTTACTAATGGTCACTATAAATACATGTTTTAATGCTTTGCTACTTGTGACAGTGGCTGTTCTCATGTTTTCATGCTTTCTTTTGTTATTGTTTGACACAAAAATTAACAGAAACTTCTCTGATGTAATGTGCTTTACAAAATGTCAATGAAATAACTGATGAATGGAGCCTCCTTATCATGCTCATGGGGTATTTGATTTCATGATTACTTGTCTGTTTCAGTGGCGGATCCAGAAATTTTCATAAGTGGGGGCCCACTGACTGACCTAAGAGGGGGCTCGCTCCAGTCACGCTTCAGTGATTCCCTATTTAAGCAACCAAATTTTTTCTCAAAAAGGGGGGGCCCGGGTCCCCTTGGCCTCCCCCTAAATCTGCCTCTGTGTTTTATTAGTGATTATTTGATTACCAGACCAAATATTTCATGATTATTTGATAATCTAAGACTTTATTTATTATTTGATAATCTTGTTTAAAAAATCTTTAATCTTTAAACTACAATTTACAATTAAAAAGCAATTGTTCAGAGAACAATTAATTGTTGAGAGAACAATTAATTGTTCAGAGAACAATTGAAGGTCTTTCCACAATAGACATGATAGAACAAGTATTTTGATATGAAAATAGTAAAAGTCATTAACAGCGTCAAATGATAGCTTATAGTATGCTGTTTTCAAAAATATATGGTTTCTGTACAATATTTTTTAAATAAGGGAGATAATTTGTTACTTCCTGTATTATTTAACTGTTTAATTGACACTGATTCCAAAAATATATAGTTCTATATACTTTCACATTCAAAAAGTACAAAAAAGCTACTTCCGGTTTACACGGTAACTTCTGGTTCCTTTTTCAAGGTCATATGGCTTTGAACTTAATGCCAAAAGTCCCATGGCTTTATTATGTTTATAGGTAAAAGCAAAGGTCAAATCTAGAACGTCAAATTAACCTATGACCTTGAGCTCAATTTCAAGGTCATAAACCAAGGACCTCAAATCAAAAGACCCTAGGTCTTAATTATATTTGGTTAACGAGTTATATCACCATAAGGCATATGTGTATTTTTAAATAAAAGGGGGGAGAAAACTCTAATTTTATGTAAGCGTAACCTTTAAACCATTATGTATGTGTTACGACATGCCACAACTTACAATTAAGTAAAAATATGTTGTTGATATCTTAAATTGTGTTTGAAAAGAGGTAAAATAAGCCAAAGTCCAAATTTAGAAATGACCTTGACCTTGACCTTTTTTCTTTTTTTTTGACCAAAGACCTCAAATCAACGTATTAAAGGTTTGATATCATACACAAAAAATCTAAGCGACATTTTGCGAAACAAAAAAGCACCGTCAGAAAAAAGCAGGCCTCGACAATAACGCTTGTCCGATTGTCTGGTACCAGAGGGAAAAAAGGTCGGACAAGTAAAAGCTGTATCAAGCTTGTCCGTCGGGACAAGTACAATTATTCAGCAGAAAATAAATTTAATCCAACTTTGATGTACAATAATGATAAACAAAAAACAAGAAAACAAATATTAGTTTGACATGTTTCTGCATTCTGTTTATTCAAATGCAAAACCTTTTTCTTCAACATGTTTACTTGCTGCAATCGATAATTTTTAACTGGTTCTTTGTCAGGTACTTTTTAACAGGTAAAAGGTATACTATTCTCGGAAACCAGTCTTACTGATCCGAATCAATGATGCGCTTTGTAGATAAGGTAACTTACTTTACAGGACAATTCGTCACCTCAACAGGTTTAGCTCAAAGTTAAATAGACAGTTTGGCTTCGTAGGAGACATATTTAGTAGACATGATTGATAGACAGTTTGACAAGGCAGGAGACATTTGGGACCAGGACAAATCAGTACCTCGTTTTCCTACCTTATTCTGTTCCATATAACAAATACCATACTGGTAATTTTTTCACAAAATTTTTATTTTTTTATTTTCCATTAAATTCACAAAATCATATTTGATCATAAGTAGAAAAAAACAATACTGACAATATTGTGACCTATAGTTGTTAATTTCGGTGTCATTTGGTCTCTTGATGAGAGTTGTCTCATTGGCAATCAGACCTTATCTTCTTTTTATTGATTGCATTTCAATAAACTTTTTTCAACTGAAAAAAAAACCAGGATTATACAAATCCAATGAGTGTACAGGCCTATCAGATGATGCCTCATGTTTAGAGTCTGATGAGACTGGCATTGATGAAAAACTAGAACCTAAGTCCTGTGACGCGACGTGATTCAGTTGAACTTGACTCATATTTTTGAAAAGAATTTCAAATCAAAAGAAATACATCAAATCCTGTCTATTGTTTAAATTCGGTTTGTTCATTTAATCAACTAAACATATAAAAAGGTTATTTTTAATAGAAATTTTATGGACAAGTAACAATTTCATTCGGACAAGTAAATTTTGGTATGTACTTGTCCTATAGGACAAGTTGAAAAGAAAGTTATTGTAGAGGCCTGAAAAGTGACAGAAGAAGAAAAAAATAATAATAATAATAATCAGCATGATCAGAAGAAAACCAATAGGTCTTTCCACAGAAAAGTGGCATGGAAAGACCTAATAATCAGAAGAAAAACAATAGGTCTTTCCACAGAAAAGTGGAAAGACCTAATTACAAATATTGTTAATCATGTTAATGATTGTGAGATTTTATTGTCAAAACATTTGTGAATTTGTGATTACTTGAACACCCCATGGGGGGGTCTCATGGCTAAATTGTGATGATTAGGTTGTGCATGTACACAATGTCTCCTGATGACTTAAACACATTGAAAACTGGTCATAGAATGAAAACTGATTGTTATTATCTGATGACCAGAAAACCTCATTGATACCCCTTACCAAAAAACAAGCCCTGCAGCAAACTTGCTGCAACCATTTTACCATGCAAATGAAGCTTGCTGCAAATATAATTATGCAATTAGATTTGCAGCTTGCGGAAAACTTGCTGGAACTACACATATACCAATGTCATGTGTGTAGACACATTTAATTTATCTCTTTCAAAGTTCACAGCAAAATTTAAAAAAAGAATTCCTGCCTGTATATAACAAACAGTCATTGAAAGAATACTTGCAAACTTATGAGATTTAAGGAAATACATACATGCATATGAGTTTTGAAAAAGGGGACAGGGTCATTCTCTCAAATGACATCATATACCTGTATTAAGAAATGTCAAAGGATAAATACTTCATTACAGAATTGAATTTAATTTTAATAAACATGGTACAGTACACATTTAATCAATTACAAAATTCAAACTTATAACAGCTATTTAGTTTTCAAACACAGATAAATATATTGTTGCTTACTTTAAAAATTATGATGGTGACATTTATTATTTCATTAAAACATGCAGTTTTATGAATTATTTGTACTTACAAAATTACATATTGAATATCCTATATTATTGAACCGAAATGCCTCCTTGATCTCTTATGTGACTTAAATGCATTTATCAAACACAATCATTGCAACATGACCTAGCCCACAATTTCAAATTGTTAGCTTCCGGGAAGTGCAAGCTAGGCATGCCCATTCAATATTGTGTATTTCTTGCAATGTTCTGGCAAACATATAGAATGGTCAAAGTTTTTTTGCAATCTTGAGGCAAACATATAGAATGGTCAAAGTTTTTTTGCAATCTTGTGGCAAACATATAGAATGGTAAAAATTTTTTGCAATCTTGCTGCAAACATATAGAATGGTCAAAGTTTTCTGCAATCTCGCGGCAAACATTTTTTATTATCTTAACTTTCTGGCAATCTTACGGCAAACATTGATGTTTCTGCAAACTTGCCTTAAGCCTGCAGCAAAAAGCTGCAATGTTTGCCGGAAGTTTGCAGCTAGCGGCAAACATCTGCAAACACTATTTTCTGTGTTCCTGCAAACTTTTTGTTTGCCTCAAGTCTGCTGCAAGTTTGCGGCAAACATTTCAGTTCCATAAGGGACATGTATGATTCACAAGGTAAGATGATGGTGTAATACTGTTTAAATAATAGTTATATTGATAATTATGGGTTGGGATGGACCTTCCAATAATTTAAACCCTCTTATTTTCAAAGTACATTTTTAACATGTTTAAGATTCATTTACATGTATAATATGTATACATTTGTATGTCACTTTTACTCAATTAAAATACAAAAAACTTATTCTATAAAAATAATGTCCACTGTTCATGTATTCTTGTACAAAGCACAAAACTCATATTCCTTCTTTTGTCAAGTTTGTTGTCTCTTTAAATAACATGTTTAAAACATGGGTAATGTGTGTACTTGTAGTCTTTTAGTCAAAAGTGTTACCCTTTTTTGAACTGTTTACATTTTACATGTATACCTATTGCCCTTGGAAATGTTAATTATAGCTGAAATTATATTGCATTTACTCTGAAGCCTTTCATTTTTTCTAAGATACATTTTGTACTTTTGAACAGTTTTAAAGAAACAAAAAGTGTCCTCTGTAGCAGAGGGGGAATTAAGTTTTACCTGTGTCTGTATGTCCGTAGTACGTTATTATGTCTCAAAATTGGTTACTGTTCTCTGATTTCAGTTTGCCTCAACCAAATGTAATGAAAATAATTAACATCTGCTTATAAGCACAAAACACAGATCAAGTTTGATTTTTGGTGGTGTCATTTCTATCATTCTTGAGTTATATACCCTTTTACAAATGGAAAAATTGCTGAATTGTTTTTTTGTGTTCCTTGAATTAATATATAAGTTTGTATCAACCAAATATAATGAAACTAATAGTAATAATAACACAGGACAAAAGGCAGATCAGGTTTGAATTAGGGTGGAGTTACTAAATTACCTTTCAAGAGTTATGCCCTATTTACAAATGGAAAAATTGCTGATTTTTCTTTATTTCTGTTCTCTAATTAACTTTAGTTTTCCCTATCGAAACATTATGAAACTTATGCACAATGCTTATTAATTACAAATGTACCATGCAAACTCAGATCAAGTATGAATTTTGGTAGTGTCACTCTTATACTTCTTGAGTTATGGCCCTTTATAAATTTAAATGCAAACGGGGGCATCATTTGTGTCCCATTGACTCATTCCTCATTTATTTTGGTTATAGTTCTTGTACCTAGTGGATAAATAGATAAAGCAGGGGGAGCCGGAACTCAATTGTTTAATTTTGCTTTTGACTTATAAATAGAAGTCTAAGTTGTATATAGATAGAAGAGCAAGCTATAAAAGCCCCCAAAATGACATGTGTAAAACCATTCAAACAGGAAAACCAACAATCTAATCTATATAAAAAACAAGAAAAACATATTGTATGTATATTTCAGAACAATGATATATGATATTAATAAGTCAATGAATCTTGTACGTATAAGTAAAAAATATATGTTTCAATATGTTGCAAATAAATTTTTCTTTAAGTCCATAAGTTATAAAAATACACTTCAAAACCCATGGTTAATACACTTGGTCTGAGACCACAATTGTCGTCCCTTGATTTTCGTTGTCCACGAATATAGTCCCTAGTGTGGACAGTGTTTTATTTTCTTTTTTTTTTTTACCTCTTCCAAATGTATTTCTCAATGTTTTATGCCTCAATTCAAATAGTAAGTCAAGGGATGAAATGACACTGTCAAAAAATTTGGGTAATGAATTTTAAAGTGAAGTAGTGATTTGGTCCAGTTGAAAAAGGTTAAAAATTAGCACTTCGGAAGCTGTCAAAAGATTTCAAGACCCCTTTAACATAATTAAAATTGTCCATATTTTGAGTTAGAGCCGATGAAGTTTTCTATAATTTTGATATAATTTGTCCCAAACGTAGTACAACACGTACACTGTATTGAGAAAGCACAAGTGGGATTTTTTTAATTTTCATTTATTGTCTAAAAGAAATGCACTACAAAATAATTGTGGTCTCAGACCACTTGCAAACTGTGATAAGATTATAAGAGACTGTTTTCTGAATTTTTTTTTTAGAGAAAATTAATTGTAAGTCATGCATGAACTTTTCAAAATAACTTACGATATCATTGTTATTCATACATATATATTTGTGAAAGAACCACAGATCTTCTTAATTCTCAGAAAAGTAACATTGTCATACATGTACACTTAGGTGATTGATGTATTCTGCCCATAAATTTTAAGTAAGTGTTTCATCCTGTCATAAGAAAAATAGATTGACCTGAACAATCCTGTAACTTTTCAACTAAAACAAGTGAAAAATATATAAAAGTGATCAATCTTTTGTCATAATACATTATTTGACTCAAGTGAGTTTAGCTATTTTGATAAAAATGTTTGGTTTAAGGGGAGACAACACTAAAATTTCTGGTATTTTGTTGTGAAGGAATATTGAAACCTACTAAATATATAGCTTATTTTACAATCCTAAAGTACTATTTATTCAGCAAATTGCCAACTTTTTGATTTTTTTGGGTTAAAAACAGGATCAAAAGGGCACAAAATAATACCCCCTTTCAGACAGAAAACAGCGATGTGTAGGTGCCCTTCATCTTAAAACTCTTCCCTTCTACTCATAAGTCTTAGATAGAGCACTGAAATTTACACAAATTAGTAATATGTGACAATATATGAGATTTGCCAAAATCACTTGTAACCAATAGATTATACATGTTACATGACTGCATATGATTACTTAGACATTCAGTCAGTGTAGGCCATTATATTTTGTATCTATTCATGGTCTACATGTTTATCTGTTATGCTTCACCAGTGGCAGATCCAGAATTTTTCATAAGTGGAGGCCCACTGACTGTCTAAGAGGGGCATGCCCGTCATGCATCAGAGATTCTCTTTATAATCGTTTTTTTCAATAAAAAGGAGGGGGGGGGGAGGCCTGCCTCCCTTAAATCTGCCTTTGTTCACCTGACCTTAACCTCATATCTTGGATGTTTGATCATGGCTAAGCTTTCTTGTTCAAGTCTGTATTTAAGATTGTACTATAAGAAATTGTTCACCTGAATTACGTCTATGTGTATATTGGATGAATTTAAGACATGTACAAAATTTACCAAAGTTAATCTGACCTTGACCTCATTTCCATGATTCATATGTTAATATTATGTTTTTGGGGTTATGTCTAGATCAATATCTGTTTCTAAGAATCTACAAATTTACAAAAGGTCAACTATTTTTGGCGTATGGATTTTTGAAAGGTGTTCATGTCCATCTGGCAGATTATAACCTGACCTTGACCATTTTCATGGTCTATGTGGTCACCATTGAGTTTTCGTGGTAAGATTTGTTTCTCAGAAACTTGAATCAATATCAATGTCAACTATGGATGGTGTATGAAATAATCATAAGGTGTATATATGTCTGTCTGACAGAGTTCAGATGACCAGTGTTTATTCACTCTTTCAATGCTGTATGCTTAGTACAGAATAAGCTAATTTTGAAGTCTTTGGATTGACCACATCAAGCCTAACCCACAACCTTGCACACTCAAATTGAGCTCACTACCATAAGGAGACTGATATGACATTAAGTGGAAGATCCAGAACTTTTTGTAACTTTTAATAAGGCTCCAGTCACACTTCAGTGGTTCCCTATATAATCTACCAAATTTTTCCCACGAAAAGGGGGGAGGGGGGCTGGCCCCCAAGCCCCCCCTGGATCCACCTATTACATTGAAAGTATATAATTTGGATTCTGCTGTCCAATATGAATCCTTACTACATAATGAACTAGTCCGATTAAGATATTACTAACTCTGAGATTTCTTACTCTGAAATCAAACGGCTATTTTGCCAGTCAAGCTGACCGGCCGGGGCTGTGGAACTACCCCAGATTGTCTGGCAAAACAGCCTTTTGAGTTTTTTGATGTCAGTGTAATCTCTGACTAATAATGAACAAAATACTTCTAGATCATGTACATACTATAGAGTCAAGTCAAGATTGATTGATTGATTGACCATTTTGATTGATTCTGGGTGTTTAATGCACTAGGTGGCTGTACAGAATCAAGGGGATAAATATTAACACAAAGTTTCAGTACAACATATAAATCATATGTTCAGTTGATCAAAAGGTATCAGACTCCAGACAGCCGACCAGTGAAGCCAGTTTAATTTCATGTGACTTAAATAAATACTATAGCTTATATTCTGATGATGTAAATGGAGAATGTTTCTTAAATAAATCACAGTGGCAGATCCAGGGGGGGGGGAGAGGTTCCTGGGGTTGAAACCCTCCTTTTTATCCTGGGTTGGTAACCCCCTTTTGAAAATGACTTGATCTGCCCCTGAATGATACAATAAATGTATTATTTTCAAAGTCAAAACCTGTACTTTGTTATACCTTATTTATTTTGGAAGGAAGTTGACTTAAGGAAGGGTATATACGTCAAAGGTTTATCATGTTTACATCTGATATATCATATGAGTAAATACAAGTAGGTAACTAAGCTGTTGTAGGTGTCAACGTAAGGATAGGAAACACATACATGTACAATATATCAGGTTTGTCTTAAGTTGACCTTCAACTTACATTTTTGTACTCTTAAAGTAAACAATAAAACTATTTTACATTCATGACATATGTATGTCTAGGTATACAATTTTGTATTGATCTGGGTCAATTCAATTTTAATTGTTTCAAAAGGTAGGTCGATCTATGATTGAAATGTTGAATGAAGTTCTATAAAAGAATGTCAATTATTTAAATCTTCAGTTAAACATGTTAAACAGATCAACTTTAACTTATAAATGAGTATAAATATAATTTTTAGATTTAAAAATATGAAAATTCAACAAAAAGTTGTTATGATACATTTTTTTGTGTTTGTTTAAAAATAGTTACATGTACTTCATATTTTTCAAAATACTGTGAATTATAGAATAGTTATTTATATCCAAAAAGAAATAGATGTATATGATATTAATGTAAAAAAATATATGGAATAGTTGATCTATATATAAAAAAAAAGATGAGGTATGATTGCTAATGAGACAATTGTCAACTAGAGATCAATTGATGCAGAAGTTTACAAACATAGGTCTTCAGTCTGATTAGTACTTAATTAAGAACTACAAAATGTATGTGCATTATTATAAACTACAGAAATGAAGGTTATATTTGTTTTATGTACACAGTTACAGGCCTGGGTCTGTTACTTTGATTAGCTTGATATCAGACACATATACATGTAGTATGAATGAATTAAATGCATTGATAACTGTATAATGTACCATATTTGCAGACCTTCAAAAAGTATTTATCGTAAAGTATTAAATATATCTGGGTCACCCTAATGAAATTGTTTATTTTATCATTGCCTTTGTTTTGCCTTTTATTTATAGGGTGAAATTAAGGGGAGCATACATGTGGATTGTTTTCATGGAAGAGTTCATTTATTTTGTATAAATTTAAATGGAGGCATCATCTTCTTAAAATTGCAGTTTTACAATTAGTAACCAGTTAAATTTAAATGTAGTAGTATAAGTACATTACATAAAGTGATAAAAGGACAACAGGAAAACCATTAGTTAAATTCTAAATTTTACGACAAATCTTGAATCAACATCAACTATTGTAAGATTATGAGGAAAGAGAAACAAATTTATTTCCTTTAAAGTTTGATTATTAAGCATATTTATAAGTAAGTAAGCAAAATTTGTTGTGGAAATTATATGAAATAATTTTTACGTGACCATGATTAAGGTTTGAAATACAATTTGTTTTGTATAACATGTATAAAGGAGAAGACTTTAAAAAAATTTGAAGGAATATATATATAAATGTATTGTGTATTGAATTTACTTAATTATTTTACCCCTTGTTAATTGTTTTTATAATGCCCCATTTATGGGCATTATGTTTTCTAGTCTGTGCGTCTGTTCGTCTGTCTGTTCATCTGCCAGTCTGTCCCGCTTCAGGTTAAAGTTTTTGGTCAAGGTAGATTTTGATGAAGTTGAAGTCCAATCAACTTGAAACTTAGTACACATGTTCCCTATGATATGATCTTTCTAATTTTAATGCCAAATTAGAGTTTTTACCCCAATTTTACGGTCCACTGATTGACTGAACATAGAAAATTATAGTGCAGTGGGGCATCTGTGTACTATGGACACATTTTTGTTTAACCTAGTTTGTTACATTCTCGATTGGAGCTGTCTAACCTTTTAATACACCCCTTTACAGGACATATTATTTTAATTATACCCCACACAACAAAGTTGTGTAGGTTATAATGTATTTGATCCATATACTTGTCAGTCATGTTCTTGTTGTTTCACCTTTTCTTAAACAACACAACAGAATTTCTTGAATGTTTGCAGAAAATTAAAACATTCTATGTAGATGTGCATCTTTCTAGGAGGATTTTGTGCTAGAAAATTATGTATTTTCTAATCACAAGGGGCCTACACCCTCTAACCCTCCTCCCCCTTGCATTAATCACTGCTGGTGCTTCCAAAATTCATTATTCATTGGTTTTCAGTTTTTGTGGATTTCGTGGGTAAACTAGTATACCATGAAATTTAATGTTCACTGAACGACAAATTTTCTACAGGCTTGTATGCAGACTTTGACAAAACCATGAAATTAAATATCCACAAACATATAGTAGTGCTTCAAAATGGCCAGTTATCCTGCTAAAGTTTGTTGCTCCTCTCCAGGTACACCAGCCTCCTTCACTAATAAAATCTGGCCACCATGATATAACCTAGGTACATGAATGAGGTGATTACAACAATAAACAAATGATAGAAAGACCAAAGGAAAGAAAGTACTGTTGATTCACTTATTTTCATGGATACTTAATTTCGTGGTTCTGCAAAAATTTCATTGTAAGCCTATTTGAAATTATTTTTTTTGTTGAACTTTTAAATTTGTAGTCTGTATTTACCAATGATTAAAGCCATTCTGAGTGAAGTAATCTTCCACTATACATGTAGCTATCCACTTGCATTTGTGGATAGTGTGGACAGGCTTCGGTCAGACTGGATAAAAGCTTTCCCGGAAAAGTTTTGTCAACATTTTTGACAGTTTGGGTTGATGATTCCAATTTGGACTGAGCCTGAATTTTACTATTCTGCAATTGTGGGAATGAGTTAAGATTTACAGAATGTTTACTGAGAGATATATAAAAAAAAAATTTGTTTTTCACTTTTACTGATGTTTTGTTTCTATTTCTATTTTAAGAGAATAACATATCATGCCTGAGCAGGAAGCAGAAGATTTTGTTGATGGATTTCCTAACAAAAACAGTAATGATCATGTAAACAGGGGACCAGAAGATTATTTGCGTTATGAACATTATAGACTTGAAACATTTGACAATTGGCCTGCGACTGCAAATGTAGATAAATATTCCTTAGCCAAAAATGGATTTTGTTACCTTGGTGATGGTGACAGGGTGAAGTGTATCTTTTGTAATATTATTCTTAAAAAATGGTTGCGTGGGGACATTGTTGTAGCTGAACATAAGAAACACGCTCCTCAATGTCCAATGATCGTTAATCCTGCGACTGCTGGAAATATTCCACACCAAGATGATGTTAGATCAAACAATAGACCCATCAATCCAAAACATTCTGAATATAAAAACAGGGAAATTAGATTGAAGTCGTTCAACGGATGGCCATCAGATAAAAAACAAAAACCTGAAGATTTGGCTTGTGCTGGATTTTTCTATTTAGGTAAAATATCTTCTTTTTTTTAAAGCCTGAGGTTTCATTAGTGAGTACATGTGCATGCACATATGAAGAATATCTTAATGATTTGAATATTTGTATATCCAGTATGAAAGCAATATCTTATGCTAAGCAATATATACACAGTTGGACAATCTTGTAAATGTTTGTTTTGATCTCTACCTCTAACTACATGTCTGAGATGAGATCTTTATCAATAGTCAACTCTTAATTTTTGGTTGAAATTTGTAGCAAATTAATTTACTGAGTTCTTAAAACTTTCTTTCAATGTTTACAAATTTCTTTCTAGTTCACCAGACTTTTAGGGGCTGTTACAATCTATGATTATGATTTGCCATGAAAAAAACTCTGTTATTTTACAATGACAAAAAAATCTGAAACATTGAGAAAAGAGTGTCTATAAAATTATGCAAAATTTGTCAATTTATAGGTAATAATCGTAAGTAATTTTTATAATTATTTGAAAGAAATTTCAAATGCCAAGTCAGACTAAAATTTATCTTCTCTCTAGTTGGTAAGATTTTACATGTGTGTCTCTATTGAGAGTTACTCACAGTTGAAATTTGTAAAATAATTGTTTTCTTTTTTTCTTTAGGAACTGGAGATTCTGTGAAGTGTTTCCATTGTGGTGGGTTATTACGGTACTGGGAAGATCCTGATGTACCCTGGGAAGAACACAAACGCTGGTTCCCAGCTTGTCCTTTTATTACGGAGAATGGTCAAGATTGTCAACAAGCATTAAAAAGGCAGAGAATTGAACAGTATCGTATAATAGCAAGGGAAAATGGATATACTGAAGACCTACTGAATATTCATAAAGAATATGTGATACAAAATGGATGTAAGACATGTCCTTTGTGATCATTCTCAGTTAAACATTAGAAATTTTGGTATATAAACTTTTGAGTTTTTTTCCTTACATTTAGCTGTATTAGCTAGAAATAGAAGGAATTTTTGACACTTATTTTTTTATTTTTGCATTAGAAAGGGATGGGGGATCTCAAGAAAAAAATTAAAGAGTTACCTATTGATGATTGAAGGGAGAAACAAATCCTTATCCATTCATGTATTTTCATAGAAAATTCATAATTAATTTACATTATAATTTACCAGCTATTTTATTTGGTGTTAATTACTGCATGGGATCATTCATATTATTTTATTAAAAGATCTGTACACAGTTTAAACTTTTTATAGTATGTTCAACATTCAAGAAGAATCTAATGATGGGTATTTGTATTTTACCCATAATCTGATGTTGAAATATAAATGGTTTACAGTTAACTTGGTGATTTGTTGTATATTACTGTAGTTTTTATGTATTTGTAGTTCCATGCCCTGAGAGTTATGAAGACCTTGTGGATGAATTAGAACAATTAAGAGTCACCCAGGATACACAAACACCTGTCCAAGGTGCAACAGGTTACACACAAGGTCAGCCCTTAAGAGAGGAACTTCCTCGTAATTTCAATGTTGAAGGCCGTACTTTAACCTATAATGGTTTACTTTTTTAAATTGTTATTTGGATGGAGAATTGTCTCATTGGCACTCACACCACATCTGCCTTTATCTATGTCTTACCTTTGCATGGTTAATAGCTGTGTTTAACTCTTTACATCTCACAAAAGACAACTACTGTGTGTTGATCATTGAACAATGAAAGTTTGGTCAAGGTCATGTGACCCCAGTCAGATGGACATACACACCTTACAAATATTTTGTGGACTGGTTAAAACAACCTATCTGGAAATTGTAGTGTGTGTCAAATTTTCACTGTAGGCATTGTACTGTTGAGTGTACATTTAAATGCATTGTAAATAATATTCAAAGCGATAACTTGTTCAACAAATTACAGTTTCCTATAGTCTTTGGCAAAACAACTAAATTAAATAAATGAAAATGGAAGTGATGTATCCATGACACAAAATCAGTATATGCACAACAAAACACACAAAAAACATAGTGCTTTTATTGCTGTTCTTCATCTCTTAGTCTCAGTGAGGCCTTCAGCACAGCCCTAAACAATCTTAAAGTACATATAGTGTTTTGGCAACTTAAAGTACCAGTAATAAGAACCTGTACATGAGAAAACAATCAGAAAAAGGTCAACTAGCATTCAGTTTAAGCCATTATCAAATTCATATGCCTGTGTTATATACTGTTATGATTATACTTACAGAAACCCCTGTTCAAGATCAGAAATCTAAAGGCAAAAGACCAGACTACAAGACACAGAAGAGTACCATTCAGGCTAATTGGAATACAGATGAGAGATTCCAATGTAAAATATGCCTTGACAATCCTGTAGAAGTTTTATTTTTACCATGTAAACATGTGTGTTGTTGTCAAACTTGTAGCAATAAGTTGAAGGTTAGAGAATGTCCAATCTGTAGGGGCCAAATCAAAGCAATTCAACCACTGTATTTTGCCTAATGATATAATTATGTTTATCCTTGAAAAAAAAATACATTTATTTTGGTAGTTTAAATATTATATATTAAATAGTTGATTTATGATAGATGTCTTTCTATTTATTAGAAAGTATAAACACATGAATGAGTAAAATATAATTCTTACTGTATTACAACCAATTATTAGTTACTTTATTTGATATCAACTATTATATATTGTTGGGATGGTTATTTCATCCACCTATTTATTGGATTGACAGCCTTTGTTAATGGATCATGATATGAAAAGTAATCGTATTTGCAGAACTTCTATGCACATTTCACCTTGTTTTAGCTTTCTAATGATTTTAAACCATCTTATTTTATATTATTTATTGTATATAAAGTGACATTAACTTATTATGTACAATTCTTGTCCTTATTTTCTGATCAAAATGTAAGCCAGAAACAAAACAAAATATTGGAAAAAATTTAATGCTTTATTTAGTTTTTATTGAAGAAGTGTGAAATTTTAGCTATTTTGTTGCTACTCTCAAGAAATAATTTTATCATAGAAACTCACTATATATATCACAAACAAAATTTAGAACTATGATCTCATCTAGTCAACTCATAAATAAATAATCAAAGGGCATTACAATGATAATTAACAGTACTTTATTACTTTCCATTGTAATAGTCAATTCTTTAATTACTTTCTTTGTCTAAAAAAAAACCCCACTGAAGTAGGAGCAGTGTTTAGCAGGCAATTTTAAATATTTCACTTCTGAACAATAAATCAATCAAGCTATGGTTTCATTAATTTTGTACTTGTTATCTAAGTGTTTAATATTTTTATTCAAAAGGAATATATCTAGCTCCTAAGGATTTTGTCTTCCATTTGCCTTGGTTTGTGATAGAACTTATTTCTGTTAGTAATGATGTTTTATAATCTATAAGCTATTCAGTTAAATGTCATGAAAAAGATTTCAGCTTTACAGAAAGTAAGTTAAGCATTAAAATCTTATTTTCTACCCTGAATTAAATCTTGTAGGATACAGAAAAGTAATTATAATACTTATAATACTTATCCACTGATTTAGGAAAGTATCAATTTTAGTATAAAACAAAATAAAAATGATATCACAAGAATGACTCAATGGATGCATCATTAGATCTCTGTACAACGATTTGCCATATCATTTCAAAATTTTGTCTAGGGAGGCTGATATTCAGTCATCTATAATAATGGCCTGAATAGATATAGGAAGATGTGGTGTGAGTGCCAATGAGACAACTCTCCATACAAATAACAATTTATAAAAGTAAACCATCAAAGGTCAATGTACAGCCTTCAACACAGAGACTTGGCTCACACCGAACAACAAGCTATAAAGGGTCCCAAAATTACAAGTGTAAAACCATTCAAACAGGGAAACCAACGGTCTAATCTGAATGTATGAAATATATAATATAATATATAATTATATTTTCTGTAGTGCTTATTTATATGAAGCCTTAATCAAAATATGTAAGTTTTATACACAATTATATTATTGTAATAAACACCTGAATAGAAATTGTGCATTTATAAAATGTGTTTTGTTTTATACGCATATCTTGACCTTATGACTTATTGCCATCACTTTGCATCAGTGTATTGCTGTTATCATTAAGTGTCTGCTGCTATCTGTGATCAGTTCTCTTGGTTAAAGTTTTTTAAAACCTTCATCTCTGAACTTGCTGAAGTGAATAGGACCCAAATTCACCAAGATCAACATTGTGCATCTTCTGTAAAAATTTAATCCTGGACCAGCAGATTTGGTAACTAATTATGAAAAGAACAAAGCCACAGTTTTTTTCCTTATATGTGACATATAAAACTAACATAGAGAAACATATCAGATCAAATTCTTCTATTTAACAATTTATTTTGTTGGCTATTATCTTGAAATCTACTACAGAGTACTACTGTTAAGAAAGAACTTTAAATATACATGCAATTAAAACAAGAGTGCACACGCTGAAATGTATCCCCTTCTTTACTACACAGCTACTTTTTCATAGGTACTATTTCTGTACCTAAAATATGTAGTACTGGAAATTTACTTTAAATATTTAGTACTATTTCTTTACTTTAAAATTATTGTAATATTTAGGTACTTGTATTTTACAGTACTTGATTTGTACTAAATATTTTGGTACAGAAATAATACCAACAGTGATCACAATTTTCCGTTTGAAAATCATAACTTTAAGAGATTTAGAATAGAAAAACTTTTAAAATGCTTAAAATGTAACGGTAGTAACCAAAAATCTGTAGTACCTAAATTTCAAGTACTAATAAAGTACTGTAAAATACAGGTACCTAATATATATATAAATATTACAATAATTTTAAAGTTACAAAATAGTACTGAATATGAAAAGTAGATTTCCAGTACTACAGATTTTTAGTACAGAAATAGTACCTATGGAAAAGTAGCTGTGTAATCATTGATATTGTGTTAAAAGTCCTAAATATAAAGCTTGACCACCCTATCACATAAACTTAACATGATCCACGAAAATGAGGTCAAGGTCATATAAAACAAACAAGAAATACATGTTCACCTTACAATCATTAAATACACTAAATATAGTTGACCTATTGCTTATAGTTTCTAAAAAGCAGACTTAACCAAGAAAACTAGACATTGACCAATGGACCGTGAAAATGTCTCGGGGCAAGGTCAGATGAACAATGCAAGGCAGACATGACCACCTAAGTATTCTTCCATCAACAAATATAGTTGACCTATTGCTTATGGTATTAGAAAAAAAAGACCTAGACTCAAAAACTTAACTTTGACCACTGAACTATGAAAATGAGGTCTAGGTCAGATGACACCTGCCAGCTAGACGTGTACACCTTACAATCATTCCATACATCAAATACAGTAGACCTATGGAATACAGTATAAGAAAAAGAAACCAAAGTACAAAAACTTAACTATAACTAATGAACCATGAAAATGAGATCAAGGTCAAATAAAACCTGCAAGACTGACATGTACATCTTAAGATATTTTCATAGACCCAATATACATGGAGTTGACCTATTGCATATAGTTTTCGAAAAAGAAAAAAAAACCTCATAAACTTAAATAAACTCATCATAGATACTAGGAATAAAATTTTATATTTACGCCAGACTTTGACCACTGAACTATGAAAAGGAGATCAAGGTTAGATAACACCTGCCAGTTAAACATGTACACCTTGCAGTCCTTCCATACACCGAATATACTAGAAATATTGCTTATAGTATTTGAGATATGGACTTTACCACCAAAACTTAACCTTGTTCACTGATCCATGAAATGAGGTCGAGGTCATGTGAAAACTGTCAGACGGGCCTGAGGACCTTGCAAGGTACGCACATACCAAATATAGTTATCCTATTACTCATAATAAGAAAGAAATTAACATTTTTCCAAGTAGTCACTAAACCTTGAAAATGACGTCAAGGACTATGGACATATGACAGACAGAAACTTCGTAACATGAGGCATCTATATACAAAGTACGAAGCATCCAGGTCTTCCACCTTCTAAATTATAAAGCTTTTAACTGCAAAATGATCAGCTAGATAAGATCTACAAGAATTAAATCGATGGAAATTTTAAATTGATCATTTACCAGGGTTATCATATTAAGTTTGTAAAAACATAGGCCACAATCCAACTCAATGATTGAAAAATGCCTGACTGTTGCTGGTGTTTTAAATGTTGCATATGTTTGTCAGGTGATTCAGGCTCACGGGATCCTCTAGTTGGCGTTTCTTCAACAATTGTCAAATGCACTAAGTAATGATTATTTTTGGTCTCGTGTAAGATCAGAGTGCGATTTTCTTTGCGCTACAAATTCCTGTTGATAGATGATTATTTCATACCTTACTTGTATGTATAAATTTGCACTTAAGGATATTCAAAACTAAATAAATCTGAAGTTCATATCCTGGCAAAAGGGGCTGACGTATCTCCATTCTTTTGTCGTTTTTTTTGTAATGATACACGTCTTCAAAATGTTGAGATTATAATCATCAGAACGGAAATACAAAAGATTCTTTTATGTTCAAAGGAATGATATTTCAGAGCTTTTTCTATGAAAATGGGAATCGTAGATGTAAATTTCTTGCTTTTGGTTTAAAGTAATTCTTCTTTTGTGAGGAACTTTCCGGACTCTATCAGATCAATTATCAAAATGCTGGTCATTTTAATCGACAATATATGCGTTGAGTTTTGAGGATTGATATTTCAACAGACATTCGGTATTCCAAATGGTTTTTATTGTGCATCTCTTCTGATCGACTTGTTTTTGTTCTCATATGGACCAGAATTCATTCAAAACCCTCTAAAAGACAAAATAAGCACCTTGCAAAATTCTTTAATTTTACTTTCAGATATGTTGATGATGTCCTATTACTGAGTAATCCATATTTCATTGCATTTAAAAATATTCCAGTGAACTTGAAATTAAGGATACTTCTGATACAAGATTGACTGCTTCATACCTTGATCCTTTCCTCAATATTGACACAGATGGACGACTTCATACTAAAACCTATAACAAACGGGATGATTTCAACTTCCCAATTATCAATTTCCCACTTCTCAGCAGTATCATACCCTCTGCTTTAAGTATGATGTTTACATATCTCAATTGATACGTTATGCTCGCATATGTTCACAATATACTGCTTTCATATTCAGGAGTGTGCTCCTTCCGCAGAAACTGCCACAACAGAGTTATGAAGGGGAAAGATTAAAAATGACACTCCGTAAATTTTGGACACTCACGAATTTGTTGATCTATGTCTAAACTGGCTAATGACATTTTTACCACGTCTAAAATCGTGGTTAAATATCTATGTCTTCTATCTGCTAATTGCCGAACGTGACCTATTCCCGAATATGACTGTAATTCAGTGTAAATTTGCATTGCTATACGACGTGTGATGGTATTTTTTTACATCCAGCATTCATGTGAATTGTTGATGTTTCTGATATGGTTTCGTATTGATAATTTGTTTTGGCTTATCGTTTGTAGTCCAAATCATTATAAAATAGCCTTTCAGTACCATTATTGACATGAACATAGTATGGACTGGTATTGATAAAATAATTGTATAAATTTCGAGATTGCATTTTCGTTACGTATTTAAAGTGCGTGTGTCACTATTTGGGATATCCTCTGGTATCTGTCTATGATGGAGGTGGTTCATTGTTGTTCTGCGGTTTGATTTTTGTGTCGACAATTATATTGTTATTTTGTGCGTTTCTCTGTGATGGATGTTCTTGTGTGTGTTTGTGCTGTCTCGTAGTGTTGTAATTTTGGCAATATATTTTTTTTGGCAGTGTCATTTAGGCTTTTAGTTTAGTTTAAACATATTTATTTATAGTGGATTGGGAAACAAGTTTTGCAACTTATATTAATCTCTTTCCACTTTGCGGGTGCGAGTGCTGTCTTAAAGCGGTATTAGCCTGCTCTTTTTTTTTAAATCTACAAGGGTGTCTTCAACATGCAAGAGATATATGGCTCTCTTTTAACACGGGTCAGCCATTTTATTGTCCCCTTCCGACGGTCTAGCATCGTTTCCTGAAGACCATACTCGCAAATGGTGTCAAGGGAGAGCCGAAATTCAGTCCCTGAAATGTTCATCCCGGAGCGGGAATCAAACCAGGAACATTTGTGTTAGTAGTCCGATGCACTAACCACTACATATAGGCGGGATGTTATACTGGCCGTTAGGCCGTGTACGACCCGCCATTATTTCGTAGAATGTCATGTACCGTGTCAGGAGTGTATATGTTGTTGTTAAGTGGTAAGTTTGTGTTGGTGTTTGCTTTTGTTGCACTACAGTATTCCTGTTGTTCAACTAATGGTTGATGTGTTAGTGTTACCCCGGTTTTGGTTTGTGGCCCGAAGATGGTTTTTAGGTAAAGATTGCATAAAATGCAATCAAAACCTTATGGGACTGACTGATCACCACCTTTTTTGATACACAAAATACTAGTATAGTGCTTTGACCATAACATTCTATACATAATATCCATGAACCTTTGGCAGAATTGTATCGATGTAATATATCCTGAGACAGCTCAGATACTAGTATTCAAGGCACAAAATGATGTTTCACTTGTCAAGAAAATTACACAACATTTGCAAGGTGCAGGGAATTTATAATATCTGTTCTAAAAAATATAAATTATGTCATTGTTAACCTCATCTATAAAAAGTTATCTTCCTTTGTCTAGAACAGCTATTAAATCAAGAACCAATGCAGTGTTTAATTTTACTTTCCATTGATAAATTGAAGCAAATTTACCGTTCATTGCTTTCAAGCACTTTGATTTTTCAATCGATTTATGACTTTTGAACACCGGTTTACTACTGTTGCCTCTATTTACATCATACTATGAAAAATATTAATAGCAATGATTTTTTGAATTACTAATAGGCTAATCCTTAAATTAGCTATGATTCTACTTCAGGGAACTGTGGGAAATCCACACTTCGACTACTGTACCAATGGTAACTGGGATTTCGCCGCGATGCATTTGATATATGTCGTCTATCTTTTAGCAGACCTACGTACATATGAACTGGTTTTTTTTTTAATTCATGAGAATGCGTAAAATTTTAGGCACTGGATGCAAAGCAATCAACTATTAATCTATAAATGGGTAGTTGTAATATTTAAATGCAATGGATTATACCATACATATCTATTGCGCCCCTCTTGTATATATCAGAATATTACGAACCTGTTACAATAAGAAAACTAATAACCTTGTTATATTTTAGTTGAGTTTTGTAAATAAAAATGGTCGATTGGTTAAAATCTTATTGGATGAAAAGGGAATTCAAAGAAGTGTTCTTTGAATTGCAGTCTCTCGCCGTCAAGGAGTCAATATAGTCATACTCTAATACGGTTCAAACTGCAAATGTCATCTTACCGTGAAGACAAATTAGCGTTATCCAAGTACAGATGAGAAAGTTTATAACAATAGCGAGTTAGATTCGTTAATTGCGTGTTCATGAAACATATTTTTTTTTCATGTAAAGTGCACTGAGCTTGTCTTTCGTGTTTCTAAATGTCTTGTCTCTTAAAACATAATCATGTGATAGATGTTTTGTTCATTTTAGGTTTAAAAAGTTAAGGCAAACTTTTTGTGTAAAAATGACTCTGCAACACCCCACACTACCGTTTTGACATTTGTATTGCTATTGGAACAGATTACATTTGGAATACTTCCAAGCATTCGAATTACAAAAATAAATGTACCGAAAAGAAAAATCACAAAAAAATACCAAACTCTGAGGAAAATTCAAAACGGAGTGTCCCTAATCAAATGGCAAAATCAAAATTTCAAACATGTCAAACGAATGGACAACAACTGACATATTTTTTGGCAGAAATGTCGAATCATTTTGACAAAACTGTGAAATATTTATCAGTTACAGATAAAATGATTTAGAACTGTACATGACATGTATAATATACTATAAATTATATCCAAGAAATTATATATGTTTTAAATTTGCCTGTCAATTGGATGTATTTGTCCCTCTGCGTATTATTTAGGTCCTGGCACATTTACTACTCTTTTGTTTGTTCAGCTGATACAATAAGTGGTTTTTTTTCTGTTCTAGTAAATCAGTACCATGATACATTGATTAGATCTGTTTTTAAACGAACAATTCAACTTGATCCAAGGCATTATTCAAACTCCGATCCGAACAGGCAAACTCAAACAAATTAATATATAAAGCAATTCTTATATATTAATGACCAATTAGAAAAAAGATAACAAATACATCTCAATATACAATATATGAACACATAGAGGTGAAGGCATTACATTAACTACACATATATACATAATGTGCGCCATTACTGTTTAATGTAGCAAAACCATTCAAAAAGAACCAGATTTAGTTATACAAAAACGTTCCACTGAAGACGCTGTTCCCATTGTTTTGCATCCTGTAAGTCCACTGCAACATATTTGTATAACAAACTTAGGAACTTGCATATGATAACGGTTTTAAAATCAGGATTGAATTGGTCCAACTTGACATTGTTCGTGATGATGATTCTGAAGTATATTTATATATGACTACGAATTTACCCGAAATGACTTTTCCTTTATTCGCTCATACGGTCCATTTTTTTCTCCTCTGCAGATTGTAAATCGACACAAACTACTGAAGAATGACAGAATTAGCGATATTATCTCACAATCAAACGCCACATAGTATGCTGACGAATCTGATTGCATTCCGTATACAACAAGAACTGTTAAAAGCAACAGAACTGAAATGAAAAAAAAAGCATATGTAATTGTGATTTTTTAGATGTCATGTGACTCGCCATACATTTGTAAGATATATACATTATATAATAATTTTAATGACTTAGAAAATATTTCTTCGAGTCAAAGGGAAATCGAATGATTTAGGGTTACAAACATTTATATACATTAGGAAATGTTCTGATATGAAACAATTAAGATATGCATGTTATTTCAACTTTAACAATAGTGAAAACATTTGGTTTTCTTAATCTAAAGATTCAAAATTCAAAATTTTGATATTTTTTTCTCTTTTATACCGTCCTATTAATATCTATTATTTTACTGTAAACATACAATAATCCTTCACATAGAACAGAGTTCACTGATTTTCAATGTTGTCCTATATCCATCAAGTGATCGAAATGGGATCTTTATGAGTAAGCATGAGCGTACTAATCAAAATGGCTACACAAAGGATCAATATACGTACGATAAGGTTCTTATATTGTTTTAAAATAATCAACAAATAACGTATCTTTATATTGTTAGATTAGCATAGATACCTCTGGTTATAACTTATATTCGCAAATAATTACAATAGATGTATGTTTAATTATAATACGTTATTCTGATTGGCTACACTGCAGTCTCACGTTATTCCTTAAGCAATTGCATTACACAATAAAATTTATCATACATGATGACACGATGTCCCACAATAAAGTGCATAGGTAAATTAAATAAAAACTTGATAAAAATCGTGTTTTCAGGATCCTAGCTAAAAAATGTAATTATAAATATTGAATGCTTCTTTTTGAAACTTCATAGGGTTGTACAAGCGTTGACAGTGCGCACATTTTTAGAATGAAGCGCTTCCACGCTTCATACAAAATGTACTTCGGTCAACGCTTTTACACCCCAATGAAGTTACAAAAAGAAACATTCAACTCTTAAATAAATCTATTAATGTTGTATCTTGTACAGGTGAGAAAACAATTTAGTTACTCGCCTGATGTTTTAAAATGGATGTGAATCATTTCGAGTTCTTGCGTAAGAATTATATTTCGGCCATTCACCAATAGATATAATAAGTGTCAACAGTTACGAGTATACACATGTATAAAATCAAACATGATGTTGGGAACCTTGAATCAAACGTCATTTCGGTCAGAAATAATAAAAAAAAAATGGTGTTATCATGCCGCATGGATCCCAGTTTATCAGGTAATGTGGATACACGCGTTACGTATATTAGATTATAGACTATAAGATAAGATAAGAATTTTATTAATCTAATCAAGAACCCATAAAGGGCATCATTTTACAATACAATATGATTGGAAAAAGCAAAACAGAAAACTAATACTATACAATAACGTTATGGACAGGATCAGAGCCTAACACAACATGTGTTTTAAATAACTATTTTCTTATAACAATACAATATTATAATAGTTTATATATTTTGTTTACATCTGGATCTTATTTCTAAACCTTTAATAATGTAATTTCCTAGTCACATGAGAGTTGATAAATAATCATTTGTGAACAGCCAGAAATCATTAGGTAGTTCTTTAAAATTAGTACAAAAAGTGATAACTATATCAAATAATAATTTCCTCTGTTCATTATATAATGGACAATTTACTGTAAAATGGGTCTCATCTTCAATAGAATTTGATCCATGTGATAAGCAGTGATGACATAGACGTTGAGTTCTCTCTATGTATTTTTTACTTTATCTATCTTAACTATATATAGATTATACCCATTAATATCGTAAAATATCAGCTGCGAGCCACAATGTGAACCTTTTTGGTGAGTGAGCGTAGCCAAGGAGATAAAAAGCTCCACATTGTGATATCTGAACAGTTTTATTACTGGTCGTTTTCCCCTCCCAGTTTTACGCTTGACGAAAGCAAGCTTGATAGGTATAGCTTATCGTTTCTTTTACACATTGATACCGTCAAATATCAACTGCAAGCCACGATGTGAACCTTTTTGGCTAATGAGCGCAGCGAACGATAAAAAAAGCTTTACATTGTGTCGAGCGGCTAATATTTGACGATATCTATAGAAGAAAACACGATTATCTGTTTATCGTTCTATTACTGGTCTTTTTCGCCCTCCATAAGAGAATTTTACGCTTCACGAAAACAAGATTGATAACATCTCCTCTCACATTGTGACGTCGCTCATAACTTCGTCTCACACATTGTGACGTCGCTGCATGATAATGCCTGCTCTCGTCTAAAAGATTAGATACGAGGAATATGGTGTGACTGAACAGGGTGATAAAGTCGTAGGGAAGGCCGAAAGTTATATATATATATCTTGTTTAAAAACAATCATCAAATTAGATATAATAAAAACTTGGTCAAGCCTTCAAAACTTCTTGTTACTCCAGACTCCAGACTCCAGGCCTTTTAAGAAAAAAATAAAACATAACATAGTTATATTATATCTAGGAGCTAAATATATACCGAATTGGTACAAAACAATGTCAAAGGTCAAAGACAGTCACATGGATAATGACGTCAACACAACAAAACAACTGACAAAACATAAAGCATTAGTGCCTCCAAAGATATAGGTGTTCTGTTGACTTATAAAATAGGGGCGAAATATATCAGAAGAACAGTCAAACTCATAAATCGAAAATAAACTGACAACGCCATGGCTAAAAATGAAAAAAGACAAACAGACAAATACAAGTACGCAAGAAACAACAGAGAAAACTAAAGACTTATAAATTATATCTCACCTGCTGATAAATTGCTTATGCTGGATCCAAATATGTGTCTCCTGCTACGTAAACCAGATGCTATAAGTATATCTGAGAAGAAGGTAATAGCAAGACCACCCATTGCGAATGAAACCAAATACCTTTCAGGAATTATCCAGTCTTTGTTAGGCGCTTGAAGTAGCCAGTTCCTATCAGGTGCTGAAATGTTCATATTAATATTTGACATAAATTCAATACAAATCTTTCGCTCCATCTGAAGGATTTGACTATTATTTAAGGTCATTTTTTTGTTTTAAAGCACTTCAACTGTGTCGGTTTTATACATCATTGGTTTTTAAATATTAAGCTTAGGGCGTTCCTGCTGAAGGAAAATACAGAAAAGAGCTCCGGACGTATTACATGTATAACGTGTTGTTTTAAAAAACAAATCACAACATGAAGATGATAGATACATGTATATATATATTTATTTGCCGTAGAAGTTCTTTAAAACTTGTAAGTTTGCATTATGTGTTTTTTTTTTTAAATAAACCCAGTAGCATGGATTCTTTCATCATTTATTTAATAGAGTGTTTCCTCATTATTGGTGCCATTCTTTTTTTCCTTGACATATAAATTAATTGTTTATTAATCTGATTTTAAAAATAGTTATACTAATTAGAATTTACGAATAACATGAAGAAAAAAACCACTCTTCTTTCTATTTGTACCATTTCAATGAAGAAAACGTATTTTTGTTATGATATAACGCTTAAATATTAAAGAACCTGCCAACCATGAAATGAACAAATATAAAACATATCAATTTGTAATCCATAACGATACTTACTATTTATACACTCTTTAATATGTTTATGTTTATGTTCTACTATATGTATTTTATCATCATACTCTCTGCATGCTTTAAATAATCCTTCATAAGCAAGAGCATCTACTGATATATTTGCAATTTTAACACTGACTCGCCTGTATATCCAGTACGGTAGTCCCATAGCTAAACCATGTGTTAGAATTGCAGAAACTGTTAGAATAGCCGAACAAATAAACAAATTACGATATAGTTCCATTTTGTTATAAAACTGGTCAGACGATAGTGAATATATAGCATTATTTATATACTTAGATTACTTAACCTTTATCAGTTTATGTCAATATTATCATTTGCATATGACTATTTATAACATGAGGAGCTCGGGACAAAGTCGATTGATACAAAAACTATATTTTGATTAAAATTACAATGCTTAGTGAGCAATTTTCAAATGATTCACATTTACCGCGAACTCTCAAAATCAGCATTTATCTTTTCATATAAAACTTAACAGCATTTGCCAAATTTTAAGAAGGTTTTTGATTTTTTTTCTTTTGATTTGTGACCTAAATAATTCCAATGCAATACAAGGTAAAAGTCAGAGTCAGATTTTCCCTGCCACATTCTTAAAATCAGATATCTCAAAAAGGAGCTCCATGACCTATCGATATTTTTAGTTGATTTTGTTTCTTAACTAATGCTATTCTGACATATAGTATAAATTTTAAATTCTTGATTTTTTTAATTTCACAAACTCTGACCTAAGTACATCCTTAATGCGTAATTACTAGTACTTGTTTGAATGGAAACCCAAGCGACATATATCCGACTACCTTTCGAGTGAAGTAATGAAAATGAAAGCGACACAACACCTAAATCAAAATCATAAAAAAGTCTTCAAAATGCAAATATGTAGTCGACAACAATTTCTGTCATATTTGAAGCTCTGGTTTGCTCAAGGTCTTGACCAGTTGTACTCGAATTTTACAAATATCTACCATCAATATCACATTTTTTAAACGTTTAAAGGATTTGAATCAAAACTTTTCAATCCTGATAATTAATAAATGCGACTCTGTATTACAAATGCATTAAAATTTAATTTTCAATATGTGTGGGCATTTGAAAATGAAGACATGAGCAAGGAAAAGCACTTTCTACTTGTTTATACCAGCATCTCGACTTGTCTATATCCCTAGCAATTCAATTCATTTACCTGTACATTTTATAATAGATGTTGGAGATCTATTGAACCCAAGATTAAAGATTATGGAAATACAATGTATAATATTCTATTCGAATATCGACTACCCCTCCTCTATAATTCCATTAACAAATAAAAATCCAAAATTAAGAATTAAACATGAATAAAAATACAAATATTTCCTGTAAAAAAATATCGAATACAAATTAACTGTTTACAAAACTTTACAATTTTTTTTAAATACTAAGGCTTTTCTACCTTAGAAATAGATTACCTTAGATGTATTTGGCAAAACTTTTAGGAATTTTTGGTTCTAAATTAATGCTCTTCAACTTCGTACTTTATAACGGTTTTTTATTCGAGCGTCACTGATAAGTCTTTTGTAGACGGAACGCGCGTCTGACGCAAAATAAAATCAACCCTGGTATCTAGGCTGAGTTTATTCGATAGTCGTTGCTATATGATGACTAATTTGTTTAATAATAACAATATTGACACAGTGAATCAAGAAGACTATATTTGCGGTCCAATTTACAAAATGTGTTATCTTATAATCAACCAACAATCGTACAAATTGAATGTATGCAAATAATTGGTTTGCTTTATTTGCACTTAGACAAAGTGGTAGATATATATGATAACATTTAATATTATTTGTTTCTGATTGAGCAAACGGTAATGTTAAAAAAAATACTTTTTGCGTCACAGTGCATTTGTCGCGTTTAATCCATGTCGATGTTTAAAAGAAACTTAAAGACCCGACATGAAAAATGTGAATAAATTCGAACAAGAAAACTAATGACCAAATTTATAACAAAACTTTTATCAAAGCCTAATTCGTCAGAGATGAACTAACGACAATTACTGAACAATAGGATTCTGACCTAGTAAGATTGGAATATGAACATCAAGAATAAGGCATGATACACATTTTTGTGAGCGCTCAACTCTTCCCTAACCTGGGATAACCTAGTACCAAATAAAACCAAACTGTAAAAACCAGTAGACATTAGTTGAAAAGATCTTTACGAAACACAACAAAAACAGCAGCCACAAAATACCAAAAAAAGAAACGCACGAACTTAATATGCAATACCAAACTACAAGTAAATAGTATCGATATATATAGGATTAGGGATAATGAGTTGCCATAGCAATATACAATGTATATCTAGTTATATCTAGTTATGTTTATCTAATCAGTTGATAAAAATTTATTACTCATTAATATATTCCATCCGCGGAATTGCGCAATTGACATACTTTACAAATCAAGTATGTGGTCCATACTAGACACATATGAATACACCTGTATATATATAATATCAAATATGTGTGTAAGGATCGGACACAAGTATGACAAGTATAATAAGACGCTCAACATGATACGTTAACTATAAACAAGTTCTCATTCTACTCAATAATTAAAAGTTAATGACTACTGATGGTCACAACTGTTTTTTACCTGACATTAGGTACAATAAATACAGTAAGGTCTGCTTCATATTTTCGCAGAACCATTCAAACTGACATAAAGGGTATGTTACAAATAATATTTAACAACCAACAAAGTTCTTTCATTTTTCCTTTGTTTGCTTTTCAACTTTATTTACAACATTTCAGCAGTAGCATTTGTGAAAGAGGGACGAATTATACCAGAGGGACAGTCAAACTCATAAATCGAAAATAAACTGACAACGCCATGGCTAAAAACGAAAAGGACAAACAGACAAACAATAGTACACATGACACAACATAGAAAACTAAAGAATAAGTAACACAAACCCTACCAAAAACTAGGGGTGATCTCAGGGCTCCGGAGGGGTGAAAGGTGTATATTATTTAGGGATTGCTTAGATGCACCCGATTTATGAGATAGGAATATAGAAAGTATCGCGATAATCTTACCACGAATAGGTAACTTTATTCCATTTTTTGTTTCAATACGCAATATATTTAATTTATCAGTTACCACTGTTAATTATCCATATATAGTATGAAGACACGGACTTATCTCATTGATACAAGTAGCTGATATGCCACTGAACAGAACATGACTTCAACTTAGAATCTACACTCAGAAAGCATCGGTTTGGCTCTGTGATATTCAATAATTGACCTTTTGAATTTTCAACATTGAAGTTGGAAGTACGAGGCGCGAGGTTTGTTCAACAAAAATGAGTTCAGTTTAACAAAATTTGTAGCATACTACAAATTTAAAATTTTGTCATACAAAATTATCTTTCATTGGACAAAAGTTACTTTTGTCATGACAAAATTCATTTTTGTATCACAGACTTGACTTTTGTTACCTAATTTGAAAGTTGGGCGACAAAAGTCAATTTTGTATGCAAATTAGTTTAGTTTAGATTCTGTGAACTAATTTGCATACAAAATCGACTTTTATGAGACAAAATTTACTTTTGTGAGACAAAATTTCCTTTTGTGAGACAAAATTGAATCTTGTCTCACACAATTGACTTTTGTGTTTTAATTTCCATATCAGGTAACAAAAGTCAATTTTGTATGCAAATAAGTTTATATTTGCATACCTTTTTTTGACAAAAATGACTTTTGTCATGACAAAACTGAATTTGGCTACAAAAATGAATTTTGTCTACAAAAATGAATTTTGTCTACAAAAATGAATTTTGTCATGACAAAAATGAATTTTCACTACAAAAATGAATTTTGTCTACAAAAATGAAATTTGTCATCACAAAATTGAAGTTCTCATAAAACAAGTCTGTATCAAATATTTTTGTAAGACAGAAATGATTTTGTTATGACAGAATTGAATTTTGTACAAAACCCCAAGAGTCCCATTCGGCGGCCCGTAGGAAGAGCATTTACACCTGCAATATCCTAAACGTTGTGTCAATTCTTGCATAAGTCATCTATGCCTGGGGGTAGAAAAACTTTCAGTTTTCAGATTCAAATGAATTTACTATTTTATGAGGTTGATTTACAGAAAATGATTATACCGATGACAATATTGCATTCTAGTGAATAAAAGAAGCGCAAACACCATGAACACGGTGGTTGTAAAAACTTATCAACGATACTTACGTTTCATCACGCCAGAAGCGTGTTTCGTACTGAACGACATCATAATCAACGTTCAACCTGTATAATGTTAAAATCATGAAATGTCATATTGAAACTGATGTTCTTCTTTTGAGAACATGATACTGAAGATATTTTAAGCTGACAGCGAACCCGGATGTAAAAACTAAAACGGTCGAGAATATAGTCTAACTATTTATATTAAGTGAAATTCAAATCACCAAATTAATTTAATTAAGTTTTTCAATAATGCATTTTAAATTAATATTAATAGCTCCTTTTTTTAAGGTGTTACTATTTTTGTCAAATAGGTTAATTAAGCTTAAAAATTTCAATTCTGAAATTATTGGGAAACACCTTTTTACATAAATACCTGGCCAATTGAAACCTTGTACGGTTTAATTGACACTAGAATGGGAATTTGTATATTTCTACCTATAGAAAATACTTTTGAAATTTTGAAAGGTGGCAATGCCGTTTTATAAATTTGAGGAATTTTGTATATAGAAAAGCGATCATTTCTTAAAATCAAGATTGCTTTTACTGTTCAAAACTGATCACACAGAGAACTAAAATCAATATGTAAGTGTTACGTAATGCAGCATTCTAAATATAAAATGTGCAAATAGAAGAATCTTTTAAGTTGATATTCTGTTTTAACTTTCTTATAACATCCTCAATGTTATGTCCTAATTTAACAGTATTCAGAATTATAGCCAAAACGGTTGTATATACAAAATACGTGTATAAAATAATGTTTACTGTGTATATTTGTATTAAAGAACTGAAAACCTTTTTATTGTATTTTAGAACTATAATGTGTGCAGTTTCTCTCATGCCAAGAACACCTGGTCGTGATGAATTACCACAGCATCCGTTAGACAGACTTGGACCATTGAGAGAAGACTACGAACTAAGAATAGGTACTTTTGAGCTATGGTCCAATCCCAGTATAAATACAAAAGACCTGTGTGATAATGGATTTTATTACATGGGTATAGGTGATAAGGTTCAATGTGCTTTCTGTGGGGGTGTTCTGAGTGGTTGGAACTGTGGCGATAATGTTCATATCAAACATGCTACTCATTATGGACATTGTATAGTAGTCCGTATGGTGAAACATACCAGATATGCAGCGTATAATGACAGACTTTCTACATACAACAACTGGCCACAGAGTCTCAAACAGGATCCGGTAGATCTAGCCGCTGCAGGCTTGTTTTATAAAGGTGAGTTGTTTTTGGTGCATAAAGCCTGTCGGTCTTGATATGGATTTGAATCAACAATCTAGAATATTTTGTCGTTTCTCTCTTCAACATGTTCCATTTCGTTATTATTCGTTCCAATATTGCGTACGAATATTATGTAGACGAAACGCGTCACGTTCTGGCATATGACTAGTTTCTTTAATGACTTATATTCCATGTCAGGATAAAATCATTTAATCATCGCTTTGCTGAAATCAGATCAACTTTAATAGATTGTCAGTAAGTCATTTGATTTTTGAAAAAAAACTTGATTTAATTTTTTATTCCTTATTTCTAGAGCAACATTTCATATTGAATACATGCGTTATTAATATTCAATAGAAATAAAATGTGGTGTAATTGCCAATGAGACAACTCTATCGAAGTCTCATTGCGTAAAAAGTAAACAATTTTAGGCCAAAGTGAGGTCTTCAGCACGGAAGTTGACTCGCATCGAACAGTAAGCTATTTAGGGCCCCAAACTGACTTGTGTAAATCAATTTTAACAGTTATATCAACAGTCTTATCTATATAAAACAGGGAAACATTATACATTCACCTCACTGAATAAGTATATACTGATATATAAGAGTGTATATTTTTTAGGAGAACATGATATATGTGTATGTTACATGTGTGGAGGACACATAACAGAATGGGAAGATAGTGATATACCTGAAAAAGAACACAAACAATTGTTTCCGAAGTGCCCACTTAGTCAAAGATCTGAAAGCAGCGTTTCCTTTATATGTCCAATTGGTTTTGAAAGACAAAATTAAATGATAGAGGACACAAAATGTCTTTAAGTTGTGGTTAGCATTCCCACATAAATAGACATGTATATTTGCACAAAAGTGTGTTCTAGCTATAAGCATCGCTTGCAAGAGGAGAATATTGCATCAGCAGGAAGGACGTAATTGATGGAACTTGCATAAATTTTGATCAAATATGCCACCAGAAAAAGACTGAAGTTAAATAATAAGGATTGCATATCTTTGGAGAAATACGTCCAAACAAGCTGTTTTATTACATAAATATAATTATAAAATACTTTTAAAATAAGTATTATATATTTGCAGATTTCAACCAATGTGGCTTTTTTCTTTATTACGTTATCAACGTTTAGGATAAGATACTAAATAGATATATAAGTCTTGCAAAAAGACCAAAATGAGGATAACACAAAATTGTATATAATGTAGACTTCTACTATGTGATGAGAGATAAGGATATAACGGCTAGAGGGTGGGAAAATTGAGTCAAGAATACATAACACACAACAAGAGATTGTTCTAGCTTTGTGAACAACAACCAATATAAATAGGAAGATGTGGAATGAGTTCCAATTCTCTATCCAAGTCAAAGTTTTGGCTTCAACACGGAACATAGGCTCAACAGCAAGCTATAAAGGGCCAAAAAGATACTAGTGTAAAACAATTCAAACAGAAAACGCAACGGATTTATCTATATAATAACGAAAAATACTAATGAACCAAACAAATAAACGACAACATCTAAACACCAGCGTCTGACTGTTGACCTTATTGTGCATTCATTTTTTGTTCATTCAAAAAATACTACTATTTATTAATGTATAAGAAGTCAAAGTTAGGAAATTTCAGTTTATTTTTTATCTTTTTTAAAAATATATAAAGAGAAGACAATTATTTACAAATATCAATAGACGTGATAATAAAAACTACAGTTCAACAATGCAAACCAAAATGGACATAATGCAATGTCCCTGACAAACCTATTCAAATACTTTAGGGAACCAAGTCAATAGCTTAAAGGGAAACTTCGCAAAAAAATGAAAATTTTATATTATGTTTATTTGATATAAATAATCATAGATTTGTTAAAATTATTGTTCAATTCTTCTAGATGAGTGATTAAAATCAAAATCAAAATCCCACTATCACTTCTCGACTTATCGCCATTTTGACGGCATCTCCGATACAAATTGTCACGTGGTGAGTATATTTGAATAAAATATCTGAATACCACAAAGCGAAAAAACAAGCATGGCATATCGTATATTCAGTATCAAAATGACTTGTCAAGCGTACGGATGTTCAACTCGGAGTTCCCATGGCATAAGCTTACACACTTTCCCAGATCCTGCAAAAAAGAAAGAGTTGTACCAGACGTGGATGATTAACCTAAACCTAACACCAACCACCTTCACTCACAACAAGTTCAAGAAAGTGTGTGCAGACCATTTTGAAGCATCTTGTTTCGATGGAAATTTGATGGTAATTATGATTTTTCTCATGAATGTTTTTATTGCTATTTCTTTCCAAGCCTGGTTGAAAGATGTTTTCAGATAAATGTAGTTTCAGATATTTTCAGATAAATGTAGTTTCGACATTCATGATGATGCATTAGTAACAGATTTTGTTGTTTACAAGTAGTATTTTAGTAAACGGTTAAAAAGGTCACAGACAAAAAGTCACAACAAATTAAATTTGTTGATAATTTTTGAATATATACAGGAAAAAAATCTTCAAATATTATATTATTTATTATATTTATTCAATTTAAATTTATGAACTTGTTTAAAATAATAGATATTTGATTTAATCATGCAAGGGGGTATATATTTCTTGGCACAATGAAGCCATAAAAGGTACCTAGCCACTTCGGCATTTTGATTTTATAACAATCATGTGATGTCATTTATATCAACTTAATAAATTCTGTTTAAAACTTGCTTTAAAAATAATATTTCAGAACAAACCAAAAAAGAATTAATTAATTTATACGTTTACTCGAAACTGAATTATATATGACGTTTTGTTATTAGGTGCAAAAAAACGTATGTGTACATAAAAAATAAAAATTACGTAAAACATTTAAAGGTTCATTTGCTTAAAATAATAATGGTATAAAAATAAGACTTTATTTACATGTAGTATAATTACAGATGCTGTTTAACCCCTTCCCCCCCCCCCTTTCCCGCCTTTTCCATATTGCCCCATAGAAAAGGTTGAAAGGGTGATGGGTATATGGGAGCGTATGTCTTCCCCGATTCGTGTGAAAACGGAAACTTAATAGATCTTACCACCCCCTTGTTATGCTTTTTATTTGTCTACTAGGTCAACCCAGTTGCGTGGTCCTACAAGTTAAGGCTAAGCAGTTTCGGGATATAAAATGTCGACAGATAGGCTAACGAAATTTGTAATGATTTATTGTCAATCGTAGGAGTAATTTTTCTTACTATATTTATGATAGGAATACATCTAGTGGGTGGACACTAATTTGGAAGTTGTTAAAGCATATAATAATTCTAATGATTTTTTCGAAAATACTATGCAAAAAAAGTCTTTTATCTGTAATAGATTTTATTCATTTCGGGTACTTTACTCTAATATGAAAACCGACGATCTTTTGAATTATTGCCAGAGGTCGTGTAATAGTGTCACATTCAGGTATTCTAGATACTTCCTGCAGGCTAATAAACTGGTGACATTACACAATTCCGGACCCAGCTGTTTTACCCAGGTGTGCACAGGTAAAAGTGCCATCAAAAATATAGTCAGGTGTATTATACATCCTGTTAACAATGTATGCCCCTAATATGATTGAAATACACAAATCCGTCCAAATATGAAATTTAAGAGTTTAAAATTTATATCCACAGGCTGAATAATTCTGACATGTGCAAAGACAGAAACAATAACACCGTAAATTAATAATTTTGACTTCGGCTTCAAAATTAATGTGTAGAAGATTATCTAGTACTGTACACGTACCATGTAAAATGATTTCTTTTTGAATTTTCAATTGTACAAGAGATTTACTTTTCGGGATGGATCCAGTCACATTAAAAAGGAGGGTTCCAACTACATGTCTCACTTCAAATGCATTGATCGGCCAAAAAACAAGGGGGGGGGAGGGGGTCCAACCCCGAAACCACTCCCTCTGGGTCCACCAATGCTTTTGTACACAATAACTTTCATTATGTTTTGTCAGATTGTTTTATTTGCTTATCAAATGTTTAATTTAAGTTATGGTCTTGAGTTGTAATGAATAATTTAAGAAAAAGAAAACTTCATCATTTTACAACTTTGTTTGGAGTAAATCCTAGAGAATTTAACCGAGAATTATGGATGACTATCTTATACTTTCTTGTCCTATTTCCGATATAAGCGGGCGCATTTACGAAATATTTTGCACTGAGGAAATTTGCGTTTACTTGTATGTGAAGAGACAAGCATGCGCAATTATGACACGAAGATGATACTTAGTTTGTGGTTGTCTCTAGATACGGTATTCGTTTGTCTTTCTGTACATGTACATTCAATATTTCAAATGAGTTGTCATTTTTTCAATATAAGATTTTCACAGCACTAAAACACACCCGCGAAATCGGTGGGCATTTCCAGCTTTTAAGCTGTTGTAGGATGATTTATTGAAAAAAGATTTTATGTCTGGAGAAAAGGATATATCAGAAGCTTTCTTCCTTTTTGCCAAAGTCCGTTATTTGTTTCCTTTTCTGTTAAATTACATTATTTTCGAGTTTCTGACATGAGACTTACTCTTCCCCTTTGCTACAATGCATTTCTTGGTAAAAGTCAAATTATATTAAAAAATTTGCACCGCTTCAAACTTGGAATAAATGTAACTGCTTATAGACCACGAACAGAGTGAATTAATTGTGGTCTGAAGCCTTCGCCCCGTTGTTCTATGAACATACAAATATGTTATAAATAATATCACTGCTATAATTATATTTCGTATGTGACTTTTTGTCCTCCGATCTTGTTTCTGTGATACAGTCATTACAAAGGGATACCTACATTGTGCCTATTCCCATTTGTGCAAACCCGTTTTCATCCCATCATGCAGTATACTATGACTTTCCATACCATTTTTTACGTAATTGTTTTGAGTGCTAAGACTGATAACAGCGACATAATCATGTGGCAGAAGTGAAAATATTGAGACAGAGTAACTAATGAATGACCTTTTCATATTTCAGGGCAGGTTAATAGGCTTCACACCTAGACATCGAAGACTGAAGTCAGATGCAGTACCAACACTGTTCGCATACAACCAAGGCTTGAGAGATGATGACAGTAATTCACAAACAAGAAAAAGAGTGTTGCTTGAGGTAAAAATTTCTCCATGTTTGAATCTTTCCTACTGTTAAATGAATGTGATGTTGGCAGATCAAAAATAAATATTTTAAAGGAAGAGGATTACAATAAAAGCTTTAAATAATTATAAATAACATTTAAAATAGAAATGTTTTAAATAATTCTAGCGTTAAAACACAATATTATACTTTCAGACTATTCCAGTACATTTTGAATTTGGTAAAAAGTGTCTCATTGACAATCATACAACATTCCTATTTATATGAAGCAATTTCCAAGTTTTAAAGGTTTGACTACATACCCCGGTTTGAACAGTAGAACATACTTGTCTCATTTGAAAAAAATGCCAATTTTGGTCTTACTCTTTGTTCATCTTTTATCATTGCCTTATAATGTTCTACTTTATTCCAACAGATGCCACTACCAATTGTCAATGGGGTCAATGATAACAGAGGGAATTCAGTCATGACAGAAAGTAAAGGTATTTATTAACATATTTATTCCATATGAAAATCTCCAGGAACTATAGACTTGCCTGCACGTCTAACTAAAATGAAGAAGAAATATTCTTATTTATTATTTTCATAATTTAAAACAAGTTAACTTATTAAACCACAGTTGTGATAACAAAGTCTCCGAAATCGGAGTCAAATTTGGGGGGGGGGGGCAGCCCCCTTTTGTAGGAAAAATCGGGTGGGTTATATAGGAAATCACTGGAGCGGGGCTCCTCTTGGTCAGTGGACCTCCCTTATGAAAATTTTTAGATCCGCCAGTGGAAATGAAGCTGGGAGACACAACATGATACATGTGTCTTCCTTTTGCAAGAAAAGAAAAAAAACGAACCTAGACTCGAGTCGATAAAGTTCTTGTGTGTTCTCGCTGTGTTCATCATAATACCGTCATTCTATATATTCCATTTCTGTTTCTGCATTTCATACTTCGAGTTTAACTTCTTTATTATGTATTTTTTTAATCTGCAATCACGTCTTTAACATGCATTAAATATTTGCCACTGGACGCGGGGCAACTAACAACTAGTTATCAATCCGCCGAACGAATTCCTAATGTTTATTTTGTTGTAGGTGTAATTTTTAAGGGAATTTCAAATGTTAAATGTTGTCTTGGAACTTATTTTGATAAAATTATTTCAGAAAACAACATTCCACAGAAAAAAACTAAACATGCTGTAAAAGCTGTAGAGGAAAAAGTCAATGTATTGGTAAGTATTCTTAGCTTTTTCTTTGTTATTTTACCAGTTAAATTGGCCATTTCATAGAGTTTATGGTAATAGATAGTCAGTAAGTTTTTTTATTGGAATTTGATTCTTCTAACTTCTGTAAATCCTGACATTTTTATGCATCAATATAATATAGGTCAAATGCCTCATACAAATTAATGCTAGTCTACAAATACTGAATGAACCATGATAATATAAAGAACAAGTAACATTTATGATTCGATAAAGTAAGCTCCTTTCTTGGTACTGAGTGTGCAATCCTGTTATATATAAAACCAATTGAGTTCATATTCAACTTTATAGGGGTTCTCAACAATTTGACTGAAATAGATTCGGTTTATTTAAGTTTCTTTATATTTTTATTAGCATTTCCGTCATTGAAAGTGTGAAAAAAGTGTTATGCATATCAGTATTATATTTGTTTAAATCTGTACCTCAAGGCTCTCTACAAGTTGAATTATATTATATATATATATAACTGAGATTATTGATGTGGTATAATTGCCAATGCGACAACTGATCACAAGCTACCAAGTGACATAGAAATTAAATACTATGGATCACCATACGGCCTTCAACAATGGGTAAACCAATATTGCATGTCAACTTAAACGCTTCGTAATGAAAAATAATTCCAAGGAGTATGGTCATTTTATTTTATATCCCCCATTTTCTTTACAGTCGAAACACTTAATGGTTGACGTCGGGGTTCAGACATTACCACAACTTCAAACTGACACTGATTTCGATACCTCAATGACAAACCACAGCTACCTACAGGTCCCTATCTCCTCAACACAGCCACTTGACACAGCATTCATTAGTTCGCCTCAGAAAGACCAGGATGCATCTGATGCATCCACGCCTACACCAACATCCAGCCCCGAGAAACCCGACAGCGATCTATCCTATGTACCAAGCGACGAATCCCGGGACTCAAATCAGTCATCATCTTCAGACTCCATGCAACACATCACCACAGAACCTAAGGTTATTGCATTTGAGAGCTGCCTGAAGTCATTGTTTGGACGAGTGATTTGCACAGATTGTGGAGAACCAATTGCTGCTGACGCATCCGAGATCATATACAACGGTACTGCAATGAAAGTTAAGTTCCTATGTATGAAAGGTCACCAAACTTCGTGGGAGTCACAACCATTGGTCAACAATAAACCTGCAGGTAATTTGATGGTGGCTACAGCTGTTATCCTGTCTGGTGAAACCTTTGCAAGACTATCTCACTTTGCCGAAATACTATCACTAAAGTTTATTGGATCAACCCAATTTTACAGTTTGCAGAAAGACATCGCCATCCCTGCCATTGACCGCTACTACACCATGCAAAGAGATGTCATTCTACAGCAGCTACATGGTAAACAGCTCATTCTTGGTGGAGATGGACGCTGTGACAGTCCAGGCTTTTCAGCCAAGTATTGTACGTACACATTCATGGACTCAGCCACCGGCGTCATACCAGACTTTAGCTTAGTCCAAGTTTCTGAAACCACATCGTCAAACAAGATGGAACTCATAGGATTTCAGCGGTCCCTTGCAAGCATTGAGGCTGCAGATCTTACAGTTGGAGTCGTTGTTACAGACAGACATGTCCAGATCCGCAAAGCCATGGCAACAGACCACAGTGACAAGAAACATCAGTTTGACGTTTGGCATTTATCAAAATCGATTAAGAAGAAGATCTTAGCCATAAAGCCAAAGAAGCTGCTGAATGAGGTGAAGCCATGGATCCCCTCCATCTGTAACCACATTTGGTACTGTTCCCGACAATCCGATGGTGATTCTGATAAACTTGAAGAGACATGGAGAAGCCTTCTTTGTCATATTTCGAATAGACACACCTTTCCTGGGAAGATTGTGACACAATGTGGACACCCCCCACTAAGCCCTGATGATATAAGGAAAAAGAAATGGTTGAATCAAGACAGCCAAGCATATGCAGCATTAGAGAAGGTCGTCACAGACAAGCTAATTCTACGGGACATACGTCAACTAGATCTTTTTTGCCACACAGGAGCATTGGAAACATATCACTCCATGATGCTGAAATACTGTCCTAAGCGACTCGAGTTTGAATACGCATCAATGGTTGCCCGTACTCAGTTGGCAGTGGTAGACAACAATGTTAACATCGGGAGAAACCAAAAGACCGATGCCAATGGCAAACTGTCCTTCGCAACCCGATGTCCCAAGAGCACTGGAAGGTGGACGGCCCGCAAAATATACGAGAAGAAGGATTACGATTTCAAAGCCGATATATTGCAGTTTGCAGTCACCAGCCAACAGGAGGGTCCCAAAAGGAAAACAGTTCACCAGCTAAAGTCACTGTCACTGCCCGTAAACATAAGCAAGGACCCTGCACCGTGTAAGGAAGACCTAATTGACGATCACAGATCTCGCTTTTCTTGATTGAATATCTAAAATTGACAGTATGTTGAGTGTGGTATGCATTAATTGGTCTTATAAATATATATGTATAAGCAAGTTTAAAAGAGAAAAAGGAGTGATAGTTGGCACCCTTAATAAGATAGATCAAGAGAGGCAGATGGAAAAAGATGCAAGCCGAAAATGTTTGAATTAATTTCCGTTTGTAATATCTATATTTTAATCATGACGTGTAGCAAATCGTAATTTGTTGATTTATTGAAGTACGCTTCTGGATAGTACTGCAAAGTCCGTATACAAATATATATTCATGTATAAAAAAACCTCAGGGAAGTAGTGAACAAAGGCTTTGTAAAATGAGACGAAATCGAGCGAGTCAGAGAGTAAAAAGATGCAAAATGAAGCCTTTGTGAGATACTTGTATTTACCGTTTGTAGTATTTTTATTTGAATCGTGTATAGTATTATAATTCGTTGATTTATAAATGTTAGGTTTCTGCATCGTATAAAGATATAATGTAACATGAATACTTATTAGTGTGTTTATTTGTTAAATTTTGTTTTTTTGTTACTGATTGTGTCAAAAAAAAAAAAAAACCTGTATGAAGTACTTCAAACTCTGTTGTCTATCCAAAACGTGTAAGCAGTATAGCAACCATAAACGATATAATTACAAACATTTAGATATAAAAAAAAGAAGATGTGGTATGATTGCCAATGAGATAACTCTCATCAAGAGACCAAATAACACAAAAATTAGTAGCTACAGGTCACCGTACGGCCTTCAACAATGAGATGCCTAATCAGCTGAAAAAGACCAAGAAATCACAAATATGAAGAAAAAAAAATAACGGCCTAACCAATGAACAAAAAAAGACAGAGTGGCATGTTCTCTTACAAACTTGTTGCATTGTGTAGTAGCATGATACATTTCCAATGTTCAGTTTCAAGGTCTTGTTTGTAAAAAGGCAGAAGGTACCAAAACGGGAAGTCAGATTTAGTATTAAAAAACACACTGACAACGTCATAATAAAACATAACCAATAAACGATCAAAAGACACAAAAAACAGATAAAAAACAGATCATCGGAAACAGGTTTAGGTTGCCCAACAAGAACCCCACCAACATCTCGGGAGGATCTCGTGTCAAATGATATCAACGCTCCGTGGTACTGTGGTATACCAAACCTTCATGTTAATATATACAACAAGCAACTCTATAAAATTAGACCTCAAAATTAAATAGTTCATAAATAGGTTTATTAATACACAAATAATGAAATGAATCTGAAACATTCTGTGAAAAATTGTATTGGTTAATCGTGAAAATGATTTTAGAACTATTCAGAGTCTGAAGTGTCACTTTCACATTCTTTGAATCCTTCGTATACCCCATCCAACGATGGAAACTCTTTTCTAATGACATTAACTACACAAGCCGGTAGGGTTATTCTGTGTTTCTTGCCAAGTGGTTGACCTTTCCTGACCCAACACACAAACTGACGATAAGCCATAAGCCTGCTTTGTCTGTTAGTAAGTACGTCTGGAGCTCTCCCTCTATGGCGCTTGTATCTCAGGAAACTTATGTAGCTTGTTTCAAGAACAACGGGGTTTAGACAAACTATTCTAAAATCTGTATTTTCAGTGACACATTCACCCAAATTCATTTTTTCTTCTAATAGCGTAAATTCGTGGCAGCAGAAACACTCCGCCGGCAATGGCATGACTATACAGTTTTTACATGAACACCAATTGGTGTCAAACTTGCGAGGATTATTTAAAATATCCTGTTGTCTAGAAGTTTCTTCAGCTTCAATTTGTTGGAGTTCTTCTTCAGTGTACTCCGGTTCTAATATGTACCCAAATTGACCACACTCGTCAAAATTTGTCTCACTTTGGGAGCTGGATACATCAGAACTTTCACTCTCTGAACTAGACATTTTAGCTTATAGTATAGATTTATTAAAAAGGCTTATATATCAAACTTTTTTCTTTTTACAAAAACAACCACGCTCCAATCATTAGAAAACAAGGGATTGAGAAAAAGTTAATTGATTAAGTTAATTCGACGTCTTTTGATCTTGGCTAAATATTAGGTAGAAGTTAAAAGTTAGATTAGCTTGTGTATTTATAACAATGGTGATTCCATTATTTGAATTCCAGGTTATCCAAACAAATCTCTGGGTATTCATGTTAGATTTTGAAGGCCTCGGGGTTGAAACCATAAACTGATTGAAATAAAATAGAAAGCTCATTTCAAAATTTAATCACAAAAAATTAAAAAAAAAATCGTTCTTATTCAATTCCGTTCCAATAAGACAAAGTTGACCTTTCAATTTTCTATCAACATTTTTGATATTCTCGTTCAAATAGCTGAAGAATTAGTACGCGGTGAGAATTGAATTATTTTGATAAGGACGTTTCTTCCTGAATATTTCGCTTTGAACGACCCAATTACATAACTGCAGTTGGTAATTACTATCTATTTCAAAAATTCAAGGTCACCGATTCTTATTTTTTTTTTTAATTCATTTACTCGTGTTTATAAGGACATCATTATTTATAACTTTATTCAATTAAATTAACTAAGTATTTCTTATTTTTTTAACCAGAAATATTCAACGTTAATAATATATTTAATTAAACTGAGCTCATGGAAAATATTAAGATTCCCCCGTTTATCATTCATACGAAATGTTGTTCACACCTAGAAAAGTGAACCGTGACGGCTTAAATTCACCGAGTAAAGATCAAAAGATACAAAATGTTAATCTTTTAATTAACTTGAATTTAACCACGCATTCAACAGGTAGTAACTTTATGTATGTGTCAAAGTACAATACACATTGTATTTGCGGGCCGTATTTGCACACTATGTAAATGTACTAGCAGCACATATTTACTAGACTGACGTAAAAGGTAAAAAGTACAAACATGCATTTTTAAAACACTTTCAGTTATATATGTTTGTTCAAAATATTCGTCGGAAAAAAAAATCATAAAAAAATATTTTATACGATTTACTTGTATCACTATAATCATTACCGAAAATATTAAAATATAAATCGTACATTCTAATTTCAAGATGAGCGCTGTTCCATCTTTATTATTAGTTGGTTAATAGCTACACCAAACGTCGTCGATGCGCTTTAAATAGAGTTATAAGATGATTAACGATTAAGATTTAAAATGAGATTATTTTCACTCCCGGCATGCTTAAAGACTTAAACTACGTCACATAAGTCAGGAAGTTTGAAGAAATAAAATTAATAATTCTTAATTTTCTCCTTTATTAGATTTCATATCAAAATAAAACTTGGTGAATATGTTTTTTATGGTATTATGAACATAATAAGATGAAAAGTGAAAAATCGCGAATTATCCCTTTAAAGGGAAACTTCGCAAAAAAATGAAAATTTTATATTATGTTTATTTGATATAAATAATCATAGATTTGTTAAAATTATTGTTCAATTCTTCTAGATGAGTGATTAAAATCAAAATCAAAATCCCACTATCACTTCTCGACTTATCGCCATTTTGACGGCATCTCCGATACAAATTGTCACGTGGTGAGTATATTTGAATAAAATATCTGAATACCACAAAGCGAAAAAACAAGCATGGCATATCGTATATTCAGTATCAAAATGACTTGTCAAGCGTACGGATGTTCAACTCGGAGTTCCCATGGCATAAGCTTACACACTTTCCCAGATCCTGCAAAAAAGAAAGAGTTGTACCAGACGTGGATGATTAACCTAAACCTAACACCAACCACCTTCACTCACAACAAGTTCAAGAAAGTGTGTGCAGACCATTTTGAAGCATCTTGTTTCGATGGAAATTTGATGGTAATTATGATTTTTCTCATGAATGTTTTTATTGCTATTTCTTTCCAAGCCTGGTTGAAAGATGTTTTCAGATAAATGTAGTTTCAGATATTTTCAGATAAATGTAGTTTCGACATTCATGATGATGCATTAGTAACAGATTTTGTTGTTTACAAGTAGTATTTTAGTAAACGGTTAAAAAGGTCACAGACAAAAAGTCACAACAAATTAAATTTGTTGATAATTTTTGAATATATACAGGAAAAAAATCTTCAAATATTATATTATTTATTATATTTATTCAATTTAAATTTATGAACTTGTTTAAAATAATAGATATTTGATTTAATCATGCAAGGGGGTATATATTTCTTGGCACAATGAAGCCATAAAAGGTACCTAGCCACTTCGGCATTTTGATTTTATAACAATCATGTGATGTCATTTATATCAACTTAATAAATTCTGTTTAAAACTTGCTTTAAAAATAATATTTCAGAACAAACCAAAAAAGAATTAATTAATTTATACGTTTACTCGAAACTGAATTATATATGACGTTTTGTTATTAGGTGCAAAAAAACGTATGTGTACATAAAAAATAAAAATTACGTAAAACATTTAAAGGTTCATTTGCTTAAAATAATAATGGTATAAAAATAAGACTTTATTTACATGTAGTATAATTACAGATGCTGTTTAACCCCTTCCCCCCCCCTTTCCCGCCTTTTCCATATTGCCCCATAGAAAAGGTTGAAAGGGTGATGGGTATATGGGAGCGTATGTCTTCCCCGATTCGTGTGAAAACGGAAACTTAATAGATCTTACCACCCCCTTGTTATGCTTTTTATTTGTCTACTAGGTCAACCCAGTTGCGTGGTCCTACAAGTTAAGGCTAAGCAGTTTCGGGATATAAAATGTCGACAGATAGGCTAACGAAATTTGTAATGATTTATTGTCAATCGTAGGAGTAATTTTTCTTACTATATTTATGATAGGAATACATCTAGTGGGTGGACACTAATTTGGAAGTTGTTAAAGCATATAATTATTCTAATGATTTTTTCGAAAATACTATGCAAAAAAAGTCTTTTATCTGTAATAGATTTTATTCATTTCGGGTACTTTACTCTAATATGAAAACCGACGATCTTTTGAATTATTGCCAGAGGTCGTGTAATAGTGTCACATTCAGGTATTCTAGATACTTCCTGCAGGCTAATAAACTGGTGACATTACACAATTCCGGACCCAGCTGTTTTACCCAGGTGTGCACAGGTAAAAGTGCCATCAAAAATATAGTCAGGTGTATTATACATCCTGTTAACAATGTATGCCCCTAATATGATTGAAATACACAAATCCGTCCAAATATGAAATTTAAGAGTTTAAAATTTATATCCACAGGCTGAATAATTCTGACATGTGCAAAGACAGAAACAATAACACCGTAAATTAATAATTTTGACTTCGGCTTCAAAATTAATGTGTAGAAGATTATCTAGTACTGTACACGTACCATGTAAAATGATTTCTTTTTGAATTTTCAATTGTACAAGAGATTTACTTTTCGGGATGGATCCAGTCACATTAAAAAGGAGGGTTCCAACTACATGTCTCACTTCAAATGCATTGATCGGCCAAAAAACAAGGGGGGGAGGGGGGTCCAACCCGAAACCACTCCCTCTGGGTCCACCAATGCTTTTGTACACAATAACTTTCATTATGTTTTGTCAGATTGTTTTATTTGCTTATCAAATGTTTAATTTAAGTTATGGTCTTGAGTTGTAATGAATAATTTAAGAAAAAGAAAACTTCATCATTTTACAACTTTGTTTGGAGTAAATCCTAGAGAATTTAACCGAGAATTATGGATGACTATCTTATACTTTCTTGTCCTATTTCCGATATAAGCGGGCGCATTTACGAAATATTTTGCACTGAGGAAATTTGCGTTTACTTGTATGTGAAGAGACAAGCATGCGCAATTATGACACGAAGATGATACTTAGTTTGTGGTTGTCTCTAGATACGGTATTCGTTTGTCTTTCTGTACATGTACATTCAATATTTCAAATGAGTTGTCATTTTTTCAATATAAGATTTTCACAGCACTAAAACACACCCGCGAAATCGGTGGGCATTTCCAGCTTTTAAGCTGTTGTAGGATGATTTATTGAAAAAAGATTTTATGTCTGGAGAAAAGGATATATCAGAAGCTTTCTTCCTTTTTGCCAAAGTCCGTTATTTGTTTCCTTTTCTGTTAAATTACATTATTTTCGAGTTTCTGACATGAGACTTACTCTTCCCCTTTGCTACAATGCATTTCTTGGTAAAAGTCAAATTATATTAAAAAATTTGCACCGCTTCAAACTTGGAATAAATGTAACTGCTTATAGACCACGAACAGAGTGAATTAATTGTGGTCTGAAGCCTTCGCCCCGTTGTTCTATGAACATACAAATATGTTATAAATAATATCACTGCTATAATTATATTTCGTATGTGACTTTTTGTCCTCCGATCTTGTTTCTGTGATACAGTCATTACAAAGGGATACCTACATTGTGCCTATTCCCATTTGTGCAAACCCGTTTTCATCCCATCATGCAGTATACTATGACTTTCCATACCATTTTTTACGTAATTGTTTTGAGTGCTAAGACTGATAACAGCGACATAATCATGTGGCAGAAGTGAAAATATTGAGACAGAGTAACTAATGAATGACCTTTTCATATTTCAGGGCAGGTTAATAGGCTTCACACCTAGACATCGAAGACTGAAGTCAGATGCAGTACCAACACTGTTCGCATACAACCAAGGCTTGAGAGATGATGACAGTAATTCACAAACAAGAAAAAGAGTGTTGCTTGAGGTAAAAATTTCTCCATGTTTGAATCTTTCCTACTGTTAAATGAATGTGATGTTGGCAGATCAAAAATAAATATTTTAAAGGAAGAGGATTACAATAAAAGCTTTAAATAATTATAAATAACATTTAAAATAGAAATGTTTTAAATAATTCTAGCGTTAAAACACAATATTATACTTTCAGACTATTCCAGTACATTTTGAATTTGGTAAAAAGTGTCTCATTGACAATCATACAACATTCCTATTTATATGAAGCAATTTCCAAGTTTTAAAGGTTTGACTACATACCCCGGTTTGAACAGTAGAACATACTTGTCTCATTTGAAAAAAATGCCAATTTTGGTCTTACTCTTTGTTCATCTTTTATCATTGCCTTATAATGTTCTACTTTATTCCAACAGATGCCACTACCAATTGTCAATGGGGTCAATGATAACAGAGGGAATTCAGTCATGACAGAAAGTAAAGGTATTTATTAACATATTTATTCCATATGAAAATCTCCAGGAACTATAGACTTGCCTGCACGTCTAACTAAAATGAAGAAGAAATATTCTTATTTATTATTTTCATAATTTAAAACAAGTTAACTTATTAAACCACAGTTGTGATAACAAAGTCTCCGAAATCGGAGTCAAATTTGGGGGGGGGGGGGGGCAGCCCCCTTTTGTAGGAAAAATCGGGTGGGTTATATAGGAAATCACTGGAGCGGGGCTCCTCTTGGTCAGTGGACCTCCCTTATGAAAATTTTTAGATCCGCCAGTGGAAATGAAGCTGGGAGACACAACATGATACATGTGTCTTCCTTTTGCAAGAAAAGAAAAAAAACGAACCTAGACTCGAGTCGATAAAGTTCTTGTGTGTTCTCGCTGTGTTCATCATAATACCGTCATTCTATATATTCCATTTCTGTTTCTGCATTTCATACTTCGAGTTTAACTTCTTTATTATGTATTTTTTTAATCTGCAATCACGTCTTTAACATGCATTAAATATTTGCCACTGGACGCGGGGCAACTAACAACTAGTTATCAATCCGCCGAACGAATTCCTAATGTTTATTTTGTTGTAGGTGTAATTTTTAAGGGAATTTCAAATGTTAAATGTTGTCTTGGAACTTATTTTGATAAAATTATTTCAGAAAACAACATTCCACAGAAAAAAACTAAACATGCTGTAAAAGCTGTAGAGGAAAAAGTCAATGTATTGGTAAGTATTCTTAGCTTTTTCTTTGTTATTTTACCAGTTAAATTGGCCATTTCATAGAGTTTATGGTAATAGATAGTCAGTAAGTTTTTTTATTGGAATTTGATTCTTCTAACTTCTGTAAATCCTGACATTTTTATGCATCAATATAATATAGGTCAAATGCCTCATACAAATTAATGCTAGTCTACAAATACTGAATGAACCATGATATATAAAGAACAAGTAACATTTATGATTCGATAAAGTAAGCTCCTTTCTTGGTACTGAGTGTGCAATCCTGTTATATATAAAACCAATTGAGTTCATATTCAACTTTATAGGGGTTCTCAACAATTTGACTGAAATAGATTCGGTTTATTTAAGTTTCTTTATATTTTTATTAGCATTTCCGTCATTGAAAGTGTGAAAAAAGTGTTATGCATATCAGTATTATATTTGTTTAAATCTGTACCTCAAGGCTCTCTACAAGTTGAATTATATTATATATATATATAACTGAGATTATTGATGTGGTATAATTGCCAATGCGACAACTGATCACAAGCTACCAAGTGACATAGAAATTAAATACTATGGATCACCATACGGCCTTCAACAATGGGTAAACCAATATTGCATGTCAACTTAAACGCTTCGTAATGAAAAATAATTCCAAGGAGTATGGTCATTTTATTTTATATCCCCCATTTTCTTTACAGTCGAAACCCTTAATGGTTGACGTCGGGGTTCAGACATTACCACAACTTCAAACTGACACTGATTTCGATACCTCAATGACAAACCACAGCTACCTACAGGTCCCTATCTCCTCAACACAGCCACTTGACACAGCATTCATTAGTTCGCCTCAGAAAGACCAGGATGCATCTGATGCATCCACGCCTACACCAACATCCAGCCCCGAGAAACCCGACAGCGATCTATCCTATGTACCAAGCGACGAATCCCGGGACTCAAATCAGTCATCATCTTCAGACTCCATGCAACACATCACCACAGAACCTAAGGTTATTGCATTTGAGAGCTGCCTGAAGTCATTGTTTGGACGAGTGATTTGCACAGATTGTGGAGAACCAATTGCTGCTGACGCATCCGAGATCATATACAACGGTACTGCAATGAAAGTTAAGTTCCTATGTATGAAAGGTCACCAAACTTCGTGGGAGTCACAACCATTGGTCAACAATAAACCTGCAGGTAATTTGATGGTGGCTACAGCTGTTATCCTGTCTGGTGAAACCTTTGCAAGACTATCTCACTTTGCCGAAATACTATCACTAAAGTTTATTGGATCAACCCAATTTTACAGTTTGCAGAAAGACATCGCCATCCCTGCCATTGACCGCTACTACACCATGCAAAGAGATGTCATTCTACAGCAGCTACATGGTAAACAGCTCATTCTTGGTGGAGATGGACGCTGTGACAGTCCAGGCTTTTCAGCCAAGTATTGTACGTACACATTCATGGACTCAGCCACCGGCGTCATACCAGACTTTAGCTTAGTCCAAGTTTCTGAAACCACATCGTCAAACAAGATGGAACTCATAGGATTTCAGCGGTCCCTTGCAAGCATTGAGGCTGCAGATCTTACAGTTGGAGTCGTTGTTACAGACAGACATGTCCAGATCCGCAAAGCCATGGCAACAGACCACAGTGACAAGAAACATCAGTTTGACGTTTGGCATTTATCAAAATCGATTAAGAAGAAGATCTTAGCCATAAAGCCAAAGAAGCTGCTGAATGAGGTGAAGCCATGGATCCCCTCCATCTGTAACCACATTTGGTACTGTTCCCGACAATCCGATGGTGATTCTGATAAACTTGAAGAGACATGGAGAAGCCTTCTTTGTCATATTTCGAATAGACACACCTTTCCTGGGAAGATTGTGACACAATGTGGACACCCCCCACTAAGCCCTGATGATATAAGGAAAAAGAAATGGTTGAATCAAGACAGCCAAGCATATGCAGCATTAGAGAAGGTCGTCACAGACAAGCTAATTCTACGGGACATACGTCAACTAGATCTTTTTTGCCACACAGGAGCATTGGAAACATATCACTCCATGATGCTGAAATACTGTCCTAAGCGACTCGAGTTTGAATACGCATCAATGGTTGCCCGTACTCAGTTGGCAGTGGTAGACAACAATGTTAACATCGGGAGAAACCAAAAGACCGATGCCAATGGCAAACTGTCCTTCGCAACCCGATGTCCCAAGAGCACTGGAAGGTGGACGGCCCGCAAAATATACGAGAAGAAGGATTACGATTTCAAAGCCGATATATTGCAGTTTGCAGTCACCAGCCAACAGGAGGGTCCCAAAAGGAAAACAGTTCACCAGCTAAAGTCACTGTCACTGCCCGTAAACATAAGCAAGGACCCTGCACCGTGTAAGGAAGACCTAATTGACGATCACAGATCTCGCTTTTCTTGATTGAATATCTAAAATTGACAGTATGTTGAGTGTGGTATGCATTAATTGGTCTTATAAATATATATGTATAAGCAAGTTTAAAAGAGAAAAAGGAGTGATAGTTGGCACCCTTAATAAGATAGATCAAGAGAGGCAGATGGAAGAAAGATGCAAGCCGAAAATGTTTGAATTAATTTCCGTTTGTAATATCTATATTTTAATCATGACGTGTAGCAAATCGTAATTTGTTGATTTATTGAAGTACGCTTCTGGATAGTACTGCAAAGTCCGTATACAAATATATATTCATGTATAAAAAAACCTCAGGGAAGTAGTGAACAAAGGCTTTGTAAAATGAGACGAAATCGAGCGAGTCAGAGAGTAAAAAGATGCAAAATGAAGCCTTTGTGAGATACTTGTATTTACCGTTTGTAGTATTTTTATTTGAATCGTGTATAGTATTATAATTCGTTGATTTATAAATGTTAGGTTTCTGCATCGTATAAAGATATAATGTAACATGAATACTTATTAGTGTGTTTATTTGTTAAATTTTGTTTTTTTGTTACTGATTGTGTCAAAAAAAAAAAATAAACCTGTATGAAGTACTTCAAACTCTGTTGTCTATCCAAAACGTGTAAGCAGTATAGCAACCATAAACGATATAATTACAAACATTTAGATATAAAAAAAAGAAGATGTGGTATGATTGCCAATGAGATAACTCTCATCAAGAGACCAAATAACACAAAAATTAGTAGCTACAGGTCACCGTACGGCCTTCAACAATGAGATGCCTAATCAGCTGAAAAAGACCAAGAAATCACAAATATGAAGAAAAAAAATAACGGCCTAACCAATGAACAAAAAAGACAGAGTGGCATGTTCTCTTACAAACTTGTTGCATTGTGTAGTAGCATGATACATTTCCAATGTTCAGTTTCAAGGTCTTGTTTGTAAAAAGGCAGAAGGTACCAAAACGGGAAGTCAGATTTAGTATTAAAAAACACACTGACAACGTCATAATAAAACATAACCAATAAACGATCAAAAGACACAAAAAACAGATAAAAAACAGATCATCGGAAACAGGTTTAGGTTGCCCAACAAGAACCCCACCAACATCTCGGGAGGATCTCGTGTCAAATGATATCAACGCTCCGTGGTACTGTGGTATACCAAACCTTCATGTTAATATATACAACAAGCAACTCTATAAAATTAGACCTCAAAATTAAATAGTTCATAAATAGGTTTATTAATACACAAATAATGAAATGAATCTGAAACATTCTGTGAAAAATTGTATTGGTTAATCGTGAAAATGATTTTAGAACTATTCAGAGTCTGAAGTGTCACTTTCACATTCTTTGAATCCTTCGTATACCCCATCCAACGATGGAAACTCTTTTCTAATGACATTAACTACACAAGCCGGTAGGGTTATTCTGTGTTTCTTGCCAAGTGGTTGACCTTTCCTGACCCAACACACAAACTGACGATAAGCCATAAGCCTGCTTTGTCTGTTAGTAAGTACGTCTGGAGCTCTCCCTCTATGGCGCTTGTATCTCAGGAAACTTATGTAGCTTGTTTCAAGAACAACGGGGTTTAGACAAACTATTCTAAAATCTGTATTTTCAGTGACACATTCACCCAAATTCATTTTTTCTTCTAATAGCGTAAATTCGTGGCAGCAGAAACACTCCGCCGGCAATGGCATGACTATACAGTTTTTACATGAACACCAATTGGTGTCAAACTTGCGAGGATTATTTAAAATATCCTGTTGTCTAGAAGTTTCTTCAGCTTCAATTTGTTGGAGTTCTTCTTCAGTGTACTCCGGTTCTAATATGTACCCAAATTGACCACACTCGTCAAAATTTGTCTCACTTTGGGAGCTGGATACATCAGAACTTTCACTCTCTGAACTAGACATTTTAGCTTATAGTATAGATTTATTAAAAAGGCTTATATATCAAACTTTTTTCTTTTTACAAAAACAACCACGCTCCAATCATTAGAAAACAAGGGATTGAGAAAAAGTTAATTGATTAAGTTAATTCGACGTCTTTTGATCTTGGCTAAATATTAGGTAGAAGTTAAAAGTTAGATTAGCTTGTGTATTTATAACAATGGTGATTCCATTATTTGAATTCCAGGTTATCCAAACAAATCTCTGGGTATTCATGTTAGATTTTGAAGGCCTCGGGGTTGAAACCATAAACTGATTGAAATAAAATAGAAAGCTCATTTCAAAATTTAATCACAAAAAATTAAAAAAAAAATCGTTCTTATTCAATTCCGTTCCAATAAGACAAAGTTGACCTTTCAATTTTCTATCAACATTTTTGATATTCTCGTTCAAATAGCTGAAGAATTAGTACGCGGTGAGAATTGAATTATTTTGATAAGGACGTTTCTTCCTGAATATTTCGCTTTGAACGACCCAATTACATAACTGCAGTTGGTAATTACTATCTATTTCAAAAATTCAAGGTCACCGATTCTTATTTTTTTTTTTAATTCATTTACTCGTGTTTATAAGGACATCATTATTTATAACTTTATTCAATTAAATTAACTAAGTATTTCTTATTTTTTTAACCAGAAATATTCAACGTTAATAATATATTTAATTAAACTGAGCTCATGGAAAATATTAAGATTCCCCCGTTTATCATTCATACGAAATGTTGTTCACACCTAGAAAAGTGAACCGTGACGGCTTAAATTCACCGAGTAAAGATCAAAAGATACAAAATGTTAATCTTTTAATTAACTTGAATTTAACCACGCATTCAACAGGTAGTAACTTTATGTATGTGTCAAAGTACAATACACATTGTATTTGCGGGCCGTATTTGCACACTATGTAAATGTACTAGCAGCACATATTTACTAGACTGACGTAAAAGGTAAAAAGTACAAACATGCATTTTTAAAACACTTTCAGTTATATATGTTTGTTCAAAATATTCGTCGGAAAAAAAAATCATAAAAAAATATTTTATACGATTTACTTGTATCACTATAATCATTACCGAAAATATTAAAATATAAATCGTACATTCTAATTTCAAGATGAGCGCTGTTCCATCTTTATTATTAGTTGGTTAATAGCTACACCAAACGTCGTCGATGCGCTTTAAATAGAGTTATAAGATGATTAACGATTAAGATTTAAAATGAGATTATTTTCACTCCCGGCATGCTTAAAGACTTAAACTACGTCACATAAGTCAGGAAGTTTGAAGAAATAAAATTAATAATTCTTAATTTTCTCCTTTATTAGATTTCATATCAAAATAAAACTTGGTGAATATGTTTTTTATGGTATTATGAACATAATAAGATGAAAAGTGAAAAATCGCGAATTATCCCTTTAATGAAAATCCATCAGAAAATTGGCTCAGTTTAAAATTAGAGTTATGACTAAGTTCAATATTAGTGAATATTTTCACGACAATAATGTAGGACGTTACAAATAAACCTAACAGATAACAAAGATACCCTTAACAAAATCTGTTGGTTTAAGTACTAAATGAAAATAAATCTTCCGCTGATAAACTCCTTTATCCGTTATTTAATAAATGTAATGCTATAAACAGCGATATAACTGGTTAATGGGAGGAATATATTAGTCCTACATAGTAGGTAAGCTACTTTACTTTTCTATTATTTACAATATTATATTATGCAAGCAAATAAGTGTATATAAACTTTTTTTCTACCAGTACAGCAATTATCTAAATAATAAATGTATCATGTACTCCTTCTTTTTCTTTTTTTTTACTATGTGTGTATGTGTTACGTGTACACTTTTCTGCACAAGATATTAAAACATTTTGTTTTCAAAGGCTTGTTTAAGCTTTCTTATATTCCAAATTAGTTGTGCCCCTAAAAAGCACAATTTCAGAATGTCACTTTTTTATGCTGATGCCATTCCGAGAAAATTTACAATCAATATAATGCCTCGTTCACACGTACATTAAATTCGAATCGATTGTATATCAAATTCGCGTATCACGTTCACACACTTTTCTTTTTTAAATTAAATTCGAATTGGCTAATTCGCATTATTAAATTCACATTAGAAATGCGTTTTGTTTATACGAATTAGTTAATTATCTTCGATTCCAAATTTAACTTACTCTCTATGTTGTATTTCGAATTACCCGAACAAGTGTTTTAAATGGACAAATTAAAGGAATATTATCAGCATATCTGTATTCTTTAGAATTAAAAATGTAAAACTAAGAAATATCTTCAGCGAAAACAATATATATAATGTCGTCATTATAGTCATGAGGTCAAATGCGTACATGCCGACAAATCCGACTTATCCGACAATGATTTACAAAGGATAGCAAATGGTAGTTAATGAGGACATTCGGTCTTATCGAGTGCTTTGCGGATAATGCTATTGATGCAAGGTTATCTGGGACTCATAGACTCACTCGTTTCTCTGTGTGTTACGTTTCGGTGTTGTGTCACTGTTGTGTCGTAGTTATCTTATATTTGATACGTTTCCCAAAGTTTTAGTTTGTAACCCGGATTTGTTTTTTTCTCTATCGATTTATGAATTGTGAACAGCGGTATACTGCTGTTGCCTTTATTTAGGAACAAAAATTTAGTATAAAATGAGGTAGCATGGATATGTAAGTTCTTTCTTATGTTGTACTGTTATACCACTGTCCCAGGTTAGGGGAGGGTTGGGATCCCGCTAACATGTTTAACCCCGCCACATTATTTGTGTATGTGCATGTCCTAAGTCAGGAGCCTGTAATTCAGTGGTTGTCGTTTGTTTATGTGTTACATATTTGTTTTTTGTTCATTTTTTTACATAAATAAGGCCGTTAGTTTACTCTTTTGAATTCTTTTACATTGTCTTATCGGGGCCTTTTATAGCTGACTATGCGGTATGGGCTTTGCTCATTGTTGAAGGCCGTACGGTAACCTATAGTTGTCAATGTCTGTGTCATTTTGGTCATTGATGGATAGTTGTCTCATTGGCAATCATGCCACATCTTCTTTTTTATAAGATCTCGGGATGCATGCAGAATAAAAACAAAAGCTGAAAAAATCGAAGATTAAAAATATAACAGCCTTATGAGATACTGGCTTCAAAATTTCAAATTTGGTCCCCTCCATAACAATCAAATGGTCGTTCCCTAAAGAAGATGTTTTAAAGATCAATCAAACGACTATTTCGTTTAACGATGATTTGTGCAAAAATAGAGGGAAACTAGATGTTCTGGGAATGGGAAAACCGTAGCCCTGTTATTGAAATGAGAAAAGAAAAGAATTATTCTGATAAATGCCATATCTTATCAGGATATACCAATATAAAGTTAACGTCGAGCTGACAGTTAAGCGAATTTGAATCGCATTGTGATTCGTATCAAATTTACGTTCGGACGTAAAATATTCCGATGCAAATTAAACTAATTAGAATTAGTTAATGTGAATCGAATTTGAATTACGTACCATTTCAGACTGCAGGACTTGGTACATCGAAATCAGAGAATTGCTGAGTTTCCTTTCTCTATATGAAGAACCAATAATAAGTATGAACACTGATTATATTGGCAAATGTTTCATATGAATATAAATAGACGTGATGTTAGTAACTACAGTTTAACAATCCATACAAAATATAGAAATATTCCTAGGTCACTATTAAGGATGTTTGGTTCTCTTGTTTTAGAATTTTTTCCAGGTTTGTGGAATCATCTGGTTTCATTCATGCAGTGCCATTATATATTTTTTCCACTAACCCTACTTTTCGTTTCATAATTTGATTACATATATTTTAAAATGCCATCTTTGAAAATCTTATAGAATCCTTGTAATTTTTCACAATTTGTTCGTGTATTTTTGTTCATTTGTTCATATAATATCAATTTATAACTGCGACACCATATGTTTATAATGACAAAATTGATGGTATTGGTATTCTATCTAGTCCTTCGTGTAGCTGGTTGAATGTGATGAATATTTTCAACTCTACTCTTCGACGTAGATGCAGTCATGGTCATCGTCATTATACATCACCTACTCTGCATGATGTCTCTATTAATGACTTGCTGCCAATTATACAACAGCCGTTTAGTATTTATCACATTCGCACGAAACTTTATTCATTACCCCTTTCAAAACTTCATTCTCTGTTCCATTTATGTTTGAAAACCACTGTTACAAACTCTCATTCAAACCAATACAAACTTACAGCTATAATTTCGGATATTGCAAGTCACAGACTTTTCAAACCGTTCCCTTATGAAAAAGATGAAAAAGAGAAAAGATCTTTTCTTAATCTTCCCTTTGCCAAAAAAGGTGGCGTCAACTTAGGCAATATCCTTAATCATAAATTAGTTCAATCGAAAATACCTCCTTATTTTAAAGATCAGTCTGTATCAATCATTTCTTATACCCATTCCAAACCTATTACAACTAAAATTTTCAATAACAAACACGTTTTGCAGCATCTAAATATTAACGAGTTCAAGTCTAAACCTCCTGATTGCACTTGTGCTAGTTCCCAATTCACATATAATCCGACTGGACACGTTATTACCGTGTCTTCAACATTGTCAATAACACCTCCCTACAAAATGTGTTATCGAAAGGTCCGAAATATCGTGAGCCTAAATCTATCAATTGGAAATACAACTTCAAAATTTTGATAGATTCAGTCGAGGATTATGCCAGGCAAAGGGCTTAGCGCGAGAAGGAAGACGTAGACACTCTTTCCAAATGGATTAAGGCAGTGAGGTCGTTGATACAAATCAGAATTAAGAAACTGAATTGGTCTATCAATGCACAAGTTACGTCAACCTTAAAGACCCAGATGTTGAATAACACTTATCCTATCTCCATGACAAATATGTTGTTGTCCCCGCAAATAAAGCCACAAACAACATCGTTTTTGTGTGTAAAACTCATTACATTAACTGCTTGATAAACGAATTAGGTATTGACAATTCACATGGAAACTCAACATATACCCTCACGACACTTACCAAAGAGGAAATCCTGGATAATCATAGGTCTGTTCTATGTTTCTTTTAGAATTTCAACCAAAGATGAAGAACTGGATCTTCCATAACTGTATTGGATACCTAAATTACACAAGTGTCCTTACAAACAACAGTATATTTTTGGATCTTCCAAGTGCTCCACTAAACCTCTATCTAAATTATCAACATCTTTTTTATCAGCAATCAAAGACGGGCCTCAAAGTTATTGTAAAACTGCCTATTCTAAAGGTGGCGTGAATCAGGTGTAGATACAATTTCAAAAAGGTTTTAGAGTACATACAATCTAATTCACTTTCATCTTCCAATAGTATTAAAACATTTGCCTTTTCTACACTTTACACAAGTATTTCACATTTCAAACTAAAAGACAAATTGAAAGAGTTGGTATTGCTTTGTTTCAGAAAAATTAATAGTCAACATAGATACAAGTATCTTGTCTTAGGGAGGGATAAATCCTTCGTTGTAAAAGATCACTCTGATTCAAACAAGAAATTCTCTGAATCTGACATTATCAAGATGCTTGATTTCTTGATTGACAACATATTCGAGTACGTGTTTTTCAACAGACTGTTGTCATTCTAATGGGAACCAATTGTGCAACTCTTCTTGCTGACTTATTTCTTTATCAGTATGAGGCTGACTTCATACAGGACCTTCTTAGGAAGAAAAGTAAGAAGGTCGCAATATCCTTTAACTCTACTTTCCGCTTTATAGATGATGTTCCTTCACTAAATAATTCAAAATTTGGTGATTATGTTGAACGCATCTATCCCATCGAACAACTATAGATAAAGGATACAACACATACAGTAAAGTCGGCCTCATATCTTGACTTACATCTAGAAATTGATAATGAGGGTCAGTTGAAAACAAAACTTTACGACAAAAGAGATGATTTCAGCTTTCCAATTGTGAACTTTCCATTTCTAAGTAGCAACATTCCAGCTGCATACGGGGTATATATCTCCCAACTGATACGATATTTTCGTGATTGCATTTCCTATCATGATGTCCTTGGTAGAGGGTTGCTGCTCTCAAGAAAGCTATTAAACCAAGAGTTCCAAATGGTGAAGTTTGTAAATTTACGGACACCATCACGAGTTGGTTGACCGTTATGGAATGACCGTTTCACAAAGGATCAGATATGTTTCTTTCGTCGTAACTACAATCCCCTTCCCTTTCATGAATGTGACTTACCGAATTCGACTATTTACCGGATTGGTTATAACATGAGCAACACGACAAGTGCCACATGTGGAGCAGGCTCTGCTTACCCTTCTGGAACACCTGATATTACCCCTAGTCTTTTTGTGGGGTTCGTGTTGCTTTTTTTTCTATGTTGTGTCATGTGTCGTACTATTGTTGTCTGTCTTTTTCATTTTTAGCCATGTCAGTTTATTTTCGATTTATGAGTTTGACTGTCCCTGTGATATCTTTCGTCCCTCTTTTATAGCAGTCTGTAAAAAAAGCTTTTCATTTTGAAATATAGCAGCGAACATTCGTAAACCAAATGTAACAATTTAAGGGAACCAAGTCAATAACTGTTAATAGCTTTAAAAGTAAGAGGAAATATTGCATGGCACGCAATTTGAGCAACACGTTCATGTAGAAGAAACGCGCGTCTGGCGTAGTAAATTATAATCCTGGTACCTTTGATAACTATTTACACCACTGGGTCGATGCCACTGCTTGTGGACGTTTCGTCCCCGATGGTATCACCAGCCCAGTAGTCAACACTTCGGTGTTGACATGATTATCAATAATGTGGTCATTTTATAAATTTCCTGCTTACAAAACTTTGAATTTTTTGAAACACTAAGGATTTTCTTATCCCAGGCATAGATTGCCTTGGCCATATTGGCACTTTTTGGAATTTTGTGTCGTCAATGCTCTTCAACTTTGTACTTGTTTGGCTTTATAAATATTTTGATATGGGCGTCACTGATGAGTCTTATGTAGACGAAACGGGCGTCTGGCGTACTGAATTATAATCCTGGTACCTTTGATATCTACTTTCAATTTGGTTCTATTGTTTTTGAAAATGTTAACCACAAAATGTTGATTTTATAAAAACATTTACAAGTTTAACAGAGCCACTCAAAACATAATCAGTATGTGACCTATATTAAATTTAAACCTTCCGCATACAAACTTAATGTTTATTGAAAGCTGTATTCAGTCACATAACTGTCTCACGAGAAGGAATAACTTAGTCCTACATAATAGGTAGGCTAATCTACTTTTCTTTTACTTACAATTTGTTAAAGCAAATGTATGCTTATATATTTTTCTATATCTATATAAATAACCTATCATGCATTGTCCATTCTGTTGTCTCATTGGCACTCCTACCACATCTTATAATATATATAGAATATTTGAAAACTATTTGATATTTAAACCGATTTTCTAACATATACTTTTACAAATATTGATATTCTTGGCATTGAAACTCATACTACATCTTCCTATATCTACTTATTTACATTATACATTATCTATCTTGTAAGGTTAATGATTCAAAATAGAATCAAGTTCTCATCGGTCCTTTATACACATTATAATTCTTCGGAACAAATTTGATTGTAGAAACTTAATTTTTACAACGAAATCAGAGAATTGTATACTTTTTCTACTTAATAAAGATCCAATTATATTCATAAATAATGCTTCCATTAGGCAATGTGTCATGCATATTTTCAATAATTGCTTTTTCTTCTTTTTGTACACATTTAACATGTTAATTAATTGCAAAAATTAGCCTTTAATATACTTCTAAATTCACTACAGGATGGGCTATGATGAAATTCCACAACATCCATTAGAAAGACTTCGACCAATGAGAGAGAACTATGAACTGAGAATGAAAACTTTTCAACAATGGTCCAATCAGAATGTATCTCCAAAGGAACTGTGTGACGATGGATTTTATTACATGGGATCACCTGATATGGTGCAATGTGCATTTTGTGGAGGTGTTCTGAGTGGATGGAGACCTGGCGATGACGTTCATAAACTGCATGCTGTTAATTTTGGACAATGTCGAAAAGTTTGCAAGTATGCAAATTATGAAGAAAGACTTGCTTCATTTCGAAACTGGCCATCGAATCTACCACTCTGTCCAATTGACCTAGCTTCAGCTGGTTTGTATTATACAGGTAAAGTATTATAACTATGAACTGATTTAAATAGACATACAATAATCATTAATACAAATGCAAAAGTAATTCTCGATCTAATTAACCTAACGGTTCACATCGAATCATCTAGTTCTTGAAAATGTATATTGTATTATTTTACAAATGAAAATAAAACCTTATAAATATCGTACTACTTTCATTAGAAACACTAATACCTTAACGTTTTACATTCAGAGGTATAAAATAAAAAAATAAAACGTTGTGAGCTATATGAAAGAGACATAAAGAATAGACAAATGAATCTCAGGTCAAATGTGACTCAGGCTGTTGGAACTATAATGAGGAATAGTGCCGTTTAATTTTTTTCAATATATATATATATATATATGTATATATATATATATATATGTAAGTGGCTGAACTGTCTAGATAAATTCGTGATTGTCACTTATGACAGTTAAGTAATATCAATTCTTAATTATTGAATAATAAACTAACGGAAACACTGCAGTTATTTCATCTTTGGATGTATAGTTTCATCCGAGTTATATACAGAAAAAAATATCAGGAATGAAAAACAAATGACAAACGGTACACTGTAATAACTGATTCATTCGAGAAAACAACGTAAAACAGAAATGCGTTGAACAATGCACTTCTATAGCTTCATTAGGTAAGGTACATTCACAAAATGTAAGCGCTTAAGTAAATGGAAAGTAAACTATTAACTTATTAGATTATTATTAATGATTTCTTTATTTCCGTCCTTTCAGGCAAACGTGACATATGTAAATGTTTCATGTGTGATGGGTGTGTCTGTGATTGGGAAGCTGGTGATGTACCATCAAAAGAACATACGAGAATATTTCCGGACTGTCCACTTAGTCAAATAATGGCTTAACCGTAAACGCCTTTTTAACAATCATAGGAAACGACGTTTCAGCTTTTATCATTGTTGCAATCTAGCATATTCGGCTTTTATCAATTTTGTTAATTTTACTTTTTCTTATTGTGTTTAATTATGAAATACTTATATTAAAAAATTTCTAGCAACTGAAAAGTCGAAATAACGGAAGCGTATTAGGGCCATCCTTTTTCTATTTATTTTTTTCAATTGTCCACTTTAATCTTAAGATTATCAACTTTTAACTTGGAATTTCCAACTGTAGTCTTGAAATTATCAACTCTTGAGAGTGTCAACTTAAATCGTGGAATTGTCATCTGTAATCTTGTAATTATCAACATTAATCTTTGAATTATCAACTTTAATCTTTAAAAGACTAAATTCAATGTAAAGTTATCATAAATCTTTACTTCTTTGAATTATGGTCTTTATGATTCGATATGCACATTTTAACACGTAAAGTATTTGCATATTCAAGAAAGACAATCATGTCATTCTGTGTACAGTGAACAAATTGAATTTTTACATGACAAGTTGAATTCAAAAATGTCAGCGATCCGTTTATCATATATTTGTACAACATTTTTAATAATTTACAAGCCATCAAGCCATGTGTTGCATATTGTTGTTATTAATGATTGTTTACATCTTTGCTTTTTAAGGAAAAAACAAGAATATTATGATAAAAAGTCAGACTTCTCAATATGTATTCAAAGATAAAGAAACACAACTAATAGTTCACGTGTTTCCCATGCACGGTTTTTTAGTTTGTTAACGGGATCTGTTTTTGCTAAATCCAAATATGACTATTGAACAGCGGTAAACTACTGTGGCTTTTTTTATCAATGTGTGAAGGGATAACTATTTTTTAAGAGATTTCTTTTTAAGTTTCAGATATATAAAATAAATGGTTGATTATGAGAGCAGTAGCGGAAAGAACTAGTTTAAAGATTGAATTTTTGCAATACTAAGGGTTTTCTACCTCAGGAATAGATTACCTTAGCTGTATTTGGCATAACGTTTAGTAATTTTGGTCCTCAATGGTCTTCAACTTCGTAATTTGTTTTGCCTTATACACTTTTTTGGATTCGAGCGTCACTTTGTCTTTTGTAGACGAAACGCGCGTCTGGTGTAAGTACAAAATTTAATCCTGGTATCTATGACGAGTTTATTTAGACATATAGAACGGCAACAACAGTTAGTTGTAATGAAAAATAAATAGTGATATATGTATCTTATCTAGTCCTTCTGGTAGCTCTGTAATTGATTGGAATATTTTCGACTCTGCTCCTCGTCGCAATGCTCATTAGTGCATATATTAATGAATGTTTCCACTGATGACCATCTACACAAAAGCCAATGGGTATTCATTGTATTCACATGAAGCTAAATTCGCCACTCCTTACGAGATGTCCTTCTCCTAACAACTTATTTGTGGAAATCCCTGTTGCAACTCCGCATTACCTTCCTCCTTAACGTTCAAGCAAATACAGACTCATAGCTAGCGTGTAAAAATTTACCATTTTGCATTGGGAAAAATGTTACGGAGAAATGATCTATTCTAGAACTTTCCTTTGCCAACAAAGTTCTTGGTGCCTTCAATTTATTCGATATCCTTCACCATAAATCAGTTCAATCAGAAATACCTTTCTATTTTGAAGATCAATATATTCCTATCATTTTATACAACACCTTTTGTCGTTAAAATATTGAATTATAAACTTGTGATGAATGATCTGGATAATGACGAATTCAAGTGAACTCCTCAAAACTGCATATGTGCTTGTTCCCTATTCATATATAATCTGGCTGACCACGTTACACTCCGTATCTGAACATAGTCAGCAAAACTTATCTTCCAAATATGTTGGCCAAAAGGGCTTGAATACTGGGAGCTTATATCCATAAATTGGAAACACAAATTTAAAACATTAATCAATGCAGTCAAAAAGTATGCCAGGCAATTTTCTTAACGCGTAAAAAATCACATAGATGCTCTTTGCAAATTGGTTAAAGCTGTAAGGTCGATAAAACAAAAAACCTAAATGAGACTATGGAAACTCTCGTGCAACAACTATCATCAAAGACGACATTGCTAATATCGATATAAGATAATGACAATTCATTTGGAAAATGCACATTGTACACCTACGATATATATAATAGAGAAAAATCTAAAAAAAAAATAGTCTTGTTCTGTGCATGATCCTTTGGTTTTTTCATTGTATCTAAGTGTCATTAAAATGCTTGGTCTTTCAAGTGCTCCACGAAACCTCATTCCACACTAGCAACATCGATTAATTAATACACGATTAAAGACGAGCTTCAAAGTTGCTGTAAAAATGCTTACTGAGTGACGGTTTGGTTCAGATTGAGATACTAAAAAAAAAGATCAATTGGAGTACAAGTCTTAATTGAAAACAACGTTCAAACCTATGATTGTGTTGAATAAAAACCGCAATTTTTATACGAGTGCATGCAAAACATATGTCTTAGTCGAGGGGTCTAAATATAGCACATACATTTTCCAAAAAACCTCAAAATTCATAATATGTATATATTAATGTGCATCTCATTCCCCTTGCAATTTCGTAAGACATTAGATATCTCTATTGTTCACACCAGTATATTCAATTTGAAACTTTGACAGCTTGAAATAATAACTCGTCTAAATTTTGTTTGATAAAAAGATAATGGCCAGCGTATACACAAATATCTTGTTTTTTTGGTAAGGATAAATCATACTTTGTGAGAAAAAAAAACAACTTTGATTAGAACAAATAAAATCACCAAAAAATCTGACAACATCAACAGTCTCGTTATTTTCTATAAATTGTCGCGTTTAGAGGACTAGTTCTCCAAAAATCAATCGGCTTTCCTATGGGATCTTAGTGTACTCTTCTTGTCGACGTTTTCCTTTTATCATATGAGATACACTAACATTAGCTTGAGATGAATGAACATAAAACTCTCCGTTAAATTCCGTTCCGCTATATAGATGATATCTTTTTACTACATAATCCAAATTAATGATGACTTTGTTGAACGCATCCATGTCATCGAACTTGATATAAAAGATATAACGGATACAGATAAGTCTGTCTCATGTCTTGACTTACATCTAGAAATTGACAAATATGTTATGTTGAGAACAAAACTTCGAAAAAAGGGATGGTTTCAACTTCCAAAATACGAATTTTCCGTTTTTTTTGTAGCAACATTTCCACAACGCCTGCATGTGGACTATTTACCTAAGTTTATTGATGGGTATTACATAATAGAAAATCATAGTCTCAGAAAAACAATAATGGAGTGTTGAAATATCAATAGAGAAGTCTTCCAAGAAATGAATTTAAAGTCATTTCTTCGAAAAGTTTAAGGACACCATAATGAGCTGAGTGGCCTTTATGAAATTTCTCTGTTACAGATGACCACAGATATGTCATTAGTTATATATTCTGCCTCTCTCTCTTTTTAGTTCAATGTTGATTTTTGTATCCCCCTTTTTACCATTGCACTTTCATTACTAAATGTATTGTCGAAATGCGCATCTGTTGCAGGAAAATTGGTACCGTTAATGTTATTGACTAGATGTTCGACATTGCTAGATTCAAATCCTGATTTTTCGTTTTTTTTAAGAAGGTACGATATCTTAGAAAGTATTACTTTTTCTGATAATTATGTAACAGAAGTGTGCGACTATCAAAACGTTTGCTTATCTGAGAGCATCATCCTACAGAATGACATAATATGGATGTTACAAATATTTTGTTGAATAATTCACAGGTTATGATCAGATCAATTACATTAGATAACAAAGAAAAAAAAAGAACCACTGTAATTCCAAATATTTGTAATTAAACCATGGAAGTACTATCGGGTCATCATGTAAAATATAATATTTCAATGTTAAAACAAAAGGAAGTTCGGAGTTATTGATTAAGGATTACTGATATGATAAAAACTTCTACAATTTAAATAATTGTAAATCAAATTTTCTGTAAATCTTATAACCACAAAGTAGTTTTATAAACCAACTACAAAACCCAATTTCAAGGAACTACAGTTTTACATTAAGTATAGGATTTGGCATTATCTGCTCTTTTACAACTGGAATCATCTTTCTTTGAACTTCTATGGAAAGTAGATTTGATTGGCGGTTGAATTTACATGGGTAACACGAAGGGTATCATATGTAGAGGACAATCTACTTATGCTGTCACGTCTTCAGAAATAATCCTCGGTATTTGGTGGGGGTTATGTTATTCAGTCTTTAGTTTTTTGTGTTGGGTTTTGTTGTTTGGGTTTTAACGTTTTTGTACATCATAAACCTAAACTATTAAATTCATTTTTGTCGAGCCTTCGACTTTAGTCGAAAAAGCGAGACATAGCGATCCTACATTCAGTCGTCGTCGGTGGTATCCACAAATATTAACTCTGTGGTTAAAGTTTTTGAATTTTTAATAACTTTCTTAAACGATACTGGATTTCTACCAAACTTGGACAGAAGCTTGTTTATGATCATTTGATAGTATCCAGAATTTTTAATAATATATTTTGTTCGTGACTTATACATACCGATATTGTATTATTGTGCTACGGCTTTTTTTGTATTATTTTTGTTTATCTTAAAAGAGGGGCGAAAGATACCAGAGGGACAGTCAAGCTCATAAATCGAAAATAAACTGACAACGCCATGGCTAAAATGAAAAAGACAGACAAACATTGATTACATGAAACTTCATAGAAAAATAAAGACTAAGCAATATGAACCCCACCAAAAACTAGGAGTGATCTCAAGTGATCCGGAAGGGTAAGCAGATCAAGCTCCACATGTGGCACCCGTCGTGTTGCTTATGTAATAACACATCCGGTAAATATGTAACTTATGTACTTTGTCTATTGTGTGTGATATAAAAGAAGGTTTAATCAATCATTTTAACATAAAGAAATATCTGCACCAAGTCATGGATATGAAAGTTGTTTTGAATTCGTTTGATGGTGTTTGAGCGTTTGATCTACTCATTTTCTAAAGAACTTTCCTTTGAATTTCCATTGTATTTTTTGTTTTTTTTATTTTACTTTTTGTTTGTCGTTATTTTCCCTGATGTTGTCAATTGTTAATTCTTACGAGTTTAAACATCGCTTTGGTATCTTCCACTCCTGGTTTCTATATTACTTTGAATCAAATACGAAAGGGACTAGCAGAAACATTTCTTCGACAGGAATTTTAACCAAACAAACAATATATTGTGCACTGTGCATGGCAATCTGCCAACACATACCTCAGACCTACTGACACATTGGAAAACTTTATAAGGGTGTTACAAATACGTTGTTGAATTATTCACGGTTAGATCAATTACATTAAAGGGAAAACACAAAACCACAATCGTTCCAACTATTTTTTTTTAATTAAGCCTTAGGAAATTTTTAATACATAAACAGTGATAATGAAGCGTCAAAAAGTTCTGCAATTTCAGTTATTGTAAATTAAATTTCTGAAAATCGTTTGATATGAGAACAATAATTTAGTTGAAGTTTTATTTACCAAATTCAAAACATAACTTCAAGTAACTAGAGCAATAGCAGAAAAGTGGTCAGATTGTATTATCGAAATTTTCCTTAGATCTTTCTGAGTGATAATTACCTTTTTCTAGCATCGTACAGTGGTACAAAAAAAAATATCTCTAGAAACTAAGCCTGAGTTAGGGCACACGTGACGTTGTCAATGAAATAATTGACAACGTCGTCATATGTATATAACAATAAACAGATCATCATTGGTCATCTCAACTCGATTGCTTTTATCACTTTCGCCGTACCGGCACAGTCGAGAAAAAAATAATCTTGATGAGATGATCAAAGATAATCTATGATTATCTGCTGTTGTACAACAACGCCTGGATTTTCCTTCTACTTTTTTAACTTCTTTAGACTGGGTTTAGTAGTCGATGTCAACAAGTTTTTAGGGCATTTACGTTCCGTTCGGCTAATTTTGTTATGACAGTTTTCATGGACCTCCCCTTCTTTTAATTGACTTTGAGTTCGGTATTTTTGTTATAAATGCTTTACTGGATATCAAGGCGGGTTTCACATGTGGAGCGCCAGAGGTACTCCTCAGATTTTAATGGGGTTTCGTTTTGCTTAGTCTTCAGTTTTCTATGTGGTGTTTTATTGATTCCGTTTGCCTTTTTTGGTATTATTTTTTATGATTTGTAAGTTTACTTTTAATTTATGAGTTTAGATATTCCTTTGGTATCTTTCGCCTTATTTTTTCATATGAGAAAAAATGTTTGCTTGTAAGTCATCCCAAGGACAAATAGAAATATTTATTTATAAAGTACTAAGAGTACTTAAAAGTAAAACCACAAAAATATCGAACTCTGAGGAAAATTCAAAACGGAAAGTACAAAAATCAAAAGCTCAAACACATAAAAACGAATAGATAACAACTGTTATATTCCTGGCATTTTTTGTGTACATAATGTTGGATAAAACCTAGTTTTATAGCAAGCTAAACTTCACACTTGCAGTCGCATGAAATTCCATTATATTGTTAACGATGTGTGAACAAAACAAAGAGACATAATAGGTAAGAATGTAAAAGAAGAGGGACGAAAGATACCAAAGGGACTGTCAAACTCATAAATCGAAAATAAACTGACAACGCCATGGTTAATCAAAGAGCTGAAAGCTCTGAGGAAAAATGACGCCACTGTCTCTAATATTGGGATAGTTCTTATGCAAGTCTTGATTTTCACATACCTTAATTAGTTTAACAATGCAACATGTCTCGTAAGCATATAATTGATATTTGTATATGTGTGTGTGTGTGAAGTGAAGGTGACAACTGGCTGTGGTTTTTTTTAAGACAAATGAATAGGTCAAGACTACCTGAATTGTACAAATAAATACCGTAGAAAGGCTTGTATATTTCTCACTGGTACATAGTCTGAATCCGTGTCCGTTCGCGCCCATTCACGTTTGCGCCCACTCATGTTCGCCCCCTTTCACTTTCACATCCTACATGTTCGCACCCAATCTTAATTGGTTTTGTGTTTAATAACTCTGTAAGCAAGTGTTTTCTTATAAGTATAATTGTTGTCATTGTCTCAAAAATAAAGTGTTGAATAAATCTTAATCATGTTTTGGATAGGGTATTGTTAAAAATAATAATAATCCTTTCTAAATAAAGTGGTATTTTGTCAACGTTTTATTTTGTGTTGAATAACTCTTAATCATGTTTTTGTTAGTGTATTGCTATAACTTTGTTTCATTGACTGTTTCAAAATGAAGTGAGATTCTGACTATGTTTTTTTCTGTGTGTTGAATAAATTTTATCATGTTTTGGTTATAATAGTGGATTGCTATATTTTAGTTCCTATATTTTATTGCTTCGTTGTTTCAGATCAAAGGGACCAAGCTGTTAAAAACAATTATCTTTTGTGTTTTTCCTTTTAAATCTTCAATGTTTTACTCATACCAAGCTATAAATACATTCAGTATTTACACCAAAGCAATTTAAAACAACAATCATGATTTTCCAATTATTCAACTTGAATTTGAATTAAAATTGGGCGCGAATGAGTAGAGTGCGAACGGACCTTGGGTGCGAACGTGCGAGCTGCGAACATGTAGGGTGCGAAAGTGTATTGGGCGCGAACAGACCTGATACCACAGTCTGAACCCCCTTCTCCCACAAAATATTAAGTAAATAATCTTTTTGTTACTGTTATCAAAGGTCTAATGAAACTCAGGTAATTTCAAACATTTGTCAAATAATTCTAGTCAAACCGGTACCTGGTTAAATTGGCACCTGGACAAATCAGCACCTGGTTAAATCGACACCTGATATAGTCAATTCGTCACCCATGTTAAATATATATTTTTAACAGTATTTTAAGCAAAAAGAGTAAAAATAAGAAAGGGGTTGCCAGAATTTTTTTCAGTATTGAAGCAAAAAGAGTTAAATTCTAACTTTCACATTTTTGGGTGTTCATGTACATTTTGTATATATTTATTTTTCTCAACTAAATGACTTTTTTGGTGTATTTTTAATGATATATAATGTATATATGAGTAGTCCAAATAATTATTACGTCTGGCAAGGCTTTTTTTTATTTCATTCTGGGACACCTTCCTATGACCGCAAGGCTATGTTAATTTTTTTCTGGGATGCCCAGAAAAAAAAAAAATATCCTACCCAGACGTCATAATTATTTGGACTAATACATGAGATATTGGATATTTTTATGCATTATTTTAACCAGTTGAGCATTTTACAGGATTGTTGGTTTAATGCTGTTTAAATTTTACTGAAAAAACACCTTAAATTTGCTAATTATTTGGCATGAAAGTTTGATTTATTGAAAGGGACTCATAGTTTTCCATTTTATTTTAATAATTGTCTAATTGTTAAAACAACAGTTGGGTATAAAGGGATTCGTTGTTTACCTTTATACACAACAACATATTCACTTTGGTTTCCTTATTTACCTAAATACACAACAACATATTCACTATGTACTTGGTAACAGTTATTAATTAATTGAATAGAAAATATTATAACAAATATTATTGGATGCCGAATTGACGTCAAATAGGTGCCGATTTGACTAGATGCCAATTTAACCAGGTGCCGACTTAACTTGTACGTTTCAATTCCTCTGCGATCGTTTGCGGTATTTTCTTGAGAAAACCTATTTTCCATCATCAAAGAGAAGAAGAAACTGCTTGAAAATGATTCTGGAACGCTTCATGATTGTTAAAATAAGTTTAATTCACTCAAATAACAATTTTGAAACTTGCGATGTTTAAACAGGAAGTTTCAAAAGCACGTGTAAAAGAAGAAATTAACCGGTGAGAGTGGAAATCCGTACATGACAGATATCACTATAGTACGACTTTGAAAGTAAAACAGTTCCATCCTTTTGTAAAACAGTCTTTAATATACCTATCACATTAATGTTTGAAGGGTCTTAAGCTTATTCAAACCATATAAGTCGGTATGAAACACCAAAACGGAATGAACAATAACCGATTACGTTTTGTAGTTTACAAATTCTAAACTGGTTCCCGTCAAACTACAACACTTTGTTCGAGTGTAGTGGAATACAAGCAGGAACCAGTTTGTTTGTATAGTAAATTATGAAACCGAGTGTAAACTGGTTCCTGGCTGATAACTACACAATGATCATGCATAATGATAACACAAGCAGATTCCAGTTTGTATGGAAAATAGTAAATACGAAACCAAGCGCGGTAGGCAGAGAAATGTTATGAAGTTCAGGTCGGCAGTTATGGAACAATGACTGCGTCATTTTCCAAAAATGAAAAAGACAAACAGATAAACAATATTACAGATGACACATCATAGAAAACTAAAGAATAAACAACACGAACCCAACCAAAACCTAGGTGTGAGCTCAGGTGCTCCGGAAGGGTAAGCAGATCCTGCTCCACATGTGACAACCGTCGTGTTGCTTATGTGATAACAAATCCGGTAAAAGTCTTATTCGGTAGTCAAAATAGGGTGCAACAGTCAACTTTGTGTAAACAAACTAACTAATGTTTAACATAGGAGTGATAAAAAAATCAAATGTACTGTGCATGGCAATCTTCCAACACATAGCTTTTATTAAAATGTCGTGTCAAATGGAATGACATTATTGTATAGATAGCATTATGTGGGTGTGACTGTTGTTGTGTTGAAATATTCAAAGGTCAGACCATTATATTAAAGAAATAAGACCTAAGAACCACAATTATGTCAAATATTTGCAAAGTAACCTCAAAGAAATTTTGAATACGTAATTTATATGTCAAAAGGTCTGCAATTTAAGATATGGTAAATACATTTTCTCAAAAACATTAAATCGTAAACAGCAAAGTGGTTTTAAATACAAAATACAAAACCATAATTTAGCGAAAGTGTACAAATCTGGTAGAATCTTGCACTTTCTGCTTCAGTTGTCCATGAGGATCACTTAATACTCAGTTTACCCTTTCGGTAAAAATAAAAAGATATAGATTCAGGGATTCAACTATGCAACATTCTGAAATGAATATGAACCCTCTCAAATATGTCAGAAGTCTGTAGTTCAGATGTTGTCTTTGGTTCATATATGCCATATATATTTTTTCGAAAATAGTTTTGTAAAAAATTAGACCATTAGTTAATTTTTTTTCGTGATCATGTATCTCATGTCAGGGCCTTTCATAGCCAACTATACGGTGTAGTTCTTCTCATTGTTGAAAGATGAACAGTAGCCTGCAATTACTTATGTCCATTTCATTTGAACTCTGATCGGTTCTGGTCTCATTGGAAATCATAACACATCTAGTTGTTCTTTTAATGAACATGTAACCTTTCCCATTTACTTTTGTCAAATTATGGCAATAATAAGAAAAATAAATATTAATCTAATATATTTAATCAAAACAAAAAAATAAAACAGGAAAAAATATAAATAAAACAAAATCAGTAATAAACATTTATATATATATATATATACCTTTCAGGTTATCAATAGGTCTAAAGATCAAATACTAAATATAATATTTCACATCATGATTTTTGCGATAAAATACCCAGGAAAAATCCTTAAAAGGAAACAACAGAACTTAATCCCTCATCTTCTTTTATACATATAGTAACCATTTTGTATCTAAATTTTCTGACAAAGTACATGTTTTGTTGTGATTGAAGGATAAAACACAAAATAAAGAAAGGTTCAAAGGCCAAATATTTGCATAACATGTCATCTTTATGTGCTTTGGATTTAACCTTTTTCAACAGACTTTTTAATTCGATGAAATATGCAGTTCTAGATTTCTGTATTCCATAAATATCTGTTGTACCTTTCACAAATAGGTGTTGTACAATGGACCAATTCTATTATTTCTAACCTTTTGCCTCTCCCACTACTATATGTATATTGACTGAAACTCACCAATTCTTATGTTTAATTACAATGAAAAAAAATATAAATGACGATACCAAATACTTCTTTATCTTGAAATTGAAGTTTGAGAAAGAAAACAATTGTTGCTGAAATACTTCAAAGATTTCCCCTGGAGCATGTTATTTATATTTTTTGCTTGAAGCTAACTAGTTTTGAATGTCTCATAACCAATATATTACACAATCCACCTGTGACCTAATAAGGTATATACACACATGCAGGCAATCGTCTTAGAAAAACAATTCCTATATACCTTTATATAACAAATATTTTTTTCTGAGACGAGTGCCTGTGTATATACACACTCATTTTATTTCAAATTTTGTAAATGTGTAGCTTGAATCTCTATATAAATTTAAAGATAGTATTATGTTGGTGTAACAGTTATTTTGTTGAAATATTCCCAGGTCAGATCAATTATATCTAATAAATAAGATCAAAGAACCACAATTATATCCAATATTTGCAATTTCAACTCAAAGAAATGTTTAATACCTTTTATGGTAAAAGATCAATACATTTTCTGTAAATCTTGGAATTCAAGAACACCTTGCTATTAGGTCAATAATGAACTATGTAATATGCATATCCCACTGACAGATACTACGTATAAAAACCATGAGTATCATATGCTATTTATCTTTTACTTACTTTGAATATTTGACAGATCTTATAACATTAACTATTGTATATGTACCGATTATCAGGTTATCTGCATGTTGATATCGTAAAATATCAGCTGCGAGACATAATATGAAGCTTTTTGTCGAGTGAGCGTAGCGAACGAGATCAAAAAGCCTTCATATAATGTCAAGCAGCTGATATTTTACAATATCAATATGCAGATAATCTGATAATCGATTTATCGGGCTATATTTGCGTGTTTCAGAAGTCTTTTCTTTGTTTCACCAGCACACAAAAGATGACTTGATAAGTTCGGGTCAAAGTTATTAACGTCGGTTCAAACATTATGACGTCGCTGATATGTCCGGGTCAAAGTTATTAAGGCCGGGTCAACGTATTTGACGTCACAAAGACATGATACTGAATAATATTAAGAGCTGAACAGAGTGATATAGACAGTGGGACGACCGATAAACTGTAATATTAAATATACACAGTCAGCATGTGACATTGAACAACCAATTGAATTCTTTGATATTTGTAAAAGCAAGGATTTGTATAGTGTATAGTTACTATACAAATCCTTGATAAAAGTTAGGATAACTACAATGACCCTACTTTAGTTTGTTACGTATGTAAATATATAATTTTGAATTACACAAATATAGACCACAGTGAACATGCAGGAACTTTAATATTTACCAATGCTTAGCTATTCTTTCTAAGTATATCTAAAAGAAAATTTGATTATATGATTCTAGATTATTGATATCTTCTTGATCAAATGATTCCAATTTATTTGTTGATGTTCAGGATTTTATAAATGAGAGACAAATTAATTTCAAATGAAGTTTATATTTGCTATATTTAAGTTATGGCTTCATGACTAAATCTTTAATAAAGATAAAAAAAAAAAAAGATGAGAAAATCCAATGCTAGATTTGTTTGAAAGCAGTATGTTAAGGAGCTCATACTTTAAGTCCTAAACTTTGACCTATATCATCTTCATCTGAAAACCCATAGTATAAATCTGAAATACTACGACTTCAGATCAAGCATTTATTTTTCTTTAACCATATTAACTATTGCTTTAAACTGTTGTGAAAGCTTAATACAAAAGTACTTTTTTTCAAGAAATATCCATAATGAATAGATATATATCCAAAATGAACAGCTACACATCCATAATGAATAGATATACTTCCATAATGAATAGATATAATATCTATTATACATCCATAATGAATAGATTTACATCCAAAATATTTGTGTGTTGTCTTTACTTTAATGTTGCAAATCATTAATGTTGTATGATAATGAATCATAATCTTTTCACAATTTGGCAAAGATCTGACACAATTATCAACATAAATAATTATCACTTTTATAAAATAATCAGCAAACACATGACATATCACATGCATATGATTGTAAAAATGTACATAATAAGAATGAAAAGATTAGTTGGAAAGGACTCATCTTTGCTAGCCAAGGGTGACAATTAATTCCCCTCCTCTTCAAACCATTGCTAGCAGAGATGGAAATTACAATGATTTAATTAAAGAAATGCTGGCACTAAATGAAGAAAAATTAACCTACCTTATATAAAATTGAGGTTAATATATTATAATATGGAAGAAAGGCAATACCATGTTTAAGCTACAGACAGAACAAAATCTATGCAGTTTTCAAAGTAATTTAAGACTAGGTTTACAATGTTTATATAATATGAATAACTATCAAAATATTTAAACAAATTACACATTTATATTCAATGCCTCAACATTTCTTCAGGTTAAACATAGAATGAAATGAATAAAATGCTGATTCAACACTTAAGATTACAAAAAGAGGATGAATACATTTAGGGGTCATCCATTTTCCAAAGTGTACAAAAATGTACACTTGGGAGGAGGGGGTAAAAAAAATCAACAATTTTACCATACACTTTTTTTTTTAATTAATTTTTGGAATATATGTCAGATACATTTGTATTTCAGTTCATTTTCAATGCAAATTTCTATATTAAAAAAATTTATAATTGATATAATCTTCTTTTCATTATGAATAAATGATTCTTGTCTTGAAATTTGGAAAATGGTTGACATACACTTTTTGAGGGAGGATGGGGGGTCTGAAATTAGTTATCAAAGGTACCAGGATTATAATTTAATACGCCAGACCTGCATTTAGTCTACACAAGACTCATCAGTGATGATCAGATCAAAAAAGTTATTAAGCCAAAACTGAACCAGGTGCTCCGCAGGGCGCAGCTTTATACGACCGCAGAGGTCGAACCCTGAACAGTTGGGGCAAGTATGGACAAAACATTTAAGCGTGATACAGCTCTGAATTTGGATTGTGATCAAATTTTTGACATTACATGGTTTTTTTTTACACAAAACAAATGTCAAGATTTTACAAATCAATTAAAGATTTCTTCTTCAAACTTTTTAAATCTAAAATTAAATAGTTGACACAGCATAGGTTTCTGACACAGAATGAATGTGGTCTAATGAACTTAAAAGTTTTTTTTTGCCTTTCAGCAATTCACTATGCTGTTGAATATTAATCCTCTCAAAAAAATGTTTGAAGAAATTTTCTTTTTATTTATGAAATCTGAAATGAGAAAAATTTAACCCCCCCCCCCCTTTTTTTCACATCCCCGTTTCCCTTTCTCCAAAACTGATATCAATTCAAATTTCTAATGGAGTTTGCAACAATAACTACTCTTTTAAATACATCATAAAATATTAAAATGTAAAATAAAGTGCTTGTTATCACTGAATGGTAAAGATTGGTTGGTAGTAAAAGTGAATATACATTGTTTATTGTATAAAACAATAAAAAAAACTTCATCAGCAACATTTTATATTGGCAAATTTCCAATGAAGTTATTTACATAAAGTTATTGGCAAATAAAAATAGAAAATGACATCATAGTCATGTCTGGCAAATGTCCAACATACATTATCTAAAAACATTTTAGATAAGATAAGGAAAAAAAGCTTCATCAGCAACATTTTATATTGGCAAATTTCCAATGAAGTTATTTACATAAAGTTATTGGCAAATAAAAATAGAAAATGACATCATAGTCATGTCTGGCAAATTTCCAACATATATTATCAACTACTATTCTATACAAAGAAAGATAACTCCAATTGAAAATTAATTGCTATTGCACAATATTGTGCAATTAGATATTTCTTGCTATTGTGCAATACTGTGCAATTGAAAATTTCTTGCTATTGCACAATACTTGATATGGAATCCTGATTTGGACCAACTTGAAAACTGGGCCCATAATCAAAAATCAAAGTACATATTTAGATAAAGCATATCAAATAAGCCCAAGAATTTAATTTTTGTTAAAATCAAACTTAGTTTAATTTTGGACCCTTTGGACCTTAATGTAGACCAATTTGAAAACTGGACCAAAAATTAAGAATCTACATACACAGTTAGATTTGGCATATCAAAGAACCCATTTATTCAATTTTTGATGAAATCAAACAAAGTTTAATTTTGGACCCCCATTTGGACCAACTTGAAAACTAGGCCAATAATTAAAAATCTAAGTACATTTTTAAATTCAGCATTCAAAGAACCCCAAGGATTCAATTTTTGTTAAAATCAAACTAAGTTTAATTTTGGACCCTTTGGACCTTAATGTAGACCAATTTGAAAACGGGACCAAAAATTAAGAATCTACATACATAGTTAGATTCGGCCTATCAAAGAACCCCAATTATTCAATTTTTGATGAAATCACACAAAGTTCAATTTTGGACCCTTTGGGCCCCTTATTCCTAAACTGTTAGGACCAAAACTCCCAAAATCAAACCCAACCTTCCTTTTATGGTCATAAACCTTGTGTTTAAATTTCATAGATTTCTATTTACTTATACTAAAGTTATTGTGCGAAAACCAAGAATAATGCTTATTTGGGCCCTTTTTTGGCCCTTAATTCCTAAACTGTTGGAACCAAAACTCCCAAAATCAATCCCAACCTTCCTTTTGTGGTCATAAACCTTGTGTCAAAATTTCATAGATTTCTATTCACTTAAACTAAAGTTATAGTGCGAAAACCGAGAAAATGCATATTTGGGCCCTTTTTGGCCCCTAATTCCTAAAATGTTGGGACCAAAACTCCCAAAATCAATCCCAACCTTCCTTTTGTGGTCATAAACCTTGTGTTAAAATTTCATTGATTTCTATTCACTTTTACTAAAGTTAGAGTGCGAAAACTAAAAGTATTCGGACGACGACGACGACGACGCCAACGTGATAGCAATATACGACGAAAAAATTTTCAAATTTTGCGGTCGTATAAAAAGTGTATGTTTTGTACACTTTAGAAAATGGTTGACAATTATGGATGACCCTTAGGCACACTAAATGTACTTAACCTCTATGACAGAAGTGTAAAATTTAATATAGTCCCAACCATATAAGAACACACTACAACCATCAAATACAACTTATGAACTGACACTCAAAGACAAATATATTCATGTCCAACATGTCCAATGTCAGTAATCTTATCAATGGTTGTCTTTTATCATATCTTTACATTCTTTCTAATTTAAGGAAATGATGACATATCGTTAATTGTTTATGTTTGATTTATTCACAAGTCTCTTTAGAAAATATAAAGCTTGGCATCTTGTTTAATTTCTTATTACAATGTCTATTAAAGAACTTGTTAGATGTGACAGTTCCCCAATTATAAAGGCATTATGTTGCCGGATTAAACTAGAGAAGAGCACACTGCTTTGATGATATTATTTAAGAATTTCTAAAATATGGCAGTGATATGTTGGTTGAAACTTCATTTGATCTGTTTACCTTTATATCTGAACTGATACCAGCAGAATGGCAGACTCACTGGGAATAATAAAACCAGTTTCTGTTTACAATCTTGTTACTTATAGCGGTATCTCTTTAGCTTTGATAATTTACAAACTTTTTTAGAAGAACTTTAGAAATACATATCTTGACCTTCCTTTTAGTATTTATGGAAGGCATTCGATAAAGTGTGTTGTGACAAGCTCTTTGTCGAATTATAGGCAATGCAAAGTCATATGCATACAAGAGGGTATTAATTCCCATTAACATGAGGTGTCAAACAGTCATTTCAGCTACCGTTAGCATCAAATTGGTTAAAATTTTACTGTGATTTGTCAAAATATCCTGATCGTGATTTGTCAGAGGCCTCAAATAATAATCGCTACGTCATTTTGGGAAAAAAATCACGTGATTTGTCAAAATCAGGCGATGTTTTTATGGTCTAAAAGAAAGTGTACATTTTATAGTCATAAACCAAAAATTACCGTTAACATCATTTGGTTAGAACTTTTACCGTTATTTGTCATGAAGGTACCCCTGTTACGACTTGCTTGATATGTTAAATGAGTGGTTTGGGTTTCAATATTTCACAACTATCCCTCAGTCAACTCTAATTCATGATCTTATATAGGAACCAATGACTGCATGCTCTTATCACCAGTCTTAAAGATTTTATTTGTACTTACCTATCACAGAACAGACTGCAATCAAATAATCTGATTAAACAAATTTTAGAGAACTACTTGCAAGAGATGCGAATATAACATAATATATTTCACTGGATGAATTTTAGTGCCACAAGGGAAAGTCTTCTTATAGATGTTACAACAGCTAAATATAGTCTTGATTTTTATCTGCAATGCTACATGTACTTAAATACTGGTACGTGTTGAATTAAAGGACTTAGTGATCATTTTAAATCCACTCATTTAAAATTGCTTGCAAGGACATAATATTTGATTTTAGTGATACTAAAAGATTAAGAGCATTTTCTGCATTTCTCTTGGACAATTTTTGTTCACTGTTTTGCTTATTCATGTTATTCTAGAAATACACAATAAAATTGAGAATGGAAATGGGGAATATGTCCACGAGACAACAACCCGACCAAAGATCAGAAAACATGTATTTTATTTGTCTTTAGGTAATAATTGGGGGACGTTTACTAGTATATTTTTGTTTGTACTACACCGATCAAAATAAAATGCATTCTCTACAATGTCAACCTTTTAGTAATTAAAAATATTTTTTATAATCATTATCACATTATATATTTGTACTACCTTGGCTACTGGGGATTCATAATTTTTGTTGATACAAATTTTTCGTGGATTAAATTGAGAAAAAAATATTGTCACATGTATTTACTTAAGTCTGCATATATGCCTATAGAAAAGGAGTAGGTTCAGTAAGACCCCTTTTTGGCCCCAAAATTAAGCAGTTTTGCAAAATTGTGAAAATGTCATCTTGTAGCTATTTTTTGGAAAGTAGAATGCTTCTGCTACATAAATATGTGCTGTTTTTGACAATACAATGCACATATATCGTGAACTAGCATCATAAAGTCATGCTAAATTACTGAAATCTTCACAATTATAGTATTTTAGTTAAATTTTAGACGGTTTCCGTCTTAAATGAAAGTGGCCGCATTCGTGTTCATTCATAATATTGAAATGTAAGTTGTATTTGATATCATATATAAAGGTTGAGGATGAACACGGATGCAGCCACTTTCATTTTTGACGAAAACCATCTGAAAAGTGACGTTTTTTGGCATATTTGATAGATTTTTCATATTTAAGCGTTTTTAATGACTGAATCAGTTAAAATCTTTAACATAAACTAATCGAATCAATTGAAATAGACACTTAAGTGTTTAAAAAGTGTCCTAAATATCTCGTTAGATGAAACTAAAATTTGGGGCCAAAATCAGCCCTTACCGGACCTACTCCTTTACACTTGTAAATAGACAACATAAGTAATTGGTACGGTAGTTTACATATACATGAACCTGCAAAATCCATGAAAATTGGTTACCCAAAAATAATTATGAATCCAACAGTTAGGTATATTGTAAATAAATAGGACTTAGTTGTGACAGATTTCTTCACTCTGACTCATTGTCCATGCTGTTATAACACTTTGGAAACCATCTTTTGTGCTCTTCTTTTGGTATATCTCCCTCATCCCATTCTGCTAGTATGCCTCCACACAGGAAACATTGGCACTTATCCTCTGAATCTAAAAACATAATACCATTATATAAGAACATTAAAACTTTGTATTAATCTCAATTTCAATATGAATTACATGAACATACTGATTAATGAATCTTATAAGGAACCATTTTTACAAAATATGAAAAATATGCTAAATTTTGAACAAATATATTTGACATGTTTTTCATTTGTTTTTATTTAATGATCTGAGAGAAAACTATTTTACGACATGATTTAATAATAACACATAAATGATCTTGAGCCTAGTTGTCAACACATTTATGAATAATTATAAGAAGATGTGGTATGAGCTGCCAATGAGATCTCTTCATTCAAGTCACAATTAGTTGAAAGTAAACCATTATAGGTCAAAGTACGACCTTCTACACGGAGCCTTGGCTCATATCAAACAGCAGGTATACTTCTATGATATTCAATTATCATGGTTATACATGTACTCTTTAAAGAATTTCAACAAAATAGTTTAAACAGTTGATATAACATTTTTAACATGTATAAGAAAACAACATGTTTTTCATTGAGAAAACTAAAACAGCATTTAACAGACAGACTGTAGTGAGTATGATTCAAGTATCTTAACAAGGGAAAGGTTATTATAATCTTGAACCGTTAAATCAAACAAACCTTTGTAATATAGCCCTGCAGATGCAAGTTCATCAGGTTTTAAAAAATGATCTTTTGGCCATTTTTCATAACTTTCCAATCGTTGACTGTACAAGGAATATTGTGTATTGTAAACCTTTGGTACCATGCCTTCAGGTATAGATCTTTCATTAATGTCATGATTTAAATCTCCAAAATTATGTGGTTGATGTAAATCTTTAGGGGTGACTTGTTGGTTTGTTGTTGGAATTGAGTTCATGTGTTTGTTATAATCGCTGTCATATCCCTGACCATCAGTCTCAAGGTCACTGTCATCATACTCATCACTTCCATCTATCTGAATATCTGTTACCATTGGACACTTCCCAAAATGTCTTTTATGTTGGTCATGAACATTATCACCTCTCTTCCACCCACTTAATACTCCCCCACAATATGCACACTGAACTTTGTCACTCTGTCCCATGTAGTAAAATCCATCTTTACATAAATCCTTACAATCGATTAAAGCATCTTTAGGCCAGCTATTAAAAGTGTTTTTTCTTCTGGTTTCACTATTTCTCAGAGGTTCTAATCGGTCTAAGGGATGTTGTGGTACCTCATCATATCCCCTATGGTGATCATGTATATTCAGTCTGTTCATTGTTGTGTTCATTGTTGAAAGCATTCTGGATGGATTACAATCTTTTCAACTATCAATGACTATGCAAATAAAAAAAATAAAAAAATGAGTATTTTCGATTTCATGTAAAAGAGGGGAAAAAGATACCAGAGGGACAGTCAAACTCATAAATCAAAAATAAACTGACAATTCCATGGCTAAAAATGAAAAAGACAAACAGACAAACAATAGTACACATGACCCAACATAGAAAACTAAAGAATAAGCAACACAAACCCCACCAAAAACTAGGGGTGTCTGGTGATCTCAGGTGCTCCGGAAGGGTAAGCAAATTCTGCTCCACATGTGCAAAGTACAAATCACATATTAAATCACGTTAAATATTTTTTTCCAATTTTTGTTCAAAATTAGCATAAAGTACCTGATGTGTATGAGATCTTAGTTAAAATACTGATGAGAAAGAAAGTTTCATGCTTAGAGTAATGACAGTTGAGTACAGACCAAGTATGACACAAATTAAATGCTCTGTGCATAGATGTCTTCATTAACCTGTTGAGAAGGGCAAACAATACTTTAAAGATTTTTTTTTTATTGAATCAAATTTAACCTTGATTAGAAATTTAGTGTCCATATCATTGGAGTGACCAAATGGTCTAAGTAGCCCATCTACAGCAATCATTGGCCTGCCTAAGGTTGAGAGTTTGAACTCTAAATATGGCCAGTTATCCAGATGAAGGTTCTTGTTCTAGCAAGGCCTCCTGCTTCCTAACATCACAGTATTAATTGCACCTATTGAGCAACAAGTTTCTCTATAGGGACTACACAATTAGTATTTTTTTTTTTATTATTTGACATAAATAATGCACATCATTCAAATAGTTTTTCATAAAACCAGAGAAATATAAGCTACAATTGTATTATATATGTCTCGGCTAAAATGTTCACAGTATATGACATGATAGATATTAGCCATTATTTTATTTTACCAATGATGGGACTTTGTCGGACAAGATAATACAATGATTATTATTAAACAAGTTATTTGTAATATACACTAAGAAAAAAAGTGATCATATGAGCAATGTAGGAACTATTACAGTATGATCGTTAAGTTATAAAATAAGGTCGGGTTTGGTAAAAAAAAAAAAAAAAAAAAAAGAGTAGGTTCAGTAAGACCCCTTTTTGGCCCCAAAATACACAGACGGTTTCCGTCTTAAATGAAAGTGGCTGCATTTGTGTTCATTACTAATATTGAAATGTAAGTTGTTGATGATAATACATATCATATATAAAGGTTGAGGATGAACACGGATGCGGCCACTTTCATTTTTGACAAAAACCATCTGAAAAGTGACATTTTTTGGCATATTTGATAGATATTTCATATTTAAGCTAGAATCGGACCGTTTTTAATGAGTAAATCAACTTATATCTTTCAAATAAACTAATTGAATCAACTGAAATAGACACTTAAGTGTTTAAAAAGTGTCTAAAATCTTTCGTCAGATGAACTTGAAATTTGAGGCCAAAGTCTGCCCTTACCAGACGTACTCCTTTCATGCCTTTAAAAGAAAATTAAGATATAAAATTTATTTATAACAGAAAATAACAGAACCAGAAATATAGTTTCTCATTTTGTAGTAGTTCTCCTCATGACCAGTGCACAGCAATGAGGGACTTCACATCACAACAATGCAAAGGTCATCAAGGGGACATCATTCAGAACTAGCGACAGATATTAAGCATGTTAAGAGATGGTTCTCTTCATAACTAATGCACATTTATCAACAGATGAAGTATTCACTGGAAAAAAATAAACTTGACTGATTTAAAATTGCCATGCAATGTCCACAATATGTCATCTTTTAACATTTAGAGCAAATATGAGACTACTTATAGTAGTCTCAGAGCAAATGAAACATGTTGAGAATCAATTTCTGTAAAAATGAATAGTTTAGATTGGACTAATGTCAAATTGTTCTAAATATTTGGAAATGTTTCTGGAATTCTTTTTAAATATTTTTCATGAAAGTTTAATAATTAACCCAAAAAATGCTAATTTAAAAATATAATCATGCAGGTATGTATGAAATAATTACCCAAATAAAAAATTTAAATGTTATCATTATCCAAAACCTGAAAACATTCGAAAATTAATAGTTTATAACCTCCTTTCCACAAGACAACATTTTTAAGACATTCCTTTTAGAAATAGATGGTCTCACTTTGAACATGTTGAATCTTTAAAACTTTCAAGTTACTTCACTTATTAAGCATGAGGCATTTATATATATATAATAGTACAATAAATTTAACAACAAATAAAATTAATGCATGAACAAACATATGTACATATGAAGTTGATGTTATTGCAGCTGGAAGTTAAACATTACTAATATGATTATTTGAATACAGACATAACAACATTTTGCCAATATGCCATCAGATAAAAGAATGTCAACTTGGATAATCTCCCTTTAACAGGACAAAATTTCCATGTGGAAATTTGTCCCACTCTGAACAATATTTCAAAAATTGGGACAAATTTTCATGATACAAAGTCATAAACTAATGTCTTTAGGAACAACACTTTAATGTACACAGAGACAGTACTGAAGGAGCATAAATTACGCCTCAGGCTAAACTAATCGAAAGTTAGTATAAATTACAAACCTGAATCTAAACATGAAAGTTAAATGAAGGCCTTTCAAGTTTTAAACTTCTCATAAAAAAAAGAAATAACATTAAAAATAATTCACGTATATAGAGAGATATTTTATATACCTGTTTACTCGATGTCAGGAGTGACGGAAAGGCTAGGTTATTTCCAAAGCGTTATTTTTAGCATTGGGGACTTTCGCAATCGGAAATTCTCGGCGATTCTCGTGAGTGACTATATGTAGTACGAGTGGTTATCTAATCTATATTGCTTTGTATTGGTAATACACATTACCAGCTAGTCACTCAGATCTGATTACTGTGCAGATTATTTAAATGATAATACATGTACACTCTCCTACAAAAACCTCACTCTTCAATATAAAGCCGGGCAGACATATTATATTTTTACGTCACAAATTGTACCCACAGGGGCTTGTTACCATTGCCGGGTTTACTATCCATACGAACCCCTAAAAAAACACAAGGGAGGAAGCTAATTTGCGACAATGCTTCAAATTGTTGTTGTAATTTTTTTCTAAGACTTTCACTTACTTTGTGACCTGGATAAATATGTTCCCACTTGAATTATCTCTCCAATGACATATATTTGTTACCTTAAGTAACCTAAATAACTATTGTAATCCTTAAAACAAACTCAACATTTCTGAAATAGAACGCTGTACCTTCATGTTTATATAAATATATATACAAGTGTGGACACAGATTAGTGTGGATAGTATGTTTGGATTTTTGAATGACAGTATATATGACAAAAGGAGCTCTATGTTTTTCCTATATGTTGTTATTAACTGTGTTGCACGATGACAACCAACCTAAGAATTAGGAGTGTTTAATATTTAATATTTAGTTTTTATGTTCAAGACGGGCCTGCATTAATTACCAAATCATTATGATAGAATATGTCCCACATCCGTTTGATTTTGGATACATTTTGTAGCTAGGAGAGCAACACATAATAGGTTCATTATTTCATGTGATTTTTTTTTTAATGAGATATGATATTTGAGAACATGATATAGCCTGTAATTCAGTGGTTGTCGTTTGTTTATGTGTTACATATTTGTTTTTCGTTTATATTTTGTACATAAATAACTTCGGGCCGTTAGTTTTCTCGTTTAAAATGTCTTACATTGTCATTTCGGCGCCTTTTATAGCTGACTATGCGGTATGGGTTTTGCTCATTATTAAAGGCCGCACGGTGACCTGTAGTTGTTAATTTCTGTGTCATTTTGGTCGTTTGTGGAGAGATTATCTCATTTGCCTTTTTCTTATATGTATTTGCTTACTATTTGTATGGTTTTATTTATTTTATTTTGTGGTGGATCGTCAGTAAAATGTCGAAATTGTTTCTCAGATTAGAAGACATTTATTGTTATTTTAGTAATGACAATGCCTGTCATGATGACTGGGGCTAGACGAGCTAGAAAGTAAAACTTTGTTGGGTTTGTTTATCAATTCTTTGATAATATCTCCTCTAAAGCTGGTCAAAGCAAAAACAAGTTTTGACCAATATGAAAATGATATCAACAAAAGAACCTTTGTGAGCATGCTTTAAAGACTCATAACTGACTCCAAACGTAATCTGATAGAATTTCAAGCATGTCAAGTGAATATTATGAACATTAACTTAATATGTCTAAATATCTAAAAAGTTACAGTATTCAATATGAAAAAGGTATTATAATTGCAAAATTATTCAATTTTCATTTTATATTTTTGTTACATGGATACAGCCTATAAGTGATACCAATACAGTATTTGTTGTAGTGTGAAAGTGTAGTAATTCACATTTACTGTAACAATGTTAATTCACACAAATTAAGAAATAAACAAATGAATGAAAAATGTTGAGCATGTACAATGAAATATAGTTCTAGAAATCATTTAGGCCAATTTAGGCCAGATAAGTCTAATAAATTTGGTCCTTTTTTAACATATTGAATGACCATTTACACTCAGGATGAGTCATTAGTAGGCATTACAGATTTATTAAAAACGACCTAGCATCATATTGTTAGTAGCGAGAGTAGCATTGTCGGTTAATTTGTTCTTTTTTTTTAAATTGGGTTAATGGACAAAAAATGTTTGGCTCAAATCGAAATGAAATGCTTTTATCTCCCTATATTACTTACATTGTACATAAAATGGATACTACTTTGACAAATCCTTGTACATAAGAGTTGCCTGTCAAATCTTTATTTCACAAAGAATGAATTGCATAACAATGAAATGAGCTCAAAGAAAAGCACTTTAATAATGACACTTCGACAAAGAGCTCCATCCAGTGATATACTTTGTACTGCAGGTCCTTCATGAACATCCTATGATATCCACCGAAACCATATCTCACAAACATGCCATACTACATGGTTGGATCAGAAGTCCTGAAAAAGACATGAATTTTATAATCGTAGTTTAAGTATATATACAAAGAATAAAACATTCTCAAATTTGTGGTAAAATCATTCAGTATCTTGCAACTATCAATCGATTCATGTACAAATCGATATAGGTTGAGTTGTATGGAACGCCATGACTGCCTTATGCTGATGATCAGCATTATATACAGTGATCACACCATTATATGCAGTGCTCACACCATTATTTGCAGTGCTCGCAGCATTATATGCATTGCTCCCAACATTATATGCAGTGCTCACAACATTATATAAAGTGCTCACAACATTATACGCAGTGGTCGATCCCAACATTATATGCTGTTGTCGGGACATTATATGCAGTGGTCCCATCATTATATGCAGTTGTCGGGACATTATATGCAGTGATCACAACATTATACGTTTTTTGTTGATGCAGGTGATGATAAGTGATGGTGATGATGATGATTGATGTATGTGGTGATGGTGGTGGTTCCGATTCGGTAAACTTCGTGGGTTTTTTTAGCGGAATGTATCTTAACCAGAATTAATTTAGGTCAAGATGACTCTTTTTTCATGGACAATCGTTACTATTCAATAATAGTAAATCATCATTTTTTTACTCACAGTTTGTTGCAATCTTTACCTAAATGTAAAACTTAGATGCATATTTTTATAAGTTGTTAGTGGCTTTGAACTAGCTGTCAGTATATGCGAGTACTCTCAGTCTCTCAGATCAGTACTTAGTGTCTTTTTGTTGTTTGAATATACAAGTACCCGGCCCCGTCCTCTCTGGTTTTTTGTTAGATGTATTTATATTTGTAGCCATCTAATGAGTTAAGCCTTTTTCAACTGATTTTCATAGTTCGTTCTTATGTTGTTCTGTTACACCACTGTACCAGGTTAGAGGGAGGGTTTGAATCCCCCTTACATGTTAAAACCCGCCACATTCTGTATATATGTGTCTGTCCCAAGTCAGATGCCTGTATTTCAGTGGTTATGTGTTACATGTTCGTTTTTCGTTCGTTTGTTTGTACATTAATTAGGCCGTTAGTTTTCTCGTTTGGAATGTTTTACGTTTATCATTTCGGGGCCTTCTATAGCATAGCTGACTATGCGGTATGGGCTTTGCTCATTCTTCAAGGCCGTACTGTGGCCTATAGTTGTTAATTTCTGTGTCATTTGGTCTCTTGTGGAAAGTTGTTTCATTGACAAGCATACCACTTTCTTTTCATATATTAACCGTGCAGACTGACGAACAAACGTAGTAAACGTTTTATTCACCCCAACAAACGAGACGATAACTATAAATGAAATGTTAAACTGGGTCTTGAAAGGGTAAATTTTTCTTATGAAAGTTTATATCTCTATACAAGACTGCTGGTCATATTTAGAAGACAAACTGCTTGGCGTGCTAAAAAGCTTGTAAAAAGTTGGAATAATTGATGTAAAGTTATGTTAAACACCTACAATGAAATGCTTTAAAATGCATTTTCCATATCTGTTAGATACTTATTCATGTAAAAATACCAAATTCTGAAAATCGATGCCAATAATGACTCTATCATGACATATATAAGCTAGCGTAATATGGCACTTAGTTGTTGTAGAAAGCTGACTATTTTATTTAAAAGGTAATTAAGCTTTTTAAAACTGAGTACTGACTATAAAGTGGCACCTTGCTAAAGTTCTTCAGTAGAAAATGAACTCGAGGCATATATCATACAAATTTTCCTTCGATAAAATAGATGTAAGAAATTATAGGCAACCATATGCATATTTATATAAAAAAAATTATTTGCATTTGTTCTGTTAATTGATAGTGGTACATGTATGAGGACTGGATGCAATCTCTTATATATATATATATATAGATATCACATCTTCCTATATCTAAAGGCAACCGTACGTCCTAAAACAATGATAAAGACCGGAATTAAAGGCCACGCCACTAAACATGTAAAAAAAACTTATAACAAAAGAATTCCGAAAAACAAATATGCGAGAAATAAACCAACGATAACTACTCGGCTCCAGGCACAAACAATATTTTGCTGGATTTTACATTTTTGTGAGCGCTTAACCCTCCCCTAACCATGCTAACCTGGAACAGTGGTGTAACAGCACAAAATGAAAACGTAATCCCAATTTCTTTTGTATGTTTCACTCTAGTTGTAAAACGAATGAATCTCGGTTAAAAAATATCTTAGAGTCCAAATTATAATACCCGGCGGTACTCTCAAAACAGTTGGCTTTACTTCTTTATTTTGTCCATTGTTGAAGACTGAGTGTTGCCCTATACCTGTGGGATGAATATATGTCGTTTTGTTTTCTGTGTCTTTTGGTACTTATTTACGTATACTCAAATGCCATTTATCAATATGCCGAAGTACATGTTTAAGTGCAGCAAGTTATTATTTTATTATTAATTGATATTGGATATCGATTAGAGAAGACTTCAATCAATCCGCGGACGTCGTTTTGAACATACGCGAAGTCCCATTATACGTCGATTAGAGAATCAAATATATGGACGTCGACTCGATTTGAGAATGTGACGTCAGATTTGGACGTCGTTTTGTGGAACAGACGTCGATTAGAGTCTAACATATAAATGCGGTATAATTGCCAATGAGACAACTTTCCACAGAGGATTAAATAACAAACTAATTATAGGCAACCATACAGCCTTAAAAAATGAGAAAAAAAACCAGTCCAGACATGTTGTGACGTAACGCACGTTATTGCGTCAATACCGTGTAATCAACCAGTCTACACTAATAAACAGCTATAAAATCAGAACAGCTAAAGTTATATAAAATTTATATCCATAGACTAGACGGGTAAATACTTTTTCGAAAAAAAGTGCAAATTGTTTTATCATATTTTACAATAGTCTAAAATAAGGACAACATGTTGACAAAACGTCAAAAATATGCGTGTCAGACGTAACAGACTATACGCATAATAACTTTAGCAGGCCGCGGGTGTTTGTGTTCTTCAAAACAGTGTTATATCCGCGAAAATTCGAATGAATGATATGCTTTATTATTAAAGTATTACCATATTACTGAATATGCGTTCCTGTAACGATCAATGCTATTTTTTTGGCAAAAACAAATAGTGTTCATTTAATGGTCAGATTTAGGAAAATGTTAAGTTATCAAAATTTATAGGTTTTTTTTAAATATAAGATTACATGAAATTTCGTTTGTGTAAATTATGCTCACAAAAGTACATAGATAGACCATATCAAAATCCAATTTTTGCAGCACTCACACAACATATAACCAGATGCTACGCAGGGCGCAGCTTTATACGACCACAGAGGTCGAACCCTGAACATTGGGGCAAGTATGGACACAACATTCAAGCTTGATACAGCTCTGAATTTGGATTGTGATTAAATAGTCGACACAACACAGGTTTCTGACAAATAATGAATGTGGTCTAAGAACTTAAACTTAAAAACTTTAAATTTTAAATTGGACATTACCTATTATGGTCCAATATCCAAAATCTAAATACATGGTTAGATTCAGCATATCGAAGAACCCCAAGAATTCAATTTTTGATGAAATCAAGTAAAATTCAATTTTGGACTCTTTAGACCTCGATGTGGACCAATCTGATTACCGGGCCCAAACATCAAAAATCTAAATACATGGTTAGATTAAGCTTATCATAAAGAACCCCATATATACAATTTTTGTTGAAATCAAACAAAGTTTAATTTTGGACCGCAATTTGGACCAACTTGAAAACTGGGCCTATAATAAAAAATTTAAATACAGGTTTAGATTCAGCATATCAAAGAACCTCAAGAATTCAATTTTTGTTGATATCAAACAAAGTTTAATTTTTGACCACGATTTGGACCATCTTGAAAACTGGGCCCATAATAAAATTTATAAGTACATGTTTAGATTCAGCATATTAAAGAACCCCAAGGATTCATTTTTTGTTGAAATCAAACCAAGTTTAATTTTGGACCCCAATTTGGACCAACTTGAAAACTGGGCCAATAATCAAAAATCTAAGTACATGTTAAGATTCAGCATATCAAAGAACTCCTAGAATTCAATTTTTGTTGAAATCAAACTTAGTTTAATTTTGGACCCTTTGGACCTTAATGTCGACCAATTTGAAAATGGGACCAAAAATTAAGAATCTACATACACAGTTAGATTTGGCATATCAAAGAACCCCAATTATTCAATTTTTGATGAATTCAAACAAAGTTTAATTTTGGACCATTTGGGCTCTTATTCCTAAACTGTTGGGACCAAAACTCCCAAAATCAATCCAAACCTTCCTTTTATGGTCAAAAACCTTGTGTTTAAATTTCATAGATTTCTATTTACTTATACTTAAGTTATGGTGCGAAAACCAAGAAAAATGCTTATTTGGCCCCTAATTCCTAAACTGTTCAATTTTCAAATTCTATCCCAACCTTCCTTTTGTGTTTGTAAAACTTGTGTTTAAAGTTCATTGATTTCTATTACTTATACTAAAGTTATTGTGCAAAAACCAAGAATAATGCTTATTTGGCCCCTAATTCCTAAACTGATGGGACCAAAACTCCCAAAATCAATCCCAACCTTCCTTAAGGGGGTTCGCGGGTCTAAATCATTTATATAGGATTTCTCTATATTTTTCTATAAATGAACTTTATCTTATAGTTAATAGAAAAATAAAATAAAAAAGTGCGGTCACCGTTCATTTGCGCTCACAATCTGCCTTCGAAAGAAGCATACATTTTTGTAAAGGTGGTGTTTTTCTGTTGAAGTAATAGGAGAAATAAATGTAATATCGAAATAAAATAAAAGAAATTTATTACAGAAATCGCTAAAATTTTACAATAATTTACTTTAAGTACAGCTTATATGGAAATTATATTAAAAAAGATAGGTCACCGATGAGTTGAAAAAGATATTTCAATTTTAGAGCCAAAAAATGGCATTTTTCCACCAAAGGGAGATAATTTGGAACTTTTTCAATGATGCCTACATTTTGAAAGTCATCTGGAACAACACGAATTGATTGTTTTGAATGATTTTTGTACCATATGATAAAGTAACAATTACGAAAGGAAATAAATAAAATTTGTAATGAAAAACAGATGTTTGATTTTTTTCTGAAATTTTTATACCCTCGAGCCTCCTTAAGTGGTCGAAACCTTGTGTCAAAATTTCATAGATTTCTTAATCTATTTACTTAAACTAAAGTTGTAGTGCGAAAACCAAGTAAATGCTTATTTGGGCCCTTTTTGACCCGAAATTCCAAAACTGTTGGGACCAAAACCCAACCTTCCTTTTATGGTCATAAACCTTGTGTTTAAATTTCATAGCTTTCTATTCACTTATACTAAAGTTATAACGTGAAAACCAAAAGTTTTCGGACGCCGACGACGGACGACGACGACGCCAACGTGATACCAATATACGACCAAAAAATTTTCAATTTTTGCGGTCGTATAAAAATGCAACGGCTTCAAGCAAATGTCTTGCAAGATGTCCAATGTCGGATTTAGCCGCTTTTTACAAATAAACTGTCATTTTCGACGTTATTTATTAAAAATTTAGATTTGTTGCATGTCAAGTAGTGCTTTTTCGTAATTGTACTTTAAACAGCTAAACACTTTTTGATAACTTGCGTAGTCAAAACGACTTCGTTTTCAAAGAAATGAAATGTCTTGCAAGTTTGTCCACTGGACGATTTTCATACGTTTTAAACGTTGTCGATTTGGGACGCTATTTATGGTGGATCATCTGTATATATTTCCTCAGATAGAATTTTCCTGATAGTCAGTTACTATCAACAAGATCACACAGTATAAAAAAAAATCCAATGACTGGGGTTGTTCGTTTTGATGAGGTTCTTAAGTTTTTTTAAAATGTGTATTACGAGAGGATAAACAATCATCTTTTTCAAATTTTCAAATTTGGGAAACGTTTAACTGCGATTTTTTTTTATTTCTCTGCAACAAGATTCAAATAAATATAGAACTTGAAAGTCAAAATAAAATAGGGCCTGAAGCGTGGTTATATACCTCTCCATATCATACAAAGCTTGTAAACCGGTGAGATGAATATAATTAACCTTTTTTTCTGACAATCGTTTCATTTCTTAACCTATATTTTTCCGTTATTAAAGACAGTAAAGTGAATTTTATAAGCAAGACCCGTTTAACTTGTTATTCACGACAAACTTTTTTTCCATTAAAACAAAATATATATCTTAATTCTTCCTTTTCGGATCTAAATGGGGAAACATTGCATTTTATTACTTTTTATGTCAATTGGTCTCTGGTAGAGAGTTGTCTCATTGGCACTCATCATACTGTATATATCTTCTCATTTCATATAGACTCTTGCATTACCCAAATACGATATATTTTGTTGTTTGTTGCTCACGTTACTTTCAGTGCATATTCAGTACAACCAAACATTAAGAAGTATCCATATTGATGTACAAAACAAAAATTGTAAGCGAAATAAACAAAATATTCCCAATAATTAGATGATAAGTAAAAAATCGCGGAATTTCCCTTTAATCGCCGTAAAACGTACAAATTTGACGTTACCATTTGAGACGCAATATCGTGCGTAACGTCCAAGTATGCAACAATTAATATAAAAATTAAAATATGTAATATGATTGCCAATGAGACAACTATCCACAGAGGTTCAAATTACAAAGCAATTATAGGCAACCATACAGCCTTCAAAAATGAGGAAAACTGTCCTGACATGAAAAGTATGTATTAATACAATTGAGAAGAGTAATGGCCTGATTCACAATTCCACTTATAAACAGGTTGGGAACCCCCCTAAAAATGAGGGATATTTGGTGGTTTTAAAATAAGGGGGGGGTGTAGCCTGTTTAACTTATAAAAGGGGAATTTATTACCATAGAAAAAAACTTTTCTGAAAGATGATTCCACTTATTTTCAATAAATAATAAATAATGAAGTCAGGCATCTAGGAGCAGACTCAACATTATTTCTGTATTAATATATTCCAAAATGTGGACAAACCTACATCAAATATTTTACTTGAATGACTTTAGTGGATGAGATCATATTAAAAAGTCGCAGTGGTGATATACTTCAATGGCAGTCCTACCTACTAAAATGTCATATGTAGAATGTGATATACCATTTTTGGGTCTGTTATACTGTCCTTTATATTTAGGTCATTTTGACACAACAAAATATAAAGAAAATGTACGTTAACTATGATCTCGAAATTGAGCAAAATAAACGAACTTTGAATGCAAACTGAGACCCCTAAATGGATAAATTGCTATCAAGAATGCATTCTGGCGTCACAATTTCCATTGAAAAAGCATGTATAGTACAAATTCATATGACCTATGAAAACATATAGTTGACCTATTGCATAGAGTATTAGAAAAAAGACCAAAACCGAAAAACTTAACTTTGACCACTGAACCATGAAAATGAGTTCATGGTCAGATGACACCTGCCAGCATGACATGTACACCTTACAATCATTCCATGCACCAAATATAGTAGACCTATTGCATAGAGTAAAGGAAAAACAGACCAAAACACAAAAACTTAACACTGATGAATGAACCATGAAGATGAGGTCAAGGTCAAATAAAACCTGCCCGACTGACATATAGATCATTAAATATTTCTATACACCAAATATAGTTGACCTATTGCATATAGTAAAAGAACCAGATGCTCCGCAGGTCACAGCTTTATACAACCCTAGAGGTTGAACCCTGAACGGTTGGGGCAAGTATGAACACAACATTCAAGCTGGATACAGCTCTAAATTTCAATTGTGATTAAACAATTGACACAGCATAGGTTTCTGACACAGAATGAATGTGGTCTAATGAACTTAAAACATTTTTGTTTGCTTTGGAGCAATTCACTATGCTGTTGAATATTATTCCTCTAAAAAAAATATTTGAAGATATTTTTTTTTTAATATCTGAAATGTGAAATGAAACAATTGAACCCTCCCCCCCCCCCCCCCAATTTTTTTTTCACCTCCCCCTTTCCCTTATTCCAAAAATGATCTCAATTCAACAAATTTCTAATGGAGTTTGCAACAATTACTACTCATTTAAATACATCATAAAGTATTAAACTATAAAATGTCATACAGTCATGGTTAAAATTATTATTAATTAATAGTAACTTCTAAAATCAAAGTGATGGAAATCACTCATGGAAAGATTAGAAGAGTCGTTTGTATAAATTCATATTAAGGTATGTTGGGAAAAATGAACATTAATAAAGCACTATTGCTGAAAATTGCACAGTGCACTGAAAATGTACTTTTTCAATGTTAACAAATTAAAAAACTTATTTTTATTGAAATGTTGATTCTTTCTTGATTGCAAAAATATATATTCACTTCTAATAAAAATTCAAATGACTAATTATGATTGACGGGGAATAAACTAATAAACAAGGGTTTGTTATTATTAAAAGTTTTAAAATTTTAAAACTGTTTCAAGGCAAATCCTGATGAAAAAATAAGTGAACTAATCTAAATTGTTGATTAATTACAGATGATTTTTGGAAATTTATTAAGTAAAATTATAGGCCTTACTTGGATACCTTTTATAAATTCATATCTATACTCATTTTTCATTTTTTTTTAAAGATCTTGTTAATCCATTAATCATTAATCTTTCAGACATAATTTACAGAATCACTTTATGTAATGTAGATCAAAGAAAATAGGAAATAAATAAATCTATCATCCTTATACATCTCAAACATCTAATATATTCATTAGTGTATTCAATTATGAGGTCAAATACTTGTGTATGTCTAGATTATCGGGTTTTCTACACATTGATATGCTAAAAAGTTTCACATTGTATCGAGCGGCTGATATTTTACGATATCGATACGAAGAAAACATGATTATCTGTTTATCTTTCTATTACTGTTCTTTTTCTATCTCCCTAATATAAGACACTTTTACGCTTGACAAAAGAAAGCTTGATAACGTCTCCTCTTCCATTGTGACATCGCTGATAACTTCTGATCTCACATTGTGACGTCGCTGATAATGCCTGGTCTCGTTTAGAAGTCTTGATACGAGAACTACTGAGTGACAGAGCAGGGTAATATAGGCGTAGGGAAGGACGATAATAAGAATTAGATGAATATTGAATGGTCTGTATAATTATATAAGACTGAGGTTGATAGGTAATGTGGTCAATTTGATTGACAGTTAAGAAGGTAGGGCGTTGTAATTAAAGGTCTACCTTGTCTCTGATTGTTTAGTGATATTATGACAGTTGTCAATCATACTATAGTATTGTATCAATACTTTTAAAATTACCTAATCAAAATGTTTTAAAAAAAAAACCTTCATATCAACACACCTTTAATAATAACATACATTCCTAAATGAGCTACTCTAAAAATATACCCATTTTTTCAGTTTACATTGTCTATTATGTGCACATACATGAAAACTATAGGGAACTATATTTCAGTGTGAATACATTAAGTAATAGTAGCTAACCTGTCGTGTTGTTAGGGAGGCCAGTGCCTAAGTTAAGATTTAGAACAAGTTCTAATCCTTCCAAAAATGGGGAATGTGTCAAAAGGGACACAGATGATGCCCACCCCACCCCCCGCCCCCCCCCACCCCGGCATTTAAAGTTTAAAGGGACATAACTCAAGAACTGTAAAAGAGAAGCTGCCAAAAATTGAACTTAAACTGAGTTTAGAAGTAATAAGCATTATATACACATTTCTTTAAATTTAGTTGAGACAAACTAAGTTAAGAGAACAGAAACAATTTTTTTTTCTCAGTTTTTCCACTTGAAAAGGTGCATAACCCTAGAATGGTAATCAAAGTGCTTGTAATCACTGAATGGTAAAGATTGCTTTAATTTATCACTTGGTAGTAAAAGTGAATATTGCATTGTATATTGTATATTATAGCATTGATTTAAGTTGATTCAATTTTTATTCTGGACAAAGAAAGATAACTTCAATTTTCAAAGAAGATTTCATAAAGCATTGGTTTTAGGTGATTCAACAACCATTATGGACAAAGAAAGATAACTCCAATTTGTTGTCTTGAAACTACAAAAATGCTTGTTTTTGGCCCCTTTTTGGCCCTTCATTCCTAGACTGTTTGCCCCGTAACGCTTAAAATATATCCCAACCTTCTACTTATGATATTAAACATAGTGGTACAATTTCAGAACAATTGAAATACTTATACACAACTTATTGTCCTCACACTAGATAAATGCTTCTTTTGGGCCCCTTTGAGCCCCTAATTCCTAAACCTTTGGAACCATAACCCCCAAAATCAATAACTTCCTTTTGTGGTTTAAACATTGTGTTAAAACTTTATTGATTTCTTTCTACTTATATTAAAGTTATTATCTGGAAACCATCCGTCTTCGGATGACAGTGCTGCTGACATGATACCAATATACGACCGCAATTTTTTTTGCGGTTGTATAAAAACAGACCAAAACTCAAAAACTTAACTATAACCACTGAACCATGAAAATGAGGTCAAGGTCAGATGACACCTGCCATTTGGACATGTACACCTTACAGTCCTTACATACACCAAATATACTAGACCTATTGCTCATAGTATCTGAGATATGGACTTGACCACCAAAACTTAACCTTGTTCACTGATCAATGAATTGAGGTCAAGTTCACATGAAAACTGTCTGACAGGCACGAGGACCTTGCAAGGTATGCACATACCAAATATAGTTATCCTATTACTTATTATAATAGAGAATTTAACATTACAAAAAATGTTAACTTTTTTTCCCCAAGTAGTCACTGAACCATAAAAATGAGGTCAAGGACATTGGACATGTGACTGACGGAAACTTTGTAACATGAGGCATCTATATACAAATTATGAAGCATCCAAGTCTCCCACCTTCTAAAATATAAAGCTTTTAAGAAGTAAGCTAACGCCGCGGCTGGATCACTATTCCTATGTGGAGCTTTCTGTGACAAAAGTCGCAGGCTCAACAAAAATGATATAAAGATTCAAAGAAGAGGTGTTTACATGATTTTGCAAAAGGTTAAACCTCTTTTTCTCTAGGTAGGGTGTTTAAATCAAGTACATATAGTTTTGACTTGCTTAAGAACAGAACAGAATAGCATAGCCTTCAATTTTTATTGCAGATTTACCCAGTTATAAATTAATCATAAAATGTTTCACAATCATAATTGTCAACAGAAAAACTGCATTCATTTAACCTTCATTACTTTCAATAACTTAAAAACAAAATAATATAGTGCCTTGAGGATCATATATAACTATCAATCATTATGAAACATCTTCATATGTCCCCGCCTTCTCTCTGTAGGTGCAAGGTGTCCCTGAAACACAAAATGAATATTGTAAGCGATTGAATCTCTGATACACAATAAGAATTCTCCATATAAAATGAATAACAACATTATCTTTAAGGCCTAAAATAAAATATTGTTTGTTTCCCCAATCCCGACCGACCCTGTAAAAACAGTGCTACTCATAAAATTTTATTGTCAAATTTATGTTAAATATTATTTTATTCATTTCCGATTTTCAGGCTTGCAGGATCATCCAATGTTGTTCAAGCTTTTTGGAAAAAATAAAATTATTTCCCTACCTTCCGACCCACACCTGGCTTGGCAGGGTCGGGATTGGGGAAACAAACAATATATTAATTTAGGCCTAACTTTGGCTGACAAGTTTGTGTGTCAGTGTGGGTTTGGTCGATGATTATTCCCCCACCCCTAACAAATTCTCCCATCTATGATTGTGACAGAAATGTACAAAACCAATATATCTGTAGGATTAATGTTTTATCATCACTGTCATGTTGATTATTTGATTGAATGATTGGTGATTGTTTTATGCTGCATCAGAACAAAAAGACTATATTTTAATGTATTTGAAAGAATCTGTTGTATAATACATGCTAATATACATACAGGTATGTAACTAATTGATGAATTTAAAAATTATATATATAAGTCTAAATCTGAGTATCAGGTGATTTTATATATAATTACACATAAAAACAAATATATTTTATTTGTGAGAATTCCACACTAAAATACATGCACTACACATACATACACACAACACACCATAACCAATTCATGCCTGTTGACATGCACACTTAGTATTAAAATCAGCAGGACATAATGCTATAAATAGATTTATTCTCACGGAATATTTCAACTGTACATGTACATATTGTAGTAAAAAGTTGATTTGAAAGTCAGATCTTACCAAAATCCAATTATTTTAATAATTAGAAAAAGATCTATATTCAGAAATTTTTGAACAAGAGGAGAGCTTGAATACTGGTACCAACCTCATTTTTGATACTGAATAACCAAATGCTATTTTATCTTAAAAATTTCTTTATTTTATTTTTCCCTTTTATGTGTTACAATATATCAGTTGTTTGTCTTGTCAATTTTTTTGTGTCATTATGGTTAAACAAGAACAGAAAGTCACTGGACAAAATATTTGTAATTTAAAAATAGATAATTTTGCATTTTAGGTTAAATTGTAAAATAACTTTTTTTTCTTCAGGAAAACAATATCTCAAAGTGGCTTGTTTGATTAACTTCAAAAGGCACAACATTGTATGTTTAAAGTTCCAGGGGTGTGAACACCTTTTTTTTTTGGCAGATCAATGCATTTCAGTGGGGACAAATAGTTTGACCCCCCCCCCCTTTTCCCCCAATACTGGGTTGGGACCCCCCCTTTTAAAATGGCTTGATCCGCCCCTGCCACCTATTTTGAGGTGAGCTGAATTTCTGAACAAGTACAACAAAGTAATGTCTTGCAAAGCAACCAACACTAACTGTATATTATGGATAACTAAAATTCAAAAGACTATTTAAGAAACAAACTAAAAAGGCTAGTGTTTGGGAAGTATTATGTTATTTTCCATTAGAGTAAACTTTCACAATAGTCTTATGCAGGGTTAATGCAATAAATACATTCTTACTTCGATGTTCTGGCTGTTGTAAAAAATAAAAAATAAAATCTCACACTCTACATCTTATAAGCTCTTTATCTTCACACATACATGTACCTGTGGTGTTACTGTCATATTTGTTAAAGGGGATAAAAGGGAATCATTTATGAGTAAGAAAGGTCATTCTAAAAAGGAATATTTCTGTTGTTTGTATTTAGCTTTATTTTAGACAAACCCTAATTAGCACTGGGGCTTCAAAAATTGTCAAGGATTTTAGGTATAATTCATCTGAAACCTCAAATAATAAATGAATTTGAAAATTTAGGATTTCATTTGTTTACTGTGGATTCAATATTATTCATGATAAACCAATTTTCATGTGTTTCTTTGGTAAAGGTGCATGTCATTAAGGTGAACAAAAGTTTTAATGCATAAGGAGGTACAAATTTTAATAGGCTTGAAGGCACTTAAATACTACAATGTACAACAAAATCAAATATCCACTAAAAGCAAAGTTTTCTTTAATTAATGTAATGTTGTACACACTAAAATAAATGATTCCACAGTTGTTGTACAAACAAATATGACAGTTTTACCACAAGTACTATAGATATACATAAAATGTTTATTAACATACTTACTTTTAACAACATTGCCAAACTGCAACGGTAATGTAATTCCTTATTGCTTAGAGTGTTGTTTTTTTTTAAAGTTAATGATCAAAATCTAGATTTTAACATGAAAAACAAGTTACTAGACAGTTGAAAATTTAATTCTATCTCCAAAATTTTTCTAAAATCTCTCAATTTTTGACACTCAGTAGGAATTATTGAGTGACCGAGAAAAAAACAGGTTTCAATGTCTGTCCCAAGTCAGAAGCCTCTGGCCTTTGTTAGTCTTGTATGATTTTTAATTTTAGTTTCTTGTGTATATTTCAGGGTTTAGTATGAGGTCCATTATCACTGAACTAGTATACATTTTTGTTTAGTGGCCAGCTTAAGTACGAATCCGGATGGGGGAGTTTCTCACAGCATTGTAGACCCTTTGGCGACCTTCAGCTGTTGTCTGCTCTTTGGTCGAGTTGTTGTCTTTTTTACACACTACCCATTTCCATTCTCAATTTTATTTGGAATTTTATTTGAACAACCAAAATTTATGTATTTAAAACTTTATTTTGTGAATATAAGTTTAGGACTAAAACCATAATTGTGGTATTTTCTGCAAGCCTCGCTCTTGTCTATATGAAATCTTGCTAAAGAACATTAAAAACAGTCAGTTTTGATAAAAAAGATATTATTTTAAAAAAGTATGTTCAGTAAGATTTAATTCCAGTTAACAATTGTGGTTTCTCTTCAGCAAACAAAATTTCCACCTTTTTATTTCTAATTAGATTATTAGAGTACTTTTATCTACAAATATAACTGATTAATAAAATATGAAAAGTTTGTATGGTTACATTTCAATTTTTAGTAGGACTAGAACACACCCGTGATATCGCGGGTCTGTGACTGAGTTAAAGAATATAACTATGCGTAAGCCTTATTTTAGTATTGGTACTGTCATCTGATAAAGTCATGCCGATTATAAGATGCACAGCTTTCTCTGCTTTCAACATATTTCTGTTTAAACCCGTCGACCTGGAACTTATCAATTATTGGTACTATTATTTATTTGGAAAACAAAATGGCCTGGAAAGGAGTATTTTTTAATCAACAGCATTGTCCTTTATGAGTTATAAATAAAGTTGAATTCTTTGATTCGCTGTTTGACGCCATTCCGGCTAACAAATTGAAAACTGTACATGCTGTACCTATACGCCTTATTTTAAGTCCAGATTTTTATTATTCGTATTGTCATCTTAGAAAGTCATACTGATTAAAATACTACAATCGGGAACAATGTGACAATGATTGAATTTAGTTGTGTCAACCCTGTGATTACGACCAGTGTATATAGCAAAATCTTAAATACAGCGTTTGTTGGTGCGCCTGTCAGATGCGGAACGTACAGATAAGTTAATAGGTAACAGGTGAATATACTATTGGTATCGGTATCGGATTTGACCCGGAATTTCTTAATTATTGGCAATATTAATTATGTGGAAAACAAAAGGGTCTGGAGTGGTGTAATTTTTAATCAACAGCATTGTACTATATTAGTTATATATAAAGTTGAATTCTTTGATTCATCGTTTTTACGTGATGACGGCTGACAAAATGGACCTCGTAATTTTAGTATTATAGATAAGTGTGAACCAGGTGCTCCGCAGGGCGCAGCTTTATACGACCGCAGAGGTCGAACCCTGAACAGTTGGGGCAAGTATGGACAAAACATTCAAGCGTGATACAGCCATGAATTTGGATTGTGATCAAATTTTTGACATTACATGGGTTTTTTTTTACAAGATTTTACAAATCAATTAAAGATTTCTTCTTCAAACTTTTTAAATCTAAAATTAAATAGTTGACACAGCATAGGTTTCTGACACAGAATGAATGTGGTCTAATGAACTTAAAAGGTTTTTTTTGTCTTTGAGCAATTCACTATGCTGTTGAATATTAATCCTCTCAAAAAAATGTTTGAAGAAATTTTCTTTTTATTTATGAAATCTGAAATGAGAAAAATTTAACCCCCCCCCCTTTTTTTTCACATCCCCGTTTCCCTTTTTCCAAAACTGATATCAATTCAAATTTCTAATGGAGTTTGCAACAATAACTACTCTTTTAAATACATCATAAAATATTAAAATGTAAAATAAAGTGCTTGTTATCACTGAATGGTAAAGATTGGTTGGTAGTAAAAGTGAATATACATTGTTTATTGTATAAAACAATAAAAAAAACTTCATCAGCAACATTTTATATTGGCAAATTTCCAATGAAGTTATTTACATAAAGTTATTGGCAAATAAAAATAGAAATTGACATCATAGTCATGTCTGGCAAATGTCCAACATACATTATCTAAAAACATTTTAGATAAGATAAGGAAAAAAAGCTTCATCAGCAACATTTTATATTGGCAAATTTCCAATGAAGTTATTTACATAAAGTTATTGGCAAATAAAAATAGAAAATGACATCATAGTCATGTCTGGCAAATTTCCAACATATATTATCAACTACTATTCTATACAAAGAAAGATAACTCCAATTGAAAATTAATTGCTATTGCACAATATTGTGCAATTAAATATTTCTTGCTATTGTGCAATACTGTGCAATTGAAAATTTCTTGCTATTGCACAATACTTGATATGGAATCCTGATTTGGACCAACTTGAAAACTGGGCCCATAATCAAAAATCAAAGTACATATTTAGATAAAGCATATCAAATAAGCCCAAGAATTTAATTTTTGATAAAAACAAACTTAGTTTAATTTTGGACCCTTTGGACCTTAATGTAGACCAATTTGAAAACTGGACCAAAAATTAAGAATCTACATACACAGTTAGATTTGGCATATCAAAGAACCCATTTGTTCAATTTTTGATGATATAAAACAAAGTTTAATTTTGGACCAACTTGAAAACTAGGCCAATAATTAAAAATCTAAGTACATTTTTAAATTCAGCATATCAAAGAACCCCAAGGATTCAATTTTTGTTAAAATCAAAATAAGTTTAATTTTGGACCCTTTGGACCTTAATGTAGACCAATTTGAAAACGGGACCAAAAATTAAGAATCTACATACATAGTTAGATTCGGCATATCAAAGAACCCCAATTATTCAATTTTTGATGAAATCAAACAAAGTTCAATTTTGGACCCTTTGGGCCCCTTATTCCTAAACTGTTAGGACCAAAACTCCCAAAATCAATCCCAACCTTCCTTTTATGGTCATAAACCTTGTGTTAAAATTTCATTGATTTCTATTTACTTATACTAAAGTTATTGTGCAAAAACCAAGAATAATGCTTATTTGGGCCCTTTTTTGGCCCTTAATTCCTAAACTGTTGGAACCAAAACTCCCAAAATCAATCCCAACCTTCCTTTTGTGGTCATATACCTTGTGTCAAAATTTCATAGATTTCTATTCACTTAAACTAAAGTTATAGTGCGAAAACCAAGAATAATGCTTATTTGGGCCCTTTTTTGGCCCTTAATTCCTAAACTGTTGGAACCAAAACTCCCAAAATCAATCCCAACCTTCCTTTTGTGGTCATAAACCTTGTGTCAAAATTTCATAGATTTCTATTCACTTAAACTAAAGTTATAGTGCGAAAACCAAGAAAATGCTTATTTGGGCCCTTTTTGGCCCCTAATTCCTAAAATGTTGGGACCAAAACTCCCAAAATCAATCCCAACCTTCCTTTTGTGGTCATAAACCTTGTGTTAAAATTTCATTAATTTCTATTCACTTTTACTAAAGTTAGAGTGCGCAAACTAAAAGTATTCGGACGACGACGCCAACGTGATAGCAATATACGACCAAAAAATTAAAATTTTTGCGGTCGTATAAAAATCATCTTTCTTTAAATGACTTTAGGTTTTGAAATAAAACAGATCGTTTGTTTGTTATTGTTTAATGCCTATTCAGAACTATTGAAGTCTTTAATTTATGTTTTTGAAACCTAAAATATAAATATCTCATGCAACAGAGACATAAATATTGTCCACATGTAATATCAGCAATTGAAGGACATGTCTAATATATCAATTGTAGGGGGAGGGGGGATGTGTCTATATGTGATGTCAGCAATTTAAGGACATGTCTAATATATTAATTGTAAAAAAAGGGGGGGGAGGTATTATGTTATTATATACCATGTTGGTATATAAGTTTTCCCATCTAAATACCATAATACAAAATTGAGTACCTGAGTATGTGACATTTGATGACTGTAGAATCTCCTTTCAGTGACCTGCAAATATATATTGTAAGACTATTTATAGTCATGAACATTTTGTATCCTTTTCATATTTTAAACTTCACTCCAGTATTCTAGCATACTACAAAGATCATGCCTGAATAATAGGTTGGAAGTCTTAAAGTTCAAAAAATGAAAATCATATTAGACTAACCTGTACACTATAAACTATTGTGATATAGAAATATAGCCATAGTCTTTAGTGACCACCGTGTATCATCGGTACAGCGAATATAGGTACTAACTAAGTGGTCGTGATCGATTTTTCTTCTGACACTGAATAAAATCTTTGTTTTGTTCACATAATATCAATGTGTACTTCAATCTAAACATAATTGTTCTTTTAAGAAATTATTTGGTCGTAGGTTGATGATTAGAGGAGTCTCATTATTTTCCCAAAACAAGAATGCTTACTAAAATCATGAGCAAATACTTGTAAAAGAAGTTGACGCTTGTCTCTTTCAATAGGATTCTATATTCATTCCAACTCTTTTTCTGATAAAAAGGCCATTGTGTGTGCGTAATATGTATAGCTGTTTCAATAATTGGCATTGAAATCTTTCATACATATGTTATTTTTCAATATTTTATTCAGAAAAGAAGAGTTGTGTATAGTGTATAGCTGACCACATAAATCCTTCTGTATGGTGCATAGTTAAATGCATGTGCGGTATATAGCTTTTCACGCTTCAAAATACCTATACAACTATATCCACTGTACCAATGATACACGGTGGTGACAGACAATTTATATTAGCATGAAAACTTTCATTTTCTGTATTGAACTATTAAAGTATACAGGCCAATGTAAGATGTTCTTTGTTACGACATGTTGATCTAGAAATGCAGAAATTCGAATGAACCTCATCACAAAGCATACATTTTATATTTTCAAGGGCAATCACTCCATTAATTTTCAAATTGAATTGGTATTAAGCTGAGATTTGTCACCAAATAACTTCTGACATCAAGAAATAATCAAATTTTTTTATGATGTTAATTTTTTTTTTAAATTGTGATGCCAATTTTAAAGGAATTTGTGCAATTTTAGGTACTGGTGGACAAATTTGCTAACAAGTGAAAATATGTCTATATTGACATGTGAACCTCACAATAATTCTTCAAATTAAATATAGTTGACCAATTAATCATGTTAGCTGTGATTCATGTACTGACATAAGCATGTAAACTAAATGCTGATTATTGTCAGACAGACATGTATCTATTGTAGCACAAAGAAAGTAAACATGTATGTATATTACAGAGAAAACAATTGTATATTGATCATTGAACAATAAAATGAGGTCAAGTTCAGGTACCCCATCAGACACACATGTTTATCTTCCAATGATTCTATATACCAAATATAGCTGACCTAGAAACAGAAAAAATACTTAGCACTCAATTTTGTCAGTAATTGAACCATGAAAATAAGATCACAGATGACCTCACCTGGTAGTTTTAAAATCACCAAGCTAGGTTAGATATTTCTCTATCAGCACACTTTTTTGTGGAGTATATTAACTGTAAAATTATTTTACATTGTTTTCTGTAATGTAACTTTGTTCATAATCAATGGATCAAGGCTCTGCTCTGTACTGGGTAGTTTTAATTACATTTTAGCATTATACCTTGTCAAAAAATCTGGACATTTTTACAGCATTTGTTGAACCTGGTGATAGACATTTACAGTCGTTGCAATCCTGAAAAAAAAATCAACATGCATTGTGAATTATTTGCTTGAAAATAAATAGCATATCATATCACAACCGTAAAGTACCTCTGATAATAATAATAACCAACAAAAAAAGTAATAATAGATAAGTTATAAAATTGAATTTGGAAATGGGGAATATTTCAAAGAGATAACAACCCAACCAAAGAGCAGATACTTAGTTTTATAAAAGTGTATTTACTAGAAGTAAGTTACTGCAAATATAACATGTGTAGATAAAGTACGAAAATGAATCTAGGTAGGCTTTATTATAATTATTAAAAGTATGAATAAAAGGAGATTTATGACATAAATCAGTGAGAAAGTAACCCATCAAAACAAATAACCATAAGAAGCTGGGAAACCATGATATTTTAACACATAAATGCAATTCAAGGTGGTACATAAGACTAAAGGGAGATAACTCAGCTGAAATTTTTTAATCACATTTTACTGTTAGAAAATACTAAGCTCAGTCTGATTAAAACCAGCCATCACTATCCACATGTGTATGTAAGTGCAAGTGGATAGTGAGATTTGGTTTGAATCAGACTGCATTTAGCTTCTCAATGATCAAAATGAGAGTTGGTCAAACTCATTTAACTGCTATATATCAAACGAAATGATTTCTGATAAAATATGTGGTTGTTTGAAATTTTTATATTTTTGTCATATGACAAAGTAAAGATTTTGACAAAATGTTATGAAAATTAAAGAGCTACATTTATTTTAGTCCAAGTGTTTTATTTTAACATTTAATTTAAATCATTTATCATCAATTTTTCTCACCAAGTTCATTTCATCAGCACCACATTCTTCTGCTATGGAAGATGACCTTGATATGACCTTTTCTCTCAAGGTCTGTGCAAGGTCGGCCTTAGTTCCTACTACCAGTATAGGGATCTGGTTACCAGCAAACTGTTCCGGGTCAAAATCATACCTATAAAAGATCAGAACAGATGGATAAAAAGTTATTATTTTTAGTCTCTCATTTTAATAGCAGTTTACAATGAAATGAACAGAGATATTGAATAAGGGGGGTTTGCTTAAATGACCAACATTCAAAATCAGCATTTCTATCTTTTTTAAAGCTTTAATAGTCAGTGTTCCAGCTAGGCCGTTTTCAGAGGGCGCGGCACCCGCCCTTTTCCAAGTGGCGCTCTGTGCCCTTTTTACAGTTTCCAGGGCGCCTTGCCTTTTTTGAAGATCGATTGCATATTAATTTGCATATTGATATGATACGCTAATTACTAAATTTTACCTGGGGAAAAGATTATGACTTTGTTTACCACCCCAAGCTAATCAATGGTTACAACTGGTGTCATAATCTGTTGTTATAGGTAATCCGTTTATCGGATGGGTCATTAATGATCATCAACATTAATTCGTTCAAATAGAATCGGTCAGTCGGAAATTGTCTTTGAAGAAATGTGCATACAACAACTTGGGCACAATTTGCGATGTTTACCATAGTTTCATGGAAGAAACGTAATGACAGAAAGTTGGAAAACCATTATAAACTCGTTGAAGACATTGTTTTACTTGTTTTCTGTAAAATAAACAGAAAATTCAGACGTTTTTGTCATTGACTGCCTTCATTTTTGATACGAAAATAACAAAATCGGATGCCATATTGTGATCATATTTACATCATATTTACGTACTGTTTATAATCCTCCAAAGAAGGAGCACACCCGAATAAAGAAAGATAATAATATACTCAATCTGATTTTTTCCTAGCATTGAGTAACCCATTTACATATTCTAAAATGTGTCTCCATACTTCTTGCTTAAGAATATATATGTTTAGGTATTTATTTTGAGTTATGGGAAAAGTTAAAGAGGGTCTTAGTAGCAGTGTTGGTAGGGTGCCTTGGTCATCTTTTTCTGTATTCTTTATTTTTGATACTATTTTTCACTGTTGCTTTATATCCTAAAATTGTGAATTTACTGAGCACAGCTGTTTTGTGCTGTATTGCCATCAAGCACAGCAGGGGTAGAAAGGTGAAACTGGTAAAATGTGTTTGACCATAGAAACAGTATGAAACAGATCTCCTTTCAAAACATACTGCATATAAAGTTCAACTGTGCCAAGCAATGATAAAAAAACTTGTGTGACAAGCTGCTTGACAAGTTTTTCAGCCTTAAAAGTAGAAAGATAGAGTTCTATATGGGCTAAAGATGTTGTTCTTGTATAACCTGTGATTCAACGAATAAACACAAATGTTTGATTAACATCTTTTATTAAAATATGCCCTTTTCATATTATCATATCGCGCGTTAAATGCCCTTTTTCAGGATTGGCACCCTGCCCTTTTGAAAACCTAGCTGGAACACTGATAGTCAAGCCAATAATCAAGGGTTCAAATTTGCTTAAAGTGTCAATGTAAAGATATGGAGGTCCTGACCATTCATTCATAAATTTTTACTGAGTACACAGAGTAAAGATTTGGAGGTCCTGACCATTCATTCATAAATTTTTACTGAGTACACAGAGTAAATATTAGTGCTAAAAACACTAAAATCCATTATTTACATTTCTGAAACTTAGTATGATTATCATTCTCAAGTTTTGTGATTGCAAGATCTGGAGTTTTCAAATAAAAAAATCAACAGTTTCCTCCAAGAAAAGAAAGGTTTCAAATATGGGGGCAGACCAACAATAATTTGAATCCCTGATAATGGCATCTGATGACTGTTTTTGCATGTCAGCTAGTATTCTAGAAGATAACAAATAAATGTTGGTTGTACATGTTGTAAAATTAGGGAAAGTAATTTAAAATATTGTGACTTGTTTTTTAAAGCTGTGTTACATGGTTAAGATAAATTCATATATATTTTTTTAGTTTTCCAAGTAAATTGCAGTACAGTCATTGACAGTATACCATCCAATAATTGATTTGAGGTATAAAAACAATCTTCTTAGGTCACTACTAAAGAGAAGTCATATAAATATTTCTTACCCATTGTTAAAATCTTTTGCATCATTTTTATTGAGAACCTCACCCAGCCATTTTCTGAGGTTTTGATGAGATTTTCTGTTGGTCAAGTCATGGACTAGAATTATACCTGCAGTAAAATATCAAAATAATAGTTAAATCCTTTCACTAACAATTAAGTAATACAAGTAAATAGGCTAAATTATCAGGGGCTGATCAAGTCATTTTCAAAAGGGGGGGGGGGGGGGGGGGGGGGGGGGGGGGGGGGGGGGTCAAACCATATGGCTCTATTAAAAAATGCAATGATAGTAAAAAAAAAACATATGAAAAAGACAGCTTTGGGAAGGGAGGAGCATAAGACACACCCTTTGTGTGAAATTATTGCAAGACTGAAAAAAAATTTTAAGGTCCATAACTCTGGAATATCAAACAGGGAAAATTTACAAATTCTTCTTGATTTTTGCTGTCTCATTGATTTATAGCCCTCCTTGTATCTATAATATCTTAGCTGAATGTCAAAGTGACCACAAAAAGTATAAAATCTCAAGATTTTTTTTTATTTTCAAATGTCATTTAAAAATTTCTAAGGGATTGAAAACGGTTGTTTGTCAGTATTGATAAATAATATGCTAATTATATCTTGGATGTGAGTGATTTGGGAAATCATAGAATTTATGCTGATAAACATGTATAGTGTTTAATATTGACAAAATGTTGTTCAGCACTGGTAGCAGTAAACTGTATAAGTTTAAATCCTGTTAAACAGGACACTCTTTTCAATTTCATTTAATGTTTATGTTGTTTTATTTCATTACTAAATTACTTTTTGAGTTCACCAATACTTTAAAAAAATAACTAACCATTTACATTATTGTAAAATATTGATCTACTGTTCTGATGACTTGAGGATCCACCTATATCCCACAATTCTGTAAAGTAAGTTTTCTCTGATGGAGTTCCTGCTTTATAGTCGTGAAGCTATAAAATATAATCATTCATATAAAACATATGTATATCATATTTTAAAAAAATTCTAGATTCACTTCTATAAAGTTTGATTATGTAAATGTAACTTTAATCAGTGGGAGTCATATATTTATTAATGTTAAAGCTTCAGAAAACATTTCTTCCTCATTTTGCTTTACAAGACAAAAACAAACAAACCAACAATAACATTTAATCAAATTGCTTGTAAGCACTGAACGGTAAATATTGCGTTAATTTATCCGTTGGAAGTTAAATTAAATATTGCATTGTATAAAGCATTGGTTGTAGTTGATTCAACTAAAATTCTGGATAATGGCCATGGGAGATAACTCAATTTTTAAAGATGACTTGAACAATGACATCCTTTACAAAAATGTATATCTTTAGAACAGATATTAGATTGATAAATATCTGGAAATGTTCATAGATAGAATGTATAGATTGTTATGATCAATGCACTATATTGTGTGTATCAAAAAGGTAGTGATAAGCCTTGGAAGATTTAGATGTCAAGTCAGTTGCAATCTCTACCCAAAAAGTGGTGTTGAATCCTTACCTTGACCTCTACTGAACAACCAATAGTATAACCTGGATTAGAATTTGGTTCATTATGACACATTAAATGTACCAGTGAAGTCTTTCCAACACCTAAATGTAAAATATATATGTAAAAGATATAAAACATGTAATATGACACATAAATTGCAGTGTGAAGCTGAAAAACTCACTAACAACCAAATTTCCCCAGACAAACTAGCCCCACTTTCTACATACTTGTCCCATCAATATTAACCAACTGGCCCCACAATTTAAAGTAGCTCAATTGTTTTGTTTTAATGCATGACTAAGTTGTCTTTTACTGTAATGATTTCTTTGTACATCATGTACATTCTTCTACATTTGTACCAATATATAAAATCGTTTTCATAACATCATGAACAACCGCTATGGATGAATACTTATGTTGACAATAATACTGAATCATTTATCTTTAAAGTCATAAGAAATGAGTGACCGGTGAAAAATAATGTTCTTCCAATTCTTGAACCAATGCATACAAACATCATAAACTTAGTCTTCTGTGCACGAATTTATCATTTTTTTCGTGTAAATTTCGTATAATCGTTAATTTTTTTTCAATCGGTCAGTGTTGTTGTGAAAATATGGCAGGTAATTAAAGTTCATGTTTTGAAGCCGAAGTTTAACAATTGTCACCTGTTTGTAAACAATCAACAGAAAATCAACAAAAAAGCATGAAAATTGAGCACGTGTTTAACATGTAAATTCAGATAATAGTTTATTTTAAGGACATCCATGCGTATTGTGATCACCAGATTTTTACGAGATGGGTCACACTGAGGTCACTTTGCATACGGAAAATATGTCAGGGGAATTGCTTCCTATAATCATGATAATAAAAAAATTATTGTTACAGTGGTGCCAGAATGCAGGATTGGGTAAAGAACCGATTAATTACAAATGTAACAATAATATTTGTGTCTACAGTTACATTGCATTATATATAAATTGTTACATGAAAGACTGCAATGTACATGATGTACAATGGGACTGAGAAAATGTATTAACTTTTATTTGATATTTACAATATATTACATACGATTTTTTAAACTTTTATTTACAATAACAGTTTCTACAAACATGACAAATCCAGTAAGTTGTTTTTGGAGCATGTTTTAGTCTGAGGCATTTTTGGTGAAACCACTCCAAGCAGTAATCACAAACCAGAGATGCGGCATTGTGCACTTCTGTATTGCATACTGTAAAATTCCATTCTGCACTATCCTGTTTCCATATCAATCTTACCGTAGACATTGTTTGTATGAGGCCAAACAAAAAAGTATGTGTGTTTACTGTACCCCTACCTTACCCTAATTTTTATCCCATACCGTAGTCCAAATAATTATGACGTCTGGCAAGACGTCATAACTATTTGGACTACCCTTACCGTTAAGTTTTTTTGACCATTTTTGATTAAGCACTGTTAAAGTCACAATGTTGCTCCCATAGACTCAATGAAAAAAAAAATAATTAAAATAAAAACAATTCCCTACCCTTAAAAAAATCAGCATGTGACAGTAAACAGGTCAGGAATAACCACCAATTGGTGGATTATACCTCAATTGACGTATAATCCACCAATTGACGTATAATGATATAGACCAATTGGTGTATAATTCTTTGTTTTTCAAAAGAAATTATTCTATCAAAATGGAGCATTGTTTTCTTAAAACCATATTATGGTATGAAAACTTGTCAAACATTCCTAGTTTAGTATAGTGACATAACATATTGCATTTAATCAATAATTGTATTTGCAGTTTCTTCTATTGTTATCTTGTCAATTCTTGATTGGCAAATTTACCTGTAATCATCTGTCAATGGACATCATTACTGTTTGCAGTCATGCGATCATGAGTACAACTCCACAGGTGAATGGAGCTCTTTGTTAATACTTGACTTTCATTATTAAAAGTCAATCATGGTCAATAGTACAAATGTTTCAATAAAAGAATTGCTGTACACGTGCATTCTCAAGAGATGCAGCAGGCTTTGACAAATCTGAAACTTTCAGAGGACTCAATAAGGGTCATAAAATAGGTTGCCAGTTGCAAAATCAGGGTAATACGAATGACCGAATAACACTGTTATTATCCGAATAACACATGTAATGACCGAATAACTCTTCAAATATCAATATTAACACATTTGAGTGACTTTTAAACATATATTATTGAATAAAATTATATTATAAGTGTATTTTATAACCTAAAAATGATTTACAAGTTGCAGGTAAGTTAATATTGATCATTATAAATTTGTGGATATCGGTGTGTATTTCCAAGATGGCGACCAAGGAAATCGTATTGAATGAATAAAAGAAAGATTGCATACAATCCCTCAACGTGTACCAAAGTGGAGCCACGTCAAGGCAATGAACAATGTGAGGGTGGGCCTTTTTAAAATAAAATATGGAATAGTTAACTGTTTAAATTAGTTTTTGTTTTAATTTTAGTTAGTTATTAAAAAAATTATTATCTTTATCATATTATTATATTTTTAATTTAGAAATGGATGTTAACCAAGCCCCTTTTAAACTCTAAAATTACAACTACTAAGATATCCTGCACAAGGCACGGGCTTATCTGTCATAGTCCGCGAAAATACTTTATTTAGAATTTATTGTAAAAAAATTATAACTATTAAGATATCCTGCACAAGGCACGGGCTTATCTGTCATAGTCCGCGGAAATACTTTATTTAGAATTTATTGTAAAATATTTATAACTATTAAGATATCCTGCACAAGGCACAGGCTTATCTGTCATAGTCCGCGGAAATACTTTATTTAGAATTTATTGTAAAATATTTATAACTATTAAGATATCCTGCACAAGGCACGGGCTTATCTGTCATAGTCCGCGAAAATACTTTATTTAGAATTTATTGTAAAAAAATTATAACTATTAAGATATCCTGCACAAGGCACGGGCTTATCTGTCATAGTCCGCGGAAATACTTTATTTAGAATTTATTGTAAAATATTTATAACTATTAAGATATCCTGCACAAGACACGGGCTTATCTGTCATAGTCCGCGGAAATACTTTATTTAGAATTGTTAAAAAATTTCACTCTAAGATGATTGAAGAAATTGCTGAAGATGTCGAAGTCGCTGTTGTCGTGAATATAAATCGGACCCATAAATATCGGTGGTTCTTTGGTCTTCTCCATCACAACGGCCATCTGCTTGTAACAAGTCACTGTCACATGCATATCACAGAGGTTGAAGGTCTTGTCTACTCCAATAATCGATAGCCCGGAACAACACAGGTGTTTGAGGTCTTCTAGTTGAGAATCTGAATAAAGTATCAGGCACGGTGCCTTCCCTTTTTCTCTTATTATGGATCGGACAATGGTATCCTTATCACCGGCGAGCATCTTGTCAATCTCGTTAATGTGGTCAGCAATATTTCCCCGACTTACTGAATGGCCTAAATCTTGTATCCGTTGTTTCTTCTTATCATTGTTATATACCTTCAGCGGTCGGTCTTTACGGAGCATATCGGACATCTCGGAACATTATTACCCTTTCACATAAAGCTAACATAGGATGTACATATTGTATATACATGTAGTTGTAAATATTTATTTGTGTTCTTTTTTTTCAATTTTTTAATTATTGGTGTTGGTAATGCAGCCTTGGTAAACCAAGACAGTCACAAGCCTGTTTAATGCAGAGTGTCCATACCGTAATATAATTTCATTATCTCTTAATGATTAATTATGTAATGGGCACGTGTCAGTAAACAACAACCGAATTAACAATATAACAGAAGTGTGAGGTAATGATTATTTTGTTTATTGGAACATATTAACTCATTATCACTACTAAATTATATATTTGGTACTGAACATTTCAATATTAAAACTTATTCAATGTATGAAAATAAAGGAAAGTAGCAATAAAAAAAATGTAAATACTAATTTTAGAAGAATATTATTTCTGATTTTTAGGAAATTAAATTAAGTAAATTTAATACATTTTAATTGAAATAAGAAATAAATGAAATATAATAAACTTAGTGAAAGATTGTCTTCATGGTTTTTTATACAAAATTATAGTTACTTGTAAAAACATTTATATTTGCCAATGAAAATCTTTACTTTAGTTTTGAGAAAATTTTATTAGAACAAACATACGAATCACCCATTCAGAAGCTTTGTTTTTATTAAAACAATCAAGTATAATAATTTTTTAATTAAATTTGAATTGAATATGTGAAAATTCTTAATTACATTTTATTTAATGTTGAGTAAATTGTTATGAAAAGTAATTAGTGATTGGAGTAATTACATTGCTTTGATGTACATGATGTACTGGTTAAATTTTCAAATCCTTCCTGAAAAACAATCATTAGACAATTCTCTGTATATACAGTAAAATATTTAATACTATATTTTCACAGCGTTTTCCTTTGAAGGCATATGCAATCTTTCTTTTATTCATTCCATACGATTTCCTTGGTCGCCATCTTGGAAGTACACACCGATATCCATAAATTTATAATGATCAATATTAACTTACCTGCAACTTGTAAATCATTTTTAGGTTATAAAATACACTTATAATATAATTTTATTCAATAATATATGTTTAAAAGTCACTCAAATGTGTTAATATTGATATTTGAAGAGTTATTCGGTCATTACATGTGTTATTCGGATAATAACAGTGTTATTCGGTCATTCGAGGTACCGGCAAAATCATGCTCCTATCGCACACTAGCATTTTATTACAAAAAATTTGCATTATACGTCAATTGGTCTATACCAATATACCTCAATTGGTGGATTATACGTCAATTGAGGTATAATCCACCAATTGGTGGTTATTCCTGACCTGGTAAACACACATATAGTGACTTGTCACATACTTTTTTGTTTGGCCTCATACAGAAATTTTAGGTGCAACAGGTATGTGATAAATTAACTTAAGCTTGTCATGTATATCATATTCAGAAATTTTACCAGAATCGCCAACGACTATGATCTTTATTTTATCATAAGCTTGAAACCCTGCCATGATCCATTTCCAACTTTGTGATGTGTCCAACCAAAACGAAAATAGATTAATGAAGGGTTATCTGCTCTTGATACGTCTAGATACCAGTTTGTCGTGCGTAGTTTCAAAATTGTCAACATGTTATTTCAACTTTTAAGGTTATAAAGTCCTGATATATATTATTTTGCTATTTCTTTTACAAGAACATTGTATACCATGATTAATCACTTTGTTAACAGTGTAGTCTTTTTTTCCATACCGGCCGTTGCATAAAATTTTCGGTCTTTAGTTTTCCATTACTCATAACTTGTGACTGTCAACAAAAAAATATAAGACTTTTAGCAGTTCGTTATGGCCTCAACAAATGATACCACCTCTGCAACTCGAAGAAATCAGGTATGTTATTTAATAAAGTCAACATTTTTACAAATTACATATATAGAAAATTCGTTTTAATAGGTCCAAAATGGACATATATTTTTTTACCATTTTTTAATTCCTGCTTAGAACTGTCTAACATGTCTAATATTTATTGGGAGTAATAAAACAAAACAAAAATGAAGAAGTATTGATGCTGAACATATTCGTCAATTCATTCTTTATTTAAAAAAAAAATGAGAATGGAAATGGGGAAAGTGTCAAAGCTGAGACTACTATGTGTTACAGTAGTCTCAGGTCAAAGAGACAACAACCTGACCAAAGTCAAAGAGCAGATAGCAGCCGTAGCCCTCCAATGGGTCTTCAATGCATCAAGAAAATCCAGCACCCCCAGGTTACCAATTTTAAAGTTTGTCTGTTCAATTTTATAAATCTATAATTTAACCAGGCGTCATTTTAATGGCAAAGGAGTAGGTCCGGTAAGGACCGATTTTGGCCTCAAATTTCAGGTTCATCTGACGAAAGATTTTGACCACTTTTTAAACACTTAAGTGTCTATTTTATTTGAATCAAATAGTTTATGTGAAAGATTTTAATTCATTTAGTCATTAAAAACTATCCGATTCAAGCTCAAATATGAAAAATCCACCAAATATGCCGGAAAATGTCACTTTTGAGATGGTTTTTGTCAAAAATGAAAGTGGCCCGGCGCATCCGTGTTCATCCTCAACCTTTATATATGTTATGTATTGTCATAAAATACAACTTACATTTCAATATAAAGGATGAACACGAATGCGGCCACTTTCGTTTTACACGAAAACCGTCTAAAATTTAACTAAAAAGCTAGAATTGTGAAGATTTCAGTAATTTGGCCGGACTTAATGGTGCAAGTATCTGATATATGTGCATTGTATTGTCAAAAACAGCCCATATTTATGTAGCAGAAGCATTCTTCTGTGTACATGGTGTAATAAATAACTAAAAGTTTACATTTTAACAATTTTGTAAAACTGCTATATTTTGGGGCCGAAAAGGGGTCTTACTGGACCTACTCCTTTATGACCCTAGAGCTCAACAATCTCTTAACCCTTTCCTCCATAATGTCGCCTTTTGACGCCACCCCCTTTACGGATCCATAATGACGCCACCCCCTTTTCTTCATAATGATACCTGTGTACAGGTGTAGTGCCTCAGTTTAACCGGCTTACCTACGAAAAAACTTTATCAGACTTAATAAAACTGATTTGTATCTAACATAACAAGGATATTCATGAGAGGATTTGACTGGAATTTCATTTATGAAATATTCGTTTTTGCAATGCATTAATACTTAAGTTGATAATTATTTTTAGTAAGAAAAATCTTATGCTAATCAAGAATGTAAAAGAAAATCCATGGAGGAAAGGGTTAAGAGCTTATTTTTGTCTTGTTATAAATATGTGGACTGAATCAAAATAAAACTTTCGTATTCGTATAACAGGTGTCATAGTTTGTTGTAAGTAATCATGGTAATCTGCTTCTCTGTGTTTTGTATTTCTTTATATTTCGATCAGGCCTTTTTCCTCTATTCTTAAATAATTTGCCAATCAATATTAAAGAACAAGAAATAGAAGAAAACTGGGTTCAGTAGCTCATCATTAGTTTACCAATAAAAAATAAAGAAGAAATATGAGACTATACATGTATCTAGAGTAAAAAACATTGCACACAGAAATGCTGCAAAAATTATACCATTTAAAAATTAACAGATTACAATGTCATGAATTTTTACAGTGTTAAAGGGATTTTCTTTTTATCATTTTGAATGTATTATTTGTACATGTAGCACATATAGTGTGCCTACTTTTCTGTTTATGTCATATTGTACTTCTGATTAATGATGTGATCCTGTATTTTTTAAAGAAAATGCTTCTGATTTTTTTTTTATTCAAAAACCTTGGTCCTGAATCACTTATAATTAACTGAAGAAAATCCATTGCCCAAATACCAATGGTTCTGACATATTTCAAAACAAGAAATCAATTCAAAAGAGAGTTCTGACATATTTGAAATCAAGAAACTAATATAATCCAAAAGAGATTGGTGGAATGACAATTTCCAGGACATTGATTAAATCTTTATTTTTGCAGGAATTCAGGATTTACGCTTATCACGCTTATTGGGCCTTTCAAATTAAAGATTAATTTTTCAGGATCTGGCATAGAATGCTTTATTTTCTCAGGATTTCAGGATTTTTAAAAGTTGTTTTAATATGATTCATTGAAAACAGGGTCTTCTTTTACATTAATGCATTATCCATATTACAAATTACAAAACTCAGTTACTGATAAATTGGCCTACAAGCAAAGCTATAAACCTGGAAAAAAGTATTCACTAGAATAAGCTGTTTTACAGATGAATTCATGAACAAGAAACATGATGAAATACATACATGCATACAGAAATATTTTGTTCAATTTTAGGTTATGGTTGGAGAATTACCAGAAGATTTCCTGAGAGTACCTGTAGATGTAGCACAAGCTCAAGTAATGGCAGATGAAAGAGTTGCAAGGCTCGTACAAGCACAGCAACAAGGGGGATTTGTTGCTATCCCAGCAAATACTGTTGGTAGACTTACTATAACCGTTGCACAGGTAAAATACATGTATATAGGTTACTCAACTCAATAATCTTTAACTTTCTTCAACAAGTACTGTAAACATGAAATAAAATCTCTTAAAGGGAAACTTCGCAAAAAAATCAAAAATTGATATTATGTTTATTCTGTATAAAAATGCTCAAATTCATAGATATTAAAGTTTTATTCTGCTAGATAAGAGATCACCATCGATTTTAAATTTAGAGTATCAATTCTCTGCGGTCAGCCATTTTGTCACCTTCTCCGATTTGCAGTCACGATATGTCTAAGGACCAAAACTACAGTAACCCGATGTAGTCGTAATTGCGTGTCGATATCTCGTCAATCGTACGGTTGTTTTATCCGACTAGTTAACTAGTTAACTAACACTTGATACGGAAAATTTTCTTCTTTTTTTTTTTAATAACCATGATCTGTTATTTTTAGACTGATAATATAAAATTTAATAGTGAAAAAGTCAAAATTTCAAATCATAAATAAGTCTTCCGTGAAACTTGAATTGTTTTCGGAAATCTAATTAGTTCATAATTCTTTTATGTAATAAACTTTATTCAAATAAATTAGGATCTTCGCTCCACTGATCACCCGCATGGCTAAAGGTATTACTCCCAAAGATATTGTAAGGGGTGTGAGGTGACACGTCCAGGTATTCAAGCGATTTCCTGTCCAGTTTGCAAATGCATGCATCGTTTCACTTCTTAGTGTATTGATAAGTGTACACGGTCGATAACTTATAACTTTCCATTTTGAACTATTAGGTGTATAATATACATCTCTATCTTGCGTGTCCGAAAGTGATATTACTAAACTCATACGCTTGTTTATGAACAACATTTCTGGTGAAAAGAAAATTATTTATAAAAATATAAATAATACCAAAAAAAACCAAACAGATTTGATGAAATAAAAATCTATATACGTATTTTTTCCAAGTGTAAATTTGGTAAAATGTAATATATACTCGTTGTCAATGGTGAAGGCCAGAAATATTTATTTAAAAAAATGTACGCACTTGTCGACCAATCGTATATACGCCTGTATTATAAGTTACGGACCTATAGAGCAAATTAAAACATATACATGTATACATAGAACATAAGAAAGAAACATACATTTTGCGTAAATTGGGGTAAAAGTTTTGTAAAATGACAAGTCCACGTATGCCAACAGTATGTAATCATCAAATGACGATAGACTATAGTATACCAAAAGAAGAAGAAGAAGAGATTTAAATACAGGTCGATATATAACTTTATTTGGCTCATCGAAGTGATGGACATTTATATATCAATTAGATTGTTCTCGAAAAAAGGAAGAAATTCGCCATCATCACAATTGTTCCGACATGCATGTAATATATACGCAAGTTCTGGAAGTACACTAATACCGAGGGATGTGAATATTTTCCAGGAAAACTATAGAGTATCAAAGTTTCAAATCAATTTCGGGATTTATTTTCTCTCTTGATATTCAATGACAGCAATTTAAAGAATAAACTGCTTGTCCGTTTTAGTGGTATTCTTGCCAGTTGAAACAGACTTATAATTACATTAAAAAATAGGGAAAGATGACATTTAATTTGTTCATTTTTTTTTAATACATCGTTGGTCAATTAGCTAAAGTATTATATATAGTTACGGTGTGAGACAAAGAATATTTTAAGAAGGACATTCCCGATTATGTATAAATTTTGTTGATGTTTTTCACACTTGAAAAGCATATCTGTTCGTAATTTGTTGATTCCATTCCAATTAGATCCTTTAATTTCCTGTCAATTTTTTAAAACATCTTTTTTCAAATATCTGAAGTATTCATGTGTTGTGAAATTTAAAATATTTTGATGAGCAGTTTAATTCCTAAATAGGTAATTAAAGATCACTTTGGATGGACTAAATCATATAATTGCAATTGTTAATGATCTGTTTGAAATATTTAAGGCTGCCGTTCCTAATTTGAAATAGTACAATTTTTAGTTCATAAACTCGTGTTTAGAAGGCTATTTTTATTTATAAATTCTTCAATTAAAATAATTCAGTATTTTATCGTTACTAAAGTAATCAAAAGTCATAATTCATTAAAAGTGATCTTATGCAAAATATAAAAATATACAACAGCTATCCAGTTATTGTGCGATCTTATTATTCCCGTTAATTAATTTTAATTATTTTTTTTTACATTCATGTGTCTGAAACTTTGTCTGACTCCCGTTTACAATTGATACGAAATGTTGTTCACACCTGAAATGCCAGTGAACCGTGACGCCTAGATTTCACTGAATGAGGATCAAAAGATTAGAATTACATAATGCTAATCTTTTAATTACCTTGAGTTAAACTACGCATTCCACATTCTTTAGGTGTCACAAAACAATACACATTTTATTGTTTCCACCGTACAAGCAAGTGAAAATGATTGCTGGAATGAAGCAAAAAGGTCAGAATACAAACATGTATTTTTAATACACTATCGATCATGTCAGTTTCGTATGTTTGTTTAAAGTATTTTTAGAAAAAAAATCATAAAAATGTTCTATTGTATGATTTACTTTTATTATTAAAATTCGTTTTAAAAAATCCACACGATCTTATTTTAAAAGTTGCATGGCTATCACTTATTTTTCGTTGGTTAATAGCTACACCAAAAGTCGTCGATGCGCTTTAAATCGCGTTATTAGATGGTTAACGAACAAGACTTAAATGAGATATTTTCACTCCCGGCATGCATCAAAGACTTAAACTACGTCACATAAGTCAGGAAGTTTCAAAAAATAAAATTAATAATTCCCAATTTTCTTCTTTATTAGATTTCATATCAAAATAAAACTTGGTGAATATGTTTTTTATGGTATTATGAACATAATAAGATGAAAAGTGAAAAATCGCGAATTATCCCTTTAACTGGATATAAAAAGGGGTTCATCACTGATTATCATAATCTTAAATATAACTACAATTCATTAAAATGGCTCAGTTTTCTAGCAAATTAAAGTGTGTTTAATTGAATTTTCACGTTTTCAGGCCAAGTTGAATAAGAACTATGGACTTACAAAGATGGATCCGTATGTTAGAATGAGAATTGGTCACTCTGTGTTTGAGACGCCTACAGATTATAATGGTGCCAAAACACCGAGATGGAACAGAAATGTTAATGTGTAAGATATAAAGTGTGGTGTCCTAGATTAAGTTATAGACAATGTCTTTAATGGAACCTAAAATTGCAAGAACAGTGCTGTGAATTTCAACAACTATTTGGTTGAATATTTTCATTGCAAATTCAATAGGTTACAAAAGAGGTCTGATGAAAAGGAATCCATTTCTTAAATATGAAGAAGAAAAAAACACAACTTATTTTGCATGTTATAAAAGAACTATATGAATTGCTGATATAGATGTACATCTACAAATGTATAATAACTACCGTAATGACTTATAGTAAATCAGAAGTAAATTTGTAAAACTTGTACATGTCCATCAGTATTCTAACGTCCTTAATGATTTCCAGAGTTTGCGAAAAGTGTCAGTCCTCAGGATTTTACCACCAAAATTTTGCATAGGACTGACACAATTTTAGTATTTTTCAATAGAGTTAATAGTGAGGACCAGTTGATTTTCTTCAAGGACCACCAGGGAAAAAAAGATTTCGCGAACTCTGGATAAAAAACAATAACCAATTGACTGTTTGATTTTGGTTATAAATACTTTTCTCTGAAACCATAGTAGCAGCATTTATTTACTTAAACAATGTTTAATAGAATCTGAATTCATACACAAAAAGTCACATTAAAGTAATATACAATATTCTAGGTATTCAGTACTTCAACTATGATTTTCAATATTTAACAATTAGTTTTATAATAACATGACACAACTTAACAAAAAGAAATTTAGAAATCAAAGAACAATCTTTGCCATAAAAGTATTAAATCATTAGATGTGTAAAAAAATTTCAAAGCTCTGAAAAGCAAATTTGTATGTGCTCAAAAGAAAAAATATTACTTTGATAGATTTTAAAACAACTTCAAAGTAATTCCATGTGCTGGAAATATAGATCCCACCACTGCATTAAGTGTGTTACAGTATTTCCAACTTGAGACAGTTAAATTTGAAATTAAGAAAGTGAGGCTTGCCAAGATTTTTGAATATTTGAAATTTAACTGATAAGAGTGAAGAAATATTATACACAAGCTAAATATAATAGGGGTGGAATTTGTTTCTCTAATTAAGGAATGACTGTAATATTTTTTCTGTCTATGAAGAAATAACCTAAAAAATTTGGTGCACACTGAATAATGTGAGTAGCGGGTTATTTAACAGAGTGCACCACATTTTTTATGTTATTTCAAATAGACAGAAAAAATATTACAGTCATTTCTTATAATTTTATTCTAAATTCCATTTTAAACCGTAGAAAACCATGAAAAAACGTTGATGACGTCATGGTAACGTGACCAAATTATGTCTATGGGCTGATAACAAAATAACGTCAGCCAATCAGAAGACACGTTACAGCCAAAATTAAATTATTGATCTATTGATTTAAGACGATATCTAAACCAAACTTTTTCTTCCTTTTTAAAGATTTGAAGAAAGATGTGTCCTTTATATGTGACATCATCAGATCTGGTAACCTTTTTTCATGACACCACAATAGGAAATTCAGTAGGAATCAGGAATAGTTGTCATCATAGTTGAATTGTACCAAGCATTAGATGAGAAAAAAATATTTCTCTAGAGATGAGAAATATTTTTTTCACATTGATTGAAAAATGTGAAATTAGCATGAAAATTAGAGAATATAGTATAGTAAATAAAAATCAAATATCAAGAAATTTAATTTTTGATTTTGACTTTCAGATATTTACCTCATGGTGTAGACTCCATGTATTTAGAGATTTTTGATGAGGTAAGAAAAGAAATTTACATACTAAATGTTACACATACAGTTCCTTTAAATTCAGAACTCATTTAAAAAGCATTTATATACACATGTATCAGAATCTATGCATTTTAAGATTTTAAAATAATATAAATTTTAACAGTCTTTAATAAAAAAAAAATGCCTATAGAATTTCTGTTAGACTATTTTTTAACTTTGATTATCTCCCCTATATGCCTTTTAGTCACAGAATGCATGTAAATACAGATATTTTTAAATGAGTAAATGTCAGCAAAAACTAAAACTTGAAGGAAAGGACCATTCATATTTAAATAGATGCAGCATATCTGCCATCACAATCCATTGGATATTATTGACCCCCCTCCTAAAAGAGACATCTTTAACATTACATCAATACAATTTCTCTTATTCTTTTTTTAAGAGTCATTCATTAAAATCAGCCATTATTCCAACTTTATATTGCAAAACTAATTTTTTGTTATGACATATTTTTGAAATTTTTATTGATATTATACAGAGGCAGTTAACAATGGATGAGAGAATAGCCTGGGCCTATATCACTATCCCACAGTCAACATTCAATGGGGATACAGCTGATGACTGGTTCCCTCTTAGTGGTAAACAAGGAGACGAGAAGGAAGGCATGATCAATTTAGTTATGACTATGACAGTGAGTAGCAGGAATATATCTATTATAAAAAAACTAAGTTACCAGACTTACAATTTTTCATCTATTATACTCATTATTGATCTCTCTGTAAGGTTTAAAGTTTGTAGATTACCTTTTCAAACCTTTGAATCTTAAGATAAACATTTACAGTAACAGTCTAGATGAAGAACATCATTAAAATTGTATTTCTCTGAAATATTGTTTTTGGAATCAAATTATAATTGAATCGTCAGGAAAAGTAAATTGTTTATTGGAAATGTATGTCATCCAAATATTCTTTTGGAGAAATGAGTAAATACTTCTTGCAAATCACTCATTGAAGATAAAATTCATTTTACAATGAAATAAAAAGAAAAACATTGTCTATATATATGTTTTTCAAGATAAAAAATACCAACTTGTCAAGGGATTATTGTGTTTTTAATCTTCTATATATGTATGTTTTTAATTATCTTTTGTAGAAAGTAGAACAGCCACCAGTAGTATATCCACAACAATCTGTACAAGTCATCCCATCCAGTTATCCTCCACAATTAGGTCCTGGCTACGCTCCACAATTAGGTATGTTATATCCTGTGACAAAAGAAGTTTCAGGGGCAGGTCCAGCCATTATAATGAGTGGTGGTTCCCAACCCAGGATAAAGGGAGGGTTCTTACCTTATGTCCCCATTCAAATGTATTGATCATTCAAAATAAAAGGGGGGTTCCAACCCTGGACCCCTCACCCCCTTGATCCGACACTGAGTTGCATAAAAAAAAAGACAATGACTGAGCCAAATTATACTTGAAACATGATTGAAAACTAAAACAGAACAAAAAAATGATCTTTTTTTATTCTTATTTCATGGCAAAATAAGCAGAAAACACATTCAATCAATATTTTTTTTTTAATTATTTTTTCATGTTTAGTTTATTTTGTGATAAACCAAATTTTGTAATACTTTTTCTAATTTTGATGCTACCATTATTATCAACCATGATGGATATATTTGGTCTCTGGAAGATAATAGTCTTTTTAGCAGTGCAATATGTATATAAATCTGATATATACCAAGAAAGACACTGCAATTGTGTTCTTTGTAATCAATTACATACCAGCCAAAGCACAACCCATAATGGCATTGATCATGCTCCAGTTTTACCATCCTGATTCAGTTTCAATGAACACACATTCAATTCTTACAATCTATTTATATCTCAGAATCATTTTATTATACGACCGCAAAAATTTAAATTTTTTGGTCGTATATTGCTATCACGTTGGCGTCGTCGTCGTCGTCCGAATACTTTTTTTTAGTTTTCGCACTCTAACTTTAGTAAAAGTGAATAGAAATCAATGAAATTTTAACACAAGGTTTATGAAAACAAAAGGAAGGTTGGGATTGATTTTGGGAGTTTTTGTTCCAATATTTTAGGAATTAGGGGCCAAAAAGGGCCCAAATAAGCATTTTCTTGGTTTTTACACTATAACTTTAGTTTAAGTGAATAGAAATCTATGAAATTTTGACACAAGGTGTATGACCACAAAAGGACGGTTGGGATTGATTTTCGGAGTTTTGGTTCCAACAGTTTAGGAATTAAGGGCCAAAAAAGGGCCCAAATAAGCATTATTCTTGGTTTTCGCACAATAACTTTAGTATAAGTAAATAGAAATCAATGAAATTTAAACACAAGGTTTATGACCACAAAAGGAAGGTTGGGATTGATTTTTGGAGTTGAGGTCACAACAGTTTATGAATTAGGGGCCAAAAAGGGGCCCAAATAAGCATTATTTTTGGTTTTTGCACCATAACTTTAGTATAAGTAAATAGAAATCTATGAAATTTAAACACAAGGTATATGACCATAAAAGGAAGGTTGGGTTTGATTTTGGGAGTTTTGGTCCCAACAGTTTAGGAATAAGGGGCCCAAAGGGTCCAAAATTGAACTTTGTGTGATTTCATCAAAAATTGAATAATTGGGGTTCTTTGATATGCCGAATCTAACTATGTATGTATATTCTTAATTTTTGGTCCCGTTTTCAAATTGGTCTACATTAAGGTCCAAAGGGTCCAAAATTAAACTTAGTTTGATTTTAACAAAAATTGAATGTTTGGGGTTCTTTGATATGCTGAATTTAAAAATGTATTTAGATTTTTAATTATTGGCCTAGTTTTCAAGTTGGTCCAAATGGGTGTCCAAAATTAAACTTTGTTTGATTTCATCAAAAATTGAATAAATGGGTTCTTTGATATGCCAGATCTAACTGTGTATGTAGATTCTTAATTTTTGGTCCAGTTTTCAAATTGGTCTACATTAAGGTTCAAAGGGTCCAAAATTAAACTAAGTTTGATTTTAACAAAAATTAAATTCTTGGGCTTATTTGATATGCTTTATCTAAACATGTACTTTGATTTTTGATTATGGGCCCAGTTTTCAAGTTGGTCCAAATCAGGATTCCATATCAAATATTGTGCAATAGCAAGAAATTTTCAATTGCACAGTATTGCACAATAGCAAGAAATATCTAATTGCACAATATTGCAAAATAATTAATTTTCAATTGGAGTTATCTTTCTTTGTATAGAATAGTAGTTGATAATATATGTTGGAAATTTGCCAGACATGACTATGATGTCATTTTCTATTTTTATTTGCCAATAACTTTATGTAAATAACTTCATTGGAAATTTGCCAATATAAAATGTTGCTGATGAAGCTTTTTTTCCTTATCTTATCTAAAATGTTTTTAGATAATGTATGTTGGACATTTGCCAGACATGACTATGATGTCATTTTCTATTTTTATTTGCCAATAACTTTATGTAAATAACTTCATTGGAAATTTGCCAATATTAAATGTTGCTGATGAAGTTTTTTTTATTGTTTTATACAATAAACAATGTATATTCACTTTTACTACCAACCAATCTTTACCATTCAGTGATAACAAGCACTTTATTTTACATTTTAATATTTTATGATGTATTTAAAAGAGTAGTTATTGTTGCAAACTCCATTAGAAATTTGAATTGATATCAGTTTTGGAAAAAGGGAAACGGGGATGTGAAAAAAAAATGGGGGGGGGGGGGGGGGTTAAATTTTTCTCATTTCAGATTTCATAAATAAAAAGAAAATTTCTTCAAACATTTTTTTTAGAGGATTAATATTCAACAGCATAGTGAATTGCTCAAAGGCAAACAAAATTTTTTAAGTTCATTAGACCACATTCATTCTGTGTCAGAAACCTATGCTGTGTCAACTATTTAATTTTAGATTTAAATAAGTTTGAAGAGTAAATCTTTAATTGATTTGTAAAATCTTGACATTTGTTTTGTGTAAAAAAAAACCTTGTAATGTCAAAAATTTGATCACAATCCAAATTCAGAGCTGTATCACGCTTGAATGTTTTGTCCATTCTTGCCCCAACTGTTCAGGGTTCGACCTCTGCGGTCGTATAAAGCTGCGCCCTGCGGAGCACCTGGTTGAATATATAAACAATATTTGAAATGCTAAGAAAAAAATGACTAGGGTACATAAATTATTGGAATTGATTTGAATTAAAATTCTATTTTATTTTTAATAATATACCTGATAGATTTACATCAATTTGTATGACAGTAAATCATTAATATATAGAATAGCTAATTGAAGAATTCAAATATAGAAAAATATTCAAAGTGTGACCAAACAACACATCAATGTACAAATGGGAATAATGCATGAGTTAATTATCAGTGTTTTTCCGTCACAAGTTGAATATTTTTAGATATTAGAATTCTTTGATTAGTTATTCTTTTTATTACATTGAAAGATGGCTTTTTCTGAAATTAAAGTAAAAAATGTAAGGAACTATATCTTTTTCTACGTATTCACAATTTGTTTTGATTCCACGTAATGGACAACGTCTTGGCAACACCGATTGCTGAATGACTCAGAGGAGTAAAATAACCTGAAATTATAGGATTTTATTTCACTGGAAAATCTATGTAATTCATTGCAACTAATGTAATATATTATTTATTTGATTTTAACAATTACAGTTTACCAACAAATGCCCTGTCAGCCACAGCAATTACAACAACAACAACAACAGCCACAAAGACCACTTTTTACAGATGAAGACTTAACACAAATTAAAGAATTATTTCCAAATATGGAGGAAGAAGTTATCAAATCAGTGTTGGAAGCCAACAGAGGAAATAAAGAGTCTACAATCAACGCATTACTTCAGATGAACAGTGATTAGGACATTTACCGTACTTTTTGTTTATTTATATATGCTCTGTACTATCTTTGTTATCTTACATTATGTTAATCAAATGTAGGAATTCTGTTATTGTAAATGTAAATTATTTAATGCTAAAACTAATTAAAATGTGTTAGCTTCTCTCAATTTTATGATAAATACTGAGAAATTTTACTACCCGGTATTCAAATTTATAGACATATTATACTAAGAAATAAGACAAAAATAGCTATGATTGTATGAAAAATATTTCTTCATGAATGTTTATCTCATTGTGAATAATAGAATATACACTTGTAAACATGTTAGTGTAATCATGAGAAAATAGGTGTAAAATGTGATTCTTTGTGAAGAAACATGAGAATTGTTCTAGTTAGTTATTAATATATATAAATAATATGTAAACATTTATACTAAAATTTTGTTAGATTTCCTACGGTTTGTCAAAGTAAGCACTTTAAACTATAATACTATATAAACTATAATGTATGTCATTATTGTGATGGTTTTTACTTCTTAGGTAAACTAGAATATCTAATATCTCTAGAGAAATTGTATATTAAGTGAAGTTCAGGTTGTGGTCACTATATGTTGTCGAACAATACATAGATATGGAAATACTGTGCATATTGTACAGTTTTCAGATCATTTTAGTAATTAAAGGAAGTTAAATCTCACACATACATCGTGAAAAAATGTATAAACACTGAGACTACTACCTGTAGCAAAACAATGTACCTAACTTTAAGATGGATAAGATTAATCACATTTGCATTTTCGCCGCATAATTACAATTTATTAACGAACTATAAACTGATTAAAAAATATCTAGATATGAATAGTGATAACAAAGATATTAATAAATTATTTTCCTTTTCCCTCTTATTCAATTTTTTTTATATAATTTTTTTTTAATTATATCCGATACTGAAATAGACAATTAGTAGTCTCGGTGATTAGGTGGTGACATATGTCGTCTGCTACTGATAAATACGAAACTACATTATATTAACGTAGCTGAAAAGGTGGAGACTCACACTACACGATAAATCGGTAGTGACCAATCTCTGTGTTATAGTAGTCTCAGATAAACAGCATACCAAACTCAACATTATTGTAAACAATGTCAAGATCACTCAAGAACTGTATGAAGAAATAAAAATGAAAAATGTTTTATCAAAGTATAATTTGTAAGAGGGACACCTTTAGTAATTTAATAGTAATCTTGAACTTTTTATGTATACTTAAATGCAGTTTGGAAAGTTATAAGTTCTAAATGACATGTCCAAGATTTGATTTCTTTCAACATGAAATGTGAGAAAATAAAGCACCAGTCTTACCATTTGTGCTTATTCATTTATTAGCTGTGTACTGAAATTTCTAATATATCAATATTAGTAGGCATTGTGTGTACATGTAGTACTATATCTAACTATATAACTCTGTATGTATTATTTGTTGTCTTCCTTTTACAGCTAATCTACTAGAGTGTGTAAAAAGTGCAATGGAAATTAAGTTAACCTTTTTTTATGTGGAATCTAAAACTAATATGAACTTTGTTGACTACTTTGTTTACTACCTTAGAACAGAGTTGTACTATTCATTATTATTCTTCGATGAGTTATTCTTTAATTTTTTAACTACGGAAATCTAGTTACACATTTTTTTCAAATTTTTAAATACCTTATGATAAAAAAAATATTTGGTTCCTAAAACAGACTCATTATTTCAATATGTTTAACTTACACACTCTACTAGTTTAGCTGTAATGAAATGATATTTCTTGCTATAGTTATTTTCAAATAACTGGTAGTTGACAAAGGACATCTCAATCATGGTATTTTTAAATTTGGTTGATTATATAGGGAATCCTGAAGCATGACTGGAGCCCCCCCCCCCCCCCCCCCCCCCCCCCCCCCCCCTTTCGGTCAGTCAGTGGGGCCTCCCTAAGGAAAAGTTATGGATCCGCCACTGATAAGTAATTTATATACAGACAATGTGGAGATGTATATTATTCTGTTTGTTTTGAGTAATCAAATTGATATAATGTGGACAGAGATTCATAACTGTGATCACTGTGGCTGCAATATTTTGTTTTCATTTTAAATTCATTGTATATTCTCATCCACAAAATTATGAATCCTTAACATATTTTTCTGGGGTTTTTTTTTTGGGGGGGGGGGGGGGGGTTATTTATTTTTTTATTTAAGGATATTGTTTAAGGGCTATTCCAGAATAAACTGTATGTGTTGTGTCAGACAAATATTGTGTCAGAAACCTTTATTATTTCAAAAATTTGATCACAATCCAAATTCAGAAAATATCAAGCTTGAATATTGTGTCCAAATTTGCCCTTACTGTTCAGGGTTTTACCTCTGTGGTTGTATCATGCTGTGCTCTGGACAGAATTTTACTGATAGTCTAGGAAAATGTTTTACGTAGAATGAGAATGATACTGTACTTGAGTTTATGAAACAGTATTTTGAAAAGCAGAAACACCTTATCTCATGACACCAGCTCAATGTTAAGTTGAAAATTTTAATAATTTACAATTATGCTTGTTTCAAAGATGTGCCATATAAATCACTGTTGTCCATGACAGTTCAAAATGCAATAATTGTATTCAGGTCTTCATTGTTTTTACCGAAAGAGTTATACTTAAATGACAAATAATGAATTAATTAACATTTTAACAATCCCTATCTAAAAGTCTTGTTTAAATGTGAGTTTAAAGTTTATGTTTTTTATAGTATATATATATATATATATATAAGTCTTTGTAAACCATGTATTATGTAGCCAGAAATCACATCATGATGGGTAGTTTTTCAATCAGATTTTGTCTTATTATATCTACTTAGAGCTATAAGGGAACTGAGAACAAATGTTGATCTTTTGAAAGACAATTTGACAAGTAAAATGTCATGTAGACTTACTATGGTTTTATCATTCTATGCTCTGCCTTGCCTTTTATGCCTTGCTCTTTTTTGAATACTTATATTCTACCTCATTTCTATGTTTTGTTTTCAACTACTATATATAGTACATTATTCCTGTTATAGAAAAATAGAGGTTTTAAAATTTACTTTGTATAATAATATAACAATTGTAGGAATGTACAGAAGAGGGGGTGTATATTTATTTTAAATTTGTAAATGATACTTATATCTCTCGCCAAACGTATTCGGAAGTTTAAATATATGGATCTATTAAATCCAGTTTAATACATTTTAAAGTGACTTTATTTTATGTTCTTTCGCTTAGTTTCAAATATAATAGAAAATTTGGAAAACCATCTGGATTTATTCTGCTTTCTAGAAATCATGTTGGTAGATAAATGAAAAAAAAAAGAGAATAAATGAAAATTGTCTTAGGATAACAGTTTAGATGCTAGTTGACAAACATATTTTAACTTTATTTCACTGCATGCTTTGGGCAGCTTTAAATGAGATATGACATATTGATCATATTAAATCCTCTGTGTGTACATTATCAGCCTGTAAGTTTATAAAATTTTGAACTTGAATTCCTCTTTTTAAAGTATCATTTAAGTTTAGCATGCTCTTTATTTGTAAAAGATTTAATACAAACAAAGTTCATTTTCTAGAAATTATGAAAAGTTCTCCCATTTTAGTGATTTTTTGTTGGTTTTTCATAGACAAATGCATAATAAAAACAAAATGTACATATTTGAATGACTATATTAAAAGTGATTAGAGTTTGTTAGGTTTCAAACCTTTATTATAAATTAATCTATATGAATCAAATATGAATTTTTCCAAACGAAATGTAATTATGAAAAAAAATCAGTCGATATTAAATATTATTTTAAAAAATTATTCTAAATTTTCAAACTCCTTTTGGTTATGTTTAACAAAAACCAAGTAACAAACAAAGTTGAATTATAAATCCCAAAACATATATTCAAGACACTTCTACAATCTTTTTATTTCTCAAGAAAAGTACAAACAAAATTCTGTTGAATATTTTGATGAATTATTACATGATCAAACATCTCTTTGGATTACCTCCCCTATCATTGTTACGTGTATTTAGATTACCCCAGTGTAGTGTATATGTAAAGTTTACACAAAGGAGAGGAGGTGTTGAGATCTTTTTCAAGACCTAAATTTTGATCATGGTTATTGGTTGAGACAAATTTATTGAGTTTTCGTTGATTTTTGTCAAGATTGGTTTTACTCATTCTGCTTGTTTTAAGGCAGGTCATGTACATGGGTGTCTGAAGTTCTTTGAAGAAAAATATTAATTAATATTGATTTATAAAATGTGCTTACATGTATGTGAACATAATCAGCATTGTGCGAATGATTTATTATAAATATGTGGAAAATAAAACAAAATACTAAAAATGGTACAACTGAAATATTTGTTTTGTTTAATATAACGATCAACAGTTTTTGGTAGATAGAAAAGCATGTGTTTAAGCATTTATTGTTTCATTGCCTTGCTTGCAATGAATGGTGAAAGTGAGATATAGAAGTAATTTTTTGGCAATATTTTTATTGCTAACTGATGTGGAGATGTCTGACTCAGTAGTTCATACATCATTGATACATTGAATGCATTTACATTGACATCCTTGGATCTCAATTGGGTGTGAGGCCTCTAAGGGTGAGTGGTGTTAGTAGTTTGTCTTCTGTTAATCATCTACAGAGATCCCTAGCCTGTCATTTCTGTGGTTGTGAGTTGGGATGCATCTGTGGCTGAGTGGCCTTAGTAGTTTGTCTTCTGTGAATCATGTATAGAGATCACTTGCCTGCCAGGACTCTGGTTGTGAGTTCTGAGGCATCTGTGGCTGAGTGGCCGTGGTAGCTTGTCTTCTGTAAATCATCTACAGAGATCAATAGCCTGTCGGCACTGTTGTTGTGAGTTGGGATGCATGTGTGGCTGAGTGGCTTTAGTAGCTTGACTTCTGTAAATCGTCTACAGAGATTACTAGCCTGTCGGGACTGTGGTTGTGAGTTGGGAGGCCTCTGTGGCTGAGTGGCACTAGTAGTTTGTCTTGCGTGAATCATCTGCAGAGATCAATAGCCTGTCGGGGCTGTGGTTGTGAGTTGGAAGGCCTCTGTGGCTGAGTGGCCTAGTAGTTTGTCTTCTGTGAATCATCTACAGAGATCAATAGCCTATCAGTACTATGGTTGTGAGTTGGGATGCATCTGTGGCTGAGTGGCCTTAGTAGTTTGTCTTCTGTGAATCATGTAGAGATTTTTAGCCTGTCAGTACTGTAGTTTTGAGTTCGGAGGCATCTGTGGCTGAGTGGCCTTAGTAGTTTGTCTTCTGTGCATCATGTACAGAGACCACTAGCCTGTCAGTACTGTGGTTGTGCGTTGGGAGGCCTCTGTGGCTGAGTGGCATTAGTAGCTTGTCTTCTGTAAATCATGTACAGAGACCACTAGCCTGGCAGTACTGTGGTTGTGAGTTTGGAGGCATCTGTGGCTGAGTGGCCTTAGTAGTTTGTCTTCTGTGAAGATCACTTGCCTGTCATTTCTGTGGTTGTGAGTTGGGATGCATCTGTGGCTGAGTGGCCTTAGTAGCTTGTCTTCTGTAAATCATGTACAGAGACCACTAACCTGTCAGTACTGTGGTTGTCAGTTTGGAGGCATCTGTGGCTGAGTGGCCTTAGTAGTTTATCTTCTGTGAAGATCACTAGCCTGTCAGTATTGTGGTTGTGAGTTTGGAGGCCTCTATGGATGAGTGGCCTTAGCAGTATGTCTTCTGTAAATCATTTCATAGATCAATAGCCTGTCCAAATGTAAAGGTTCTAGAAAAATTTACTTTTGAAAAATGTACTCATAATTCGGCATGTCAGTTTGGCTGGTTTCATCTGACCTTTGCCTCATTTCACGATTCGTTGGTTAAAATTAAGTGTCTTGATTTTTGGTGTTTTTCTAATACTACAAGCAATAGGTGGACTACTTGTATGTTTGGTGTATGGGTAATTGTGAGGTGTACACATCTGTCTGGCAGGTATCATCTGTCCTTTACGTCATTTTCATGATTCATTAGTTAAATTCCATTTTAAGTTTCAGCAGTAAGATACAATATATGGACAATGATTGTAGTGTACATTCTTATCTGACAGGATTTACACTGGCCTGACCTTGACCTCATTCTCATGGTTTTTTGGTCGATATTCATCTCACCTAGACCTCATTTTCAATGTTATTGGGTCAACTGGAAACTTATTCGAATAGCTCGTAATTCAATTTAGAAAACTAACATTCTTATTTATAAGAAATTTTTTTTAACAAAAAACAAAATATGGCAGACGTGAACCAGAAGCTAGAGGGTTATATTGTCTTGAATATAACCGGAAGATTATGAAGCATTTGGTTTCAACATGACAAACAGAACACATATTGTTGCAATCTCTGCTATGGCAAAAACAGGATGACAGAGCTGCCTTGCCAGTATCGAGGTCATCCAACGACTAAGAATAAATCAGACTGAATTTATCCCTGTTAATATGAAAATGCATGCTGCCACCAACAAAGGTATCACGATCCTTGGTGCAACCATACTCCGCATCTCGGGCACAGTTGGTCAAGGTAGGCATCTCGAAACGAGATAAATGACGTATGTAACTGACAACTCTGATAAGCTATTCACCAGAAGAGAAGCTTGTATTGCTCTTCGAATGATCTCCGACAGCTTTCCAACAATTGATGAAATTGACGATACGCAACAAACTCCCGGTACTGAGAATCCTCAAAACATTACAAACAACATCGGAAGTGTGAACGGTCTAGATACCAACTGTAACTTTCCTCAACAGAAGCTGCCGCCTCCAATGCCGAGGAACATACCTTATCCAGCAACTGGAGACGAAACACACCAGACACCTTCTTCTTTTCACCAGGATAGATCACTACCGAACCGTTTTTGACGCCTGGAACGGCTATCATAGTGTGCCAATTTCTGAGGAGGATCTCCATCTGACTACCTCCATTATACCCTGGGGCAGATCTATTTATAAGACGGCTCCACAAGGCTACATAGCTTCAGACGACGCCTATACAAGACGATATGATGAAATTGTTGCTGACATTCCGACCAAACCAAATGTGCAGATGACGTCATCCTATGAGCTCATTCAATTGAGGGAAGCTTTTTACAAGCTGCACAATGGCTCGATATATGAGATCGTCATGGCATGGGTCAAGATGTAGTAGAGTTCGCTGGATTCGAAATCACGTTCAACAGTGTCCGTCCTTACATAAATGACCTAAATTTTCCAACTCCTAGAAATATTATGGATATACGATCATGATTTGGTCTCGTTAATCAAGTGTCCTATGCCTTCAGCATGGCTGATAAGATGCTTCCCTTTAAGCAACTATTGAAACCTGAAACACCATTTTTCTGGGATAAACACATCAACAGACTGTTCGAGGAATTGAAAGCTGCTATCATAAGCGAAATAGAAGAGGGCGTTCGCATCTTTGATAAAAGTAAACTGACATGTCTTGCTAGATTGGTCGAAAACAGGTATTGGCTTCTGGCTATTTCAGAAACATGTTCCTGCAAAGGTAGTGAACAATTTTGTTGTAACACAGGATGGCGAATAACGTTTGTCGGGAGTAGATTTACACATCCAATTAAATTCCGTTATGCGCCATTAGAAGGCGAAGCTCTAGCCGTTGCCGACGCTTTGGATAAAGCGAGGCATTGTGAACTGGGATGCGACCATCTTATTATGGCTGTTGACCATAAACCGCCCCTGAAAATATTCAGTGACGTATCTTTAGAAGATATTTCGAATTCATGCCTTCGAAATTTGAAAGAGAAAACATCCAGATATCATTTCCGGATGATGCATGTAGATGGCGTCAAACATCATGCCGCTGACGGTGTGTCACGTCATCCAACTGCGGATCCTGAAAGCAGCCATCAAGAATAGTACACATGTTTTTATCAGATATATACATCATTCAGATTTAGAATCAGATGCTACTGAAATAGATAACAATGTCTTTATCCTTCATATCAGCCGTATCCTCGCTTGATTCGCTTAAGCTTGTAGTCAAATATGTTAATTGGGCGAAGTTCGTACATTTGCAGGAATATTTCCAATTCCGTGAACACCTTTACACTCTTGAAGGTATTATAATATACAAGGATAGAATCATCATTCCCCCAGTCTCTGAAAAGAAGTTTTGTCTGCTTTGCACGCATCCCACAAAGGAGTAACATCAATGATTTCTAGAGCAGAGTCATAGCTTTTTGGCCAGGTATCACTGACCCCCCGCTATTTCAGCACAAAGAGCTGGATGCAACCATTGTAATCGGATAGCACCTTCTAACGCGACTGCTCCACCAACACTCCTCCGTTAACTATTGCTCCAACAAGACTTACTACACAACGTAAATCTATTCGTGTTAGTAGACCACCCGCCTAGCATTCTGATTATAACATAGATTAACAATCATGACATTGACATTTTGGATTTTTCTTTTTGCATTTCAACGAACAGAGATTGCTGTGAATATCATCTTTGTCATCTTACAGTGCACAAGTGTTTGTCACCTTTAATGGAACAGGAGGAAATAGACATATTGTTTTGGAACAGGCATATAACTAATGTGGCGGGTTAAACATGTAACCGCTAAATACTCCCCCTAACCTGGGTCAGTGGTTTAACAGTACAACGTAAGAACAAACTGTAAACACTAGTTGTAAAGGTCCGTTTCTTGGATAATTAAAACAACATGTCTAATGAAACAACTCTCCACAAGAGACTTAATGACACAGAAATTAACAGCTACTGGTCACCGTACGGTCTTCAGCAATGACAATGAGTAAAGCCCATATCGCATAGTCAGCTTTAAAGAGCCACGAAATTACAAAAGTAAAACAATTAAAACGAGATTACTAACGACCTGATTTATGTACATAAAAGATGATTGAAAAGAAAATATGTAACACAGCAACAAACGACAACCACTGAATTACAGGCTCCTAACTTGGGACAGACACATACATACAGAATGAGGCAGGGTCAAACATGTTAGCGGAATCCCAACCCTCCCCTAACCTGGGACAATGGTGATCCAGTACAACCTAAGAACGAATAAAAAAAATTGAAAATGGTTTAACTCCTCAGATAAATACCAATACAAATACATCTAGCAAAAACACGTGGCCGGGTACTTAAACATCCCAACAGTAAAAAGACACAAGTACAGATCTAAGAGTACTCACAGCTACTGACAGCTAGTTCAAAGCAAAATTACAACTAATGAATAAAAAAACGTGCCTCTAAAACTTAACTATCAATCAGTTCACATCCAACATCCAATAGACTTAGTGTAAAGACTTCATATAAACAGTCCTTGGCCTTATTTTCATTAAACTTTGGTTATTAGTAGCTTATCGTGATTCGGTTTGTTGTCTAGACCATATTCGCAAGAGCTCATCTTTATTTTTGTGTATAAAATGTAACCAAGGTTTAAAGATCTGTTCGACAGGGTTCATCTTCTGACCTTGACCTTATTTTCATGGTTCATTAATTAGTTAACATAATTACAGATTATCTCTGATTTTCAGGTACTGTTCGTAAAAGCTTAACTAAATCAGATCTCTAGTATGTTAATAAGCCTGTATGTCGTCTGTTTTGTTTCAATTGACCTCGGCACCATTTGCAGGCGAGCATTGATAATGTGAATTTTTTGTTATACCTGTGCTAATAGGTAATAATTACATTAGATGTATGTTTCATTATAATACGTTATTCTGATTGGCCAACTGCACATCTCGTGCTATTCCTGAAACAATTGTATTAGACAAGAACATTTATCATTCATGATGACACGAGGCCCCACAATAAAGTGCACAGGTAAATTAAATGAAAACTTGATAAAAATCGTGTTTTCATGATTCTAGCTAAAAAAATGTAAATATAAGTATTGAATGCTTCTTTTTGTAACTTTATAGGGTTGTAAAAGCGTTGACCGTGCGCACATTTTTAGTATGAAGCGCTTCCGCGCTTCATACAAAATGTACTTCGGTCAACGCTTTTACACCCCATACCAATAAAGTTACAAAAAGCAGCATTCAATTCTTAAATACAAGAACAAACAAATGACAACTAATACATTTTGTCGCATTTATGTTTTGGGTAACTGATTAACATATGAAACAAGTTGAAAATAATCATTTAAAACACTTAGTTGCATTTTACCTTTAATATTTGCAACATACATTACAATTATTATAAGTTTCGCCTGTGAGATACTCTTGTTCTGATATTTAGTCTGTCTTGTCTTTGTATCTATACTGTCTATTTCTTCAGTCTTTTATCTGCAGTTTTTGTCCTTCTGTTTTTGTCGATTGATTTGTGCTTTCTGTGACTATATGCTCGGCATGTGTTTCAACTATACCCTGCTGCTTTACATATGTCCGTCCATATGTCCGGGTTTTTTTCTCAGAAACTGTAAAGTACGGCTATATGAAATTTAATGATGAAAGTCAGTTTGTGCGGGAATGGTATGCTGATGTGCATTAATTAACTCGGCGTAATTTTTTTTTAGTTTTTTTAGTTTTTTTTAGTTTATTATTAGAGAAAACTCAGCCGCAGAAGACTGCGTAACAGGAGCATATTTATATACACAATATTAATTACAACATAGTTCATTATACAAACAGAATACATTTTTAAATTATACATCTTCAGAAATAAGTTTGTGTTTATTACAGTTTTAAATTAAACAAGCATCTTTTCTACCTTTTGAATAAAAATTGACAGCTTAGACAGCACATTACTATTACTATATTTAAGCATGCCAAGTACTTTTTTTTCATTTGGATATTTTAAATAATATGGAGGTATGAACTTCCCCCTTAAATCCTTAACTTCACAGTTGGTACATTTACATATATAGTGGTATACATCTCCAAGACCAGCTTTACAGAGTGGACAAATCCTATCATTTCGTGGTACATTTCTCCATCTTCCTGTTTCGATGGGAAACTTTGTATTACATACCCTTAATTTACATATGTTTACTCTATGCCCCCGTCTTAATTTTAACAGATATGTTTCCAAGCAAAACTCTTCTTTAAAGTGTAGATAAAACTCCCCCCTTGACGAATTGTTTATATCTGAGAACCATTTTTGAATAAACTGGTCCTGGAGACGCTGCCTTACATTAATTTTAATATAATTATAATCAACTTGCTCCGGAAAATTATATAGTTCACAAAAGCCACAATCATTGAACACAGATTTTACATAGTTAAACCACTTAAAGTTACTACCTTCATGCTCATGCATGTACCAAAGTAACTTATAAAGTTTACCCGATAGTTTTTTATCATTTGTTGCTAGCTTGTGCCAAAAACATACCATTTTTAACTTGATCTGCAGTTCAAGTGGAAATCTTCCAAGTTCCCCATATACCATAAAATTTGGCGTAGATGATCGCACACCCAAACTGCGCTTACAAAACTGTAGATGTAACTTTTCAGTATTATTTTTATTTTCAAACCCCCATATTTCAAACCCGACTTTTACTGTGTTGCTTGTCAATCGTCCTAAACAGCCAGTAATTTGGTATCTATTGTTTTATTTGAACGTTTTCTGTTCAGTTTTAAGCATTCTTTGTTCTACATGGGTTTTTTAAAATAACTCTTGATTTTACAATGCTTCTCTTCATTTTTTCTCTCCCATCTTTTATTTTATGCCAATTTGAATTGCATGATCAAATAATGATTTATTGTGACATTGAAATGCTATATTAAGTCAAAATGTAATGCATAAGGATTGTTTGAAAATCATTACGAACAAGACATACAAACGTGTAATCAATGTATTGCAAAGTTCAAATTACAGGATATGACAAGAGAACTTGTGTATATTGATATAGATGAAATTTGACTCTTTAAAAGTTTAAAACACCATGCAGAAATTCACTGTAATTTTTTGAAACAAAATATGAATAATTCGTTTAAATTGTTATATTTTGTATTCCCAAGAATCTCTGATTGCTTCATTAGAGACCTCAGTCGCCAACGTCTGAAACAAGAGGAGTACAGCCATGTCAAGTTGCATTGACACAATAACAAAAATAAACAAAGTCCGAATTGTAATTTCTTCCACTTGACAGACATCAATATTACTTCTTGTTAATTTTATATATTTTTAAATGTAAAACATACAATTGCGAGGTAATTTGAATCTAAATGCAACTAACAATGCAACTATTTTAAACTATTTTTTAATGTTAAATGTTATTCAATTTCTGGTTCGTGTAATATATCATGGATTGAATTTAAACCGTGTATTAGATACAAAGCGTGGAATAGTCTATCCCCTATAGTATCTTTACAAGTTCATATTTAATAACTTGTGAAATTTATCATGCCAAAAATCCAAACTGAGAGTCAATATAACACAGACAATTCTTCAAACTTCATTTGAACTTTGGTCTCATCTCCTGAATTTTTATAGACCACCAACAACGGAACTTGTGAATAAATTAAAATAAACCGGAGTTTTAAAAACATTGTATTTACAATTTATCTATTAAAATAAGACACTTTAAGATCGAGTCCGACCGAATGACAACAAAAAGTGTGGCGGTACTTAAAGCAAAAGTAGCGTATACTGGACAGTGTGGCAGTCTCTATAAAGATATGTCTTACTTTGCATCATACATATACCTATAAATTTACTTTACAATAAAGGTATATATAGCTATAGCTTTTATAAATACAATTTGCCTGTGGTCAGATGTAACACTGTTCAAAAGGACTCAACTTCTTAGTTGTGGCAGAAGTTTTGGTATCATACAACTGAAACAGCCCGAGCGTACGAATACATTGTACTGCGTTGAAGACCCATTGGTGGCCTTCGGCTGTTGTCGGCTCTTTGGTCGGGTTGTTGTCTCTTTGACATATTCCCCATTTCCATTCTCAATTTTATTTTACATTGCATTTATTGGAAGAGAAAACACCTAGGAACATTCTGTGTAATATTTAGTACATAAACATTTCATAAAATTATGAAATCTGCTACCTCTTCAAATATGACTGAAATAACAATCCATCATGAAATTCCGAAAGAGATTGCAATACAATCCCAGGAGTCAGGTGCTACATTGTGTATAATTGAGAAATCGACACCGAAACATGTTCTATATACGGTATATCTAAATATTCTCTGGAAATTACTTAAGAAAACCGAACATATCATCTTGAAATTGTAGAATGACAGACAATGCTTAATTAATAATATATCTATTTCAATCAGTAATAAAAGAAAATCGATGCAAGTTTCATATTTCTGAAATAATTGAAAAACAAGTCTTTTAATATAAGAAGAGTATTATATTTAAGTTAAATCAAGACGTCCATAACCTCAGTTAACAAAAAGTATTGGAATTGACAGAATAAGTACAATGATAATTATTTAACCAGAGATTTTATGAAATCTTTTGTTAAGCATGTAACTCTTGTTATTTTTAAGTTGTAAGTAGTATGGAATGAGAAAATTTGCCCGGACAAGACCAAAAACAATTCAAACGAGAAACCTCACGGCCTAACAATGCAATGTTATAATGATATTAATTAATATAACTTTTTATAGTGGTTTCCATTATTCTTTGACATATGATTTGGTATCTTTGATATTCCTGTTTTTTAAACACTCACTTGTATCAAAAATAAAAGTCAACTGATATTTCAGAATATAGGGAGGTTTTTTCTCGCTCCCTTTTTTTACAAATTTCTTTGCCTACTGTGCACGTGGTTTGAGCAAAAATGTAAAACAAAGCTTGAAAATCAGCATTAACTGCTAATAACACACGCTGCTTTGTTGACTTATTTGTATATCTCGTCTTGTTGACTGGTTTACCTTCTAGCTTTCTCAATCTTAATAGTGGTCAAAATAAAAATAAAAAACACATAGAAAGAGAAGAAAAAAGACGATATTTGTCATTTTATGATTCTTATTCTTTTTTAAGTCGTCATACAAGTTATCTCAAACTGGACAGAAGTTATGCTTTGATATAATGAACATTTACACTCGTCAGATTTTCTCTATCTATATATAAAGATTTCCAAGATAATAGACAAAATCTTCTTTAAGCCATGTCGGCCATTTTGGTTGGTACGCGGACTCGTAAATGATCGTAACTGCACGGTCATTTAAGCTTAAGCTTACAGTAGCAAAAAAAGGCTAGTAGTTTAGATTGGCTGGAATTTTAAACAGATTTGGTTAAACTGGATATCCAAATGATGGTTGTTGCGTTCGGTTCCAATAGACCTTGTAGTTTCAGAAGAGAAGAATTGTCAAAGATAAAGGACTGTATTAGCTGACAGATTACGAACGCAAAGTGATGGCAATATCCCACATTGACCCTTTATGTCCAGGTGAGCGGATAAAAGAAAATGTTAAGAGAAAAAAATCAATAAGACAGCAACAGTGTATATATTTGACGTCTCCACCGCTAGTGTTCCACACCCAAAAGAAGGTGTCCTTTGTATCATCTACGAACATCCAGTATGTCATTTCTTTCATGTTCATACTTAACATGAAAAATGGGCTGTACTGTTTGTAACAAAATTCCACTGAAATTTGCTTTAGAACTAAACTAAACATCTTGACGATACAAGTGGAATTCCTGAACATTCTTTTTCAAGAATTCGTTAAAAAACAATAGGCAAACAAAATCATTTATTATCGATTTTTTTTAACGACCTTGATGAAGGTGAATCCAACAACCCGGTGTATGTAGACGCATCAAATATAGTGTTGTTTTCATTCCATAAACTATACTTTTTTTCCAAAGATTTGCATAATTATAAGATATCGTATGTATTATATCAGATATCTTATTTATCATATCAGATATCTAATGAATGATATCAGATATCCAATTTTTGATCTATTATACCAGATATTTTATTTCATGGGCTATCTTGTTCTTCTTGTAAAATTATTCTCGTGTCTTTTATTGCACATAGTACTATGACAATGCTAGTGCTGTTTGGGCAGGACATATGTACCATCCATCTGCGTCAAAAACAAATTGTACTTTGACGTAATTGTTATATATATATATATATATATATATACGGTTGCTGATATCAGCTTTTGCTCATTTTCACATAAATGGTGTACACTTGCAGATCTGTTCTTTCAAGGTACCTTGGTCTATTGGTTCAATTGTACGTGACTTTTTAATTGTTGTTCTGGTCTCTTGTTTTATTATATCGTGTACTATGTATATGACTAGAGCTCCTATTGACTTGCTGATTTTTCAATTTAGCGAACCTCTTAATTCTAGATGATCATCTTCATGAAGAAAAATGATGTATTGTTTATGTAAATGAGACATCAACCATGCAATACAAAATATATATAACAAACAAATGATTTAAGAGGTCAATATTCTAAGATTTTAAATAAATGCTTCGCTGAGCGCAGCCTGATACGACCGCAGAGGTTGAACAGTTGGTGCAAATTTGGACACAATATTTAAGATTTATACTGTCTGAATTTGGATTGTGATCAACTTTTTGACATTATATAGGTTTCTAACACAAAACAAATGTCAAGATCTTAGAAATATATTGCTCAATACTGTGCAATTAAAAATTTCTTCTTGAAACTTTTCATGACAGTAAATTTTGAAAAAAAAATTTGAACCCTCCTTGGAGCAAGCAAACTGAGTCAGTCCCAGCCTTTCCTTTGTAGTATGGAACGTTGTAGTGCAATTCCAGAGATATCCATACACTCAAACACAAATTATTTTCCAGAAACTAGAATTATGCTGGTTTTTGGTCCTTGTTTTGGCTCTTAATTCCTGCATGAATGGGGCAATAACCCTCAAACTCAATCACAGCTTTCCTTTTGTGCTATGGAACTTTGTTGTACAATGTCAGAGAGATTCATACACTAACAGAAGTTATTGTCCAGAAACTACAAAAAAAACTTGTTTTTGGCACATTTTTGGCCCCTAATTCCTAAATTGTTGGAACCATCATCCCCAAAATCAATCCCAACCTTCCTTTTATGGTATTGAACTTTCTTCTTATTAAATTTCAAGGAGATCCATTCACGTAAACTAAAGTTATTGTTCAGAAACCAAATGTGTCTTCGGACGACCGAAGGACGACGACTCAGACGACGACATAATACCATTATACGATCCCAAAAAATTGTTTGCGGTCGTATAAAAATAAGATATAATCAGCGAATTGTATCGCAAAGGTTGCTTCTGAAGGTATCAGGTCGTTCCAGTCCCATTCGATCCGTCACCACGGTGATTCGTCCAAATTTGTGTCGCTTCATGTGGATTCGGGTCCTGAATGGACCAGACAATGAAGTACACATGGCGAGGTTAAAATCATTGCCTTTTTAGTAATCAAACCTTGCTCTTTTTAATTTTGATTAGTAAAATAAAATGAAACAAGAAAACCATTTTACTCCCTAAATATTACAAACGTCACAACACAACTAAGTAGACAATAATTTATATTATAATGCATAAAATAATGCTTACAGCTTATGAAATCTAGATCTAATTGCCTATATATATATTAACTTGTGTTTTCTAATTCAGGGTGATAAAATCTTAGTAGTTTTGTTCAACAGATGATATCTACCTACTTACCTTTGTCAAACCAGGAACATATATACCAGTTCCATCAGTGCGCTAGGCTTCGACACTAGCTTGATTTAAAAAAAAATCATTGTATTTCTACTGTTAAATTTCTGTTAAAAAATAATATAGGCTCATTCAGACAAAATTCCTTTAAAGAATTTAGCTGTTCTTCTTTTTTGTGTTGGTTTTGAAATTTTACAGCGCTTTCAAGTTTGTATATTGTTTTTTGTCTTTCAGTGTTTTCAATTTTTGGAATTTACGACTCTTTATATTCTTAACCTCGATCCAAACGTTTTGTTGTTGTACCTGTTGAAGCATATTTTTGAAACAAGCGTTTTACACAATGTAATCATTCCAATCAATTTCTAATTGCGTATAACATCCTATCCGCAATTTTGCATATTTGAGAGACCTGCATTTACCTGTTTATTCTTAGAAGTTTTGTTAATTTCGAAGAAAGTACAATTGATGAAAAGCTAGTTACTCCTAATCACCAGTCTTTTCATTTTCTTCTGTAATTTGTGTCCTTCATTTATACATTGTTTTTTTCCAAAGAAAATAAAAGTGACCAGAGAGAAAAATAGAAAAAAGGAAACCTATCCCTAAACAATCGTGATATGCCAAAGTAATGATAAAATCAAAGAAAAGATGGTGGTATGAACGGTCTCTTAGGAATGCTGAGTAACGTGACACCGACGAGGATATGCGTGCAACAGCTAGAATTCTGACAGATAAGCGAAATTCAAGAAGGAATCAATAGCTTTTACTTTCTCAAATCTCAGCAAATCAGGATAAAATCCCGAGATAGGAGGATCAATTACATAATTAAAACTTTGTCTGATATAATCAAATGTCAGTTTATACTCGTAAATCTTTGGAAAGTTCCTAAAATACGGATATGTCCCGAAAGCCACCTCTCAATACTGTATCGTAATTATAGCAATGAAACCGAAAACATCTTCCGTGATTGCAAAGCTATAAACTTGTAGTATGTTTATGAATCATATCAGTTTCTTTTGGCATCGGTTCTTTTAGATATAATTTTGAAATCGACACTGCCGATGTCTGTTTTTCATCTGAAGTCAGAACCATTTCTCGTGTAAGTGGTAATTCAATATTCTTATTTGTTGCAAAGTTGGAATGCTATATGCACCTACACACTGCAGTTCTTTTTGGCTGGTTTCACTTATCAAAATTTTATTCAATCTGCAGATTGCTGGCAATCATAGATTTGTTTTTATATGCGGGTTAAGATCATAGCAATATGTTCTATATCGAATTTTGTTTGAAGTATGCTTGTAGCCTGCCTTCTATTTAAGCCCTTTTCTGATCATCATTAATGGTGATAAATGTGTAGACACGCTGCTGTGATAATATGATGGAGTGCATTTAAATGCACCGTCAACCTCGTCTATAAACATTTGATTTTCGGTGCATTTGTCGTTTTGTAAAAACTTTTGAAAGCAAAATTGAAAATATGAAAAGATTAAACTCTTTTTGTTATAACCTCTAATTCGAAGTCTTCTTTCAACACTGAAAACTCAAAAACTGAATGGGAAAGTAACTCCGGAATATAGGACACATGTACTAGTATACGGTTCCATAATGTTAAAACTGTGGAGTCGTCATAACGATGGCAAACTAAAATCTGTTGCGGTTTTTTAATCTTAGTATCTTTTTTAAACAAATGTGTGTCAAATGCAAAGTGAACAAAAAGACATTCTTAAGTAGAATATTATTCGTATTTTGTATTTCTAACCGTGATTTTATTTATGTTGTGTATCTTGTTATTTTCTTCAAAGGATTTAGATTTGAAAAGGAAGAAATAAAAAAGGAGCCGATCAAAACCATTATGATACGCCATGTAGAAAAAGACGAGTAAAAAACAGCAGAAAAACGCAGACCACAAAGAACACTAATGTTTTACATAAACGAACCCCATAGATACAGAAAATAAAAAGTGTGTGCTTCAGAAAGGCCAACATGTCCTGTATTACTCACCTGTCGTTTTACTCCATTTAACATGTATTGATGTAACATGTCCAGAGATAAGGTATCACTCAGGAGACTAACGGCGAATTTCAATTTTCTAACCATAAGACATAAGACAATTCCTTAACCATAAGACATTAGACAATTCCTTAACCATAAGACATAAGACAATTCCATAACCATAAGACATTAGACAATTCCTTAACCATAAGACATTAGACAATTCCTTAACCATAAGACATAAGACAATTCCTTAACCATAAGACATTAGACAATTCCTTAACCGTAAGACATTAGACAATTCCTAGACATTCCTTAACCATAAGACATTAGACAATTCCTTAACCATAAGACATTAGACAATTCCTTAACCATAAGACATTAGACAATTCCTTAACCATAAGACATTAGACAATTCTTTAACCATAAGACATTAGACAATTCCTTAACCATAAGACATTAGACAATTCATTAACCATAAGACATTAGACAATTCCTTAACCATAAGACATTAGACAATTTCTTAACTATAAGACATTAGACAATTCTTTAACCATAAGACATTAGACAATTCATTAACCATAAGACATTAGACAATTCATTAACCATAAGACATTAGACAATTCCTTAACCATCAATAAGAGTAATCTCTCTCCATATAACAAGACATGATACTTTTAGTGGAATACACATGTTTTTCTAGACAATGTATTCATGCACGTTACAACACAGACATCGACATTTTAAATTAAAAAAAAAACACAGAACAAGCTAAACAAAGGAACATCTGCATGATAAAAAAGGATGAACTCGATAGATTGCTGCTTCATTTGTGGTGACCATCTTTTGGTTGATGGTACGATAAGATTAGATAACAGAGAGGCGAACGATACCAGAAGGACATATGTCGAAAATAAACAGACAATACCATGGTTAAAAAGAAAAAGACCTATAATAGACAAACACTATTAAACAAAAAAAAACATAGCGGGAAACTAGACAGAACAACAAGAACCACACCAAAACTGAGGGTGATCTCAGGTGCTCCGGAAGGGTAAGCAGATCATGCTTCAAATGTAGAACCCGTCGTGTTCCTCGTGTTGGTACAAAACGGACAATAAGTCTTATTCGGTAGGTCACATGCGAGAAAAGGGTACGTGATTGTAGTTACGACATCAGAAATATATCCGTTATAATCTGTGAAACGAATATTCCAAAAAGATCAACGAACTCTTGATGAAGTCCGTAAAACTTACGAGGATTACTTTATATGTTTTTTTATACATATATTATACATATATGACGTGGCTCTGTACTCGTACATCCCGTCATTGTGTTATAGTATTGTTTGCAGCAGCAATGAACTTAATTGTAAAATCAGTAGAAAAACCAAGTAGAGGACCATTATTGTCATCAGGGGTCAGGCAACCACCAGTAAGAGCTTTTATGGATGATATGACAGTGACAGCAAAAACAGTCATAGAGGGAAGATGGACTTTAGAGGAATTGGAAAGGATGATTAAGTGGGCCAGAATGAAGTTCAAACCAAGTAAATCTAGAAGTTTGATAGTGAGGAAAGGCAAAGTGCAAGATGAGACATTTGAGTTAGCAGGGGAACAGATACCAACAGTTGGAGAGAAACCAGTGAAATGCCTAGGTAAAAAGTTTGATGCAACACTAGCAGATATGGTAAACATGGGTAAAGTTCAAGTGCAATTGGTAGAATGGCTGACGAAGATAGACAAAAGTGGGCTCCCAGGAAGATATAAGGCCTGGATATATCAACATGGGGTCTTACCAAGGATACCGTGGCCATTACTAGTTTACGAGTTCCCATTGTCCAAAGTGGAGGCCTTAGAGAGAAAGATCAGTGCATGCCTAAGAAGATGGTTGGGTGTGCCAAGAAGTTTCAGCAGCATTGGATTGTACAGCACAGGAACAAAGCTACAATTACCAATGAAGGCATTGACAGAAGAGTATAAAGTTACAAAGACAAGACAGGTTATGACGTTGAGAGACAGCAAAGATGATAAAGTGAGAGGAGCAAAGTAAAGATCAGGACAGGAAGAAAATGGAAAGCAGAGGAAGCAGTTAAGGAAGCTGAGACCAGACTAAAGCACAGTGTCATCGTTGGTGTAACAGCAGTTGGTAGACAGGGATTTGGTATGACAACACAACCAAGTTGGGATACATCAAATGAGAAGGGACGGAGGGAACTGGTGCAACAGGAAATACGACAGGTGGAAGAAGAGAGTAGGAATGTTAAAGCAGTAGGAATGAAACAGCAGGGTAGTTGGTTGAATTGGCAAGGAGCTAGAAGCAGGGCTTTGACCTGGAGCGAGATTTGGAGTATGGAGGGATACAGATTGAGTTTTCTCCTAAGATCAGTGTATGATGTTTTACCAAGCCCATCAAACCTCTATACCTGGGGGTTGATAGAAGACCCAACATGCACCTTATGCAAAGACAAACCAGCATCCCTACAGCATGTGTTGTCAGCATGTCCAGTCGCACTGAAAGATGGAAGATATACATGGAGGCATGACAGTGTATTGAAAACAATAGCAGCAAAGTTGGATACCACCAGGAGAAAGAAGAGAAAGATGCAGAAGAACATCACATTTGTAAATTTTGTGAGGGCTGGAGAAAAGAAAGACAACCAGGCAGAAGGTTTAGGGATACTTGGAACAGCATCAGACTGGCAGATGACAGCAGACATACATCAACGCATGAGTTTCCCAGCAGAAATAGCAGCAACATCGCTAAGACCAGATATAGTCATTTGGTCACAGGGAACTAGGCAGGCGGTATTGCTGGAACTAACAGTCCCATGGGAAGACAGAATAGAGGAAGCTTATGAAAGAAAGATGGCAAAATACCAGCAGCTAGTAGAGGATTGCAAACAGCGGGGATGGAGGACGTGGTGTATGGCAATAGAAGTCGGATGCAGGGGCTTTGCAGGACAGTCAATGTGGCGGGCACTTAGGACCTTGGGAATGGTAGGAGCAGAGAGGAAGAAACTGATGACAGAAGTGTGTAGAGAAGCAGAAGTGGCATCACAGTGGATTTTGAGGAAAAGAGACGAAGTGTGGAAAAGTGCAAAGTGATAAAACAATGAACAGTTATTGTGTAAATAATGGACAAATATAGATATACAGAACAGCATTCAGTTACAGAAGAACAGCAATGACATCAGCTGAGACATCGGAGCCGTGTAGGCCATCCAGTTCCAGGTTCAGATTTATCACCTGAGCCGGCGCACCTCTGGAGGTTGTTGTGGAATAGCGCCGAAACAGCCAAGGAAGGAGGACTCCACCTGATGATGGAATTGGATCAGCATTCCTTTGATGTTTACAAGGTAAAAAAAAAAGGTAATTATGGTAAATTTGAATATTCTTGTCTTTAATTTTTGCTAATAAACTTGGTCTATTTACCATTTTGTGCTTCTTTGTTACATATTTATTTTTATAGTGATTAAGATTATAACACAATGTTGACTACTGTACCCCTATTTTTGACATTTTTACCTATTATGTCTTTGTTTTGTTCACTCATCGTTGTCAATATAATGGAATTTGATACGACTGCCATATACAAGTGAGAGGTTCAGCTATCTTTAAAACCAGGTTGATTAGGGATTTTCCTTTCTGAATTTTCCTCGGAGTTCAGTATTTTTGCGATTTTACTACTTTCAAATTCAACATTTGGAACTCTAAGACCCCGTTCACACTAGGACATTTTTATCGATTTAAACTAGACCGGTTCACTTTAGATCGGTTTAAGGGCTAATGTGAACGCATTGAATCGATCTCCAATCGGTCTAAACTAAAACACCAAAAGAGGTAGTTTAGTTTGAATCGATCTAAAGTAAACCGATATTACTTTAGATGTAAACGCAGAGATCGGTTTCAAAAATAGTACGATTGAATCGAAAATAACGTATGCGCATGTATAGCGGCAAAACTATCTCAGAGGTTCGTTGTTTAACCCATATTTCTCTGTTAAAAGACCTTTAAAACAAACTGTAAACATGTTGTCTTCGCCATAGCATAGATTTGCGAAATCTGTGTCTTCTTTTCTTATGTTGATTTTTTTCTTTGCAGGAACCGCAGTATTTCCGGCGTCGTGTTGTAACTTCGTTGCTACAGTTATTTTTTTCAAAATTAAAGAAAACTGCAATAACACCAATATCAAAATTTTAAATTGTTATTCAAGAGAAACAATAACTTTATCCAATTTTTTTCCCAAGTGTGTGTATCAGTGTATCAGCACATGAATTTGATAAATCAGTTCTATTTATACACAGTGTTTACAGTTTTACGGGCAAAAAGGTTAGATCGATTGCGTTTTTAATTGTAGTGTGAACGCAGTGGTTCATATTAGACCGATAGAGATCGATATGATTAAAATTAATGTGAACGCTAACTGGTTTTATTTAGATCGATTCAAATTAGATCGATAAGAAAAAAAATGCTAGTGTGAACAGGGTCTTTGTTTCGGAGCTTCCTTGTGAGCAGCAACCCTCTATTAAGGAAATGCAAGCTCCGCATTCATCGTATCATCCTTGGAGGTATATTATCCGTATGCAGGTGTTGCTGGAATGTTGCTACATATAAATGAAAAGTTCACTATTGGGAAGCTGAAATCATAACCTTTGTCGTAAAATTTTGTTTTCCAACTTAGCCTCATTGTTAATTTCTAGATGTAAGTCAAGATATGAGGCACACTTTGATAGATTCGTTCAACATAGTCCCCTTTTTTTATTATTTAGTGAGAGGACATCATCTATATAGCGGAAAGTAAGAGATAAAGGATACTGCTAACATAATTTCCCCTTCTTAAAAAGTTTCTGTATGGAAGTCAGCCTCATATGAATATAGTAATATATCAGCAAGAAGAAGACATAGTGTGTTCCCATGGGAATGCTGATTGTTTGTTGAAAAACAATTAGCATTTCAATCGGTGTACTAAAAAACAATTGGCATTTCAATCGATGTACTAAAAAATAATCTGCATTCAAATCGGCGTTTTAAAAAAAACTTTTTATACATACAACATAATAAGAAAAAACATGGAAGTTCTTTTAGTTTAAACCTAACTTGTTTATAGCAACCTTTCATCATGTGAGTCACATTAGGAAACATTGCCTGGAATATCGCGTATCAAATCGTAATATTCCTTTGTTTTGGTCGATTTAACTATATTATATGCAATGCATACTTCCTTCTGTTCAGTATATATATATATATGAAATAAAAATACTGCTATTAGTTTTAATGTATTTTGGCATTTCCGTGTTTATGTTGTCGCTTTTATATTGGGATATCTCATGTTTCACTGTTGTCATAAAATACATGATTTAGCAGCGATAATGTTTGAATACAATATGGAATGGAAAAAAGAAGGGGGCTATACACATAACAGTTATTATTCGAAGCATATTTAATGCAATAAGTATATACTTTGGGAACATAATCTCCTATCTCTATACACACTAATACTGCTTCATGTGTAGGCTTACGATACACAATTTGTGGTAGACATCTACATTATTATTGTAAGCAATCCGCAGGACATGTAATTTTTAAAAAGTGTTGTTTGACAAATCAATGAAACACAAAATATGAATAAATGCACATTTTAACGAGTACATTGAAACTCGAATCGAAGCAATGTACAGAAAAACTTGACATAAGGTTAAACCGTCATCTGTGTGACAACAAATCAAGGGTTCACTGTCATCTGTCTGACAATAGAGTAGGTTTTCTCTGTCATCTGTCTGGATACTATAGTAGGTTTCACTATCATATGCATGGACACTACAGTGGGTTTCATTGTCATAGATTACACTATTATATGTGTAGACACTATAGTAGTTTCATTGTCACATGCGTGGACATTACATAAGTCAAACAATATAAATGATTTCACACTTGCGACTAACTTTTCGTTATCAATCTGGAGTCAAACATTCTTATTGCCTTAAGTACGAAATTATAAAACGTGTGGGTAAAACACGTGAATATTTGCGAGTACAATGTTTTGTGGATCACAAAATCTTCTGGGTATGGACACAGACTCAGTCAGAGAGCCGTGGTTTAGTGGTTAGTGCATCGGACTACTAACACAAAGGTTCCTGGTTCGATTCCCGTCTGGGATGAAAATTTCAGGAACTTAATTTTCGGCTCTCCCTTGACACCATTTGCGAGTATGGTCTCGAGGAAACGATGATAGTCCGTCGGAAGGGGACGATAAATGGCTGACCCGTGTTAAGAGAGAGCAATATCTCTTGCACGTTAAAGACAACCTTGTAGATTTCGAAAAAGAGCAGGCTAATGCCGCTACAAGGCAGCACTCGCACTCGCAAAGTGGAAAGGGATTAATATAAGTTGCAAAACTTGTTTCCCAATCCACTATAAATAAATATGTTTAAACTAATATCCAACGTGATCCCACCTATCATTTGTCAAATTACGGTGATTGAAATTAAAAGTGATTTATATGTCAAATTATACAAATTGACATTGAAATTGTCGTTGACATATTAAATTTTGTAGAACAATAGAAAATGTAACAGTTTAACGTTTTAATTAGTTTGATGTTTTGTCCGGTTCTTATCTGACATACATCAAATGGAGTGCATCGCTGCGGACCAGAAATTACTGTATTAATATATAAAACTTGAAACTCTATATCTTGCTTGTCACCGATGTTATTTTTATTTCAGATAGTCAAAGAGTATAGAATTTCTCCAGAAAATTAGTATATTGACAATGATAATGAAATCATATGACCAAAATGACTCCTTATCTGAAGATCTGAATATTCTTTTTCGTTTTCATTATAACCTAAGAATTAGATATTTTATTGGCAGCTGATATAAAATTCCTGAAGAAAATTGATCTATTATATTTTAAGTTTATTGATTGTATGGGTTGGCTATATCCGTTTAAGAAAATTAATCAACTTATTTATCTCTATTTTGTTTTTCTTATTGGTTTTTAAAATGGCTAAACGAATGACTATCATTTTGCAAAATACGAGGGATAAAATTGAGGTTATTTTTTCTTCTAATTAATGAATTTAAATACAATGTAGTTATTTTATTACAAGAAAAGAACAACATATAAAACTACATTTAAATCACACCAAAAAAAACGTAAACCAAAACATACATTTTATATACATCATACATATGCTACATTTGTCTGGTGGTAATTATGTCAGTGTCCAAAATGAAATCTTACTGAAAAAGGCGTACAGATTCCTGAACAGAACATTAACATTAGCAATATCGTAAAACATGTTAATTTGGTTTGCAAGTTATTCTATTAACCGATGAACGAAACACATTGTGTTAAGCTCTAAATTTCCTCACGTAAAAATGTAGTGAATTTATTAGACAAAACATATAAAACATCTGCCATCAAAACCGAGCTCTATAAAAGTTATCCCGAAACACATGAACATATCAAAAGAAAGGTCCTGTTTTGGAACACGATTTTTGTGAATAAATCATATATATAACTTTGGTATACTTGGACCCTGTGCAAATGTCATTGTGGAGGACGTTTGTTTATCCCGTGGGTAACACCAGCCAAGTGCGTATGTCACGGCTGACATGAAATATCACTGGTGAATTTACAGTTAAATTCCATCAAAAACTATGACAGAGATGACCTCAGCAAGATTTTAAGGAACATTAGTAAAATCGGGGTTGGGTGGTAAAATTCTCATATTCGTAATGTTTTTGTCCTTTTAATGATTCTGATTCGAGCTCCAATGATGAGTTTTATGCTAAAAAAAAAACGCGCTTCTGATGTATATATTTATAAGCCTAGTGAGTTTATTTTTAGTGGGATGGAAAGCAAAATGAACATGAATTTTTTTCATGTTTCAAAGTACATTATAAGTCAATTCATAATAATCATTGCCACTTCAAACAAATAATGACATATCAAATTTTGATCGTGATTTCATCAGTTTGCACTAAATTGTCCGCTTGATGTCAGTATTAAAATATCAAAATACCATTATTTTATATTGGTCAAATACTATTTTTCGCTTTATTCCTACATATTATTTAATACTTCAAAAGTTAGTTTACATTTAATCATTTATAGATACAACATACTAAAATGGCTAGACTGAATGTCTTGTGTTGAATTTCTTCCTGAGAAAAGCCGCTTGTCCACACGGATTAGTCAATTACAATTAGTGTTTGTTCCGACTTAAAAAGGAACTAGTAGAAAATCCAAAATATTGGATACTTAAAAAAAAACAGGTGCAAATTAATAGCAAGGTAATCAAGTGTAAATAATTGATGAATGACGAAGTCTCGTGTTGTATTATCTTTTGGAAATATTAAACTATTTCATATTTTGTGTATTGAGGAGTTTTCTAAATGTCTTGGCTATACAACAAGTGTTAATTGTTCAAAAGAAAAGACTCGTAACAGGTCATCTTAAAGGCGGATTAAGTTACAAGTATCATATTACATAAGTAAAAAATATACATTTCTATTTGGGTTTTGTCCTTTTGTTTGAAAACAACATGAATAATCATTTTTTTCCTTCAAATAATGACATAGTTATACAAGTTATCATACTTTTCCGTGTGTTGAAAGGTCGTTTCTTTTGATTTAGTACAAAACATTGAAAAGAAAATAAATTACGTATAATAGTAATCGATATTTAAAGTTACTAAACATTCGTAACTCATTATAATCAACTATGTATGTAATGTTATTCTCCTTAAACCTTATATGGATGGTCTAGTGATATCGTATTTTATTCAAATGCGGGATGTAATAAGTTAAAAAAAACATTATGTCATGA
>CM034357.1:61990894-62076160 GCA_019925275.1 Mytilus edulis | reverse complement strand
AAAAAACTACAAAACCATGCTAACAAAAAAAGGCTTAAAGAAAGAAGAACTTTGAATTCCAAATTTGATAAACAATATAAAGAAAAACAAAGGCAGTAGCAGAAAAACAGTAGAAAAAAAGGAAGAAAGATAAAAAAGAAGTTGGGTTGAATAAGGACTTAGAATCGAACAAAAACAGCTCAAAAATTCAAATGAGAACAGATCTGTAACTGTGTCAGATTCCAGATCTACAGTGAGAAAACCTGCACAACACACAAGAAAACAACTGCCACAAAACCCAAATGCTTGGACGAGTTCTTTGAAACACATCATAAAAAATGCTACACCCAGAAGGGCCTTCTAGAAGGGATCATTTATAAGCATTTTTGTTTTGTGGCAATTGTTTTCTTGTTTGTTGTGCAGGTTTTCTCACTGTAGATCTGGAATCTGACACAGTCACAGATCTGTTCTCATTTGAATTTTTGAGCTGTTTTTGTTCGATTCTAAGTACTTATTCAACCCAACTTCTTTTTTATCTTTCTTCCTTTTTTTCTACTGTTTCTCTGCCACTGCCTTTGTTTTTCTTTATATTGTTTATAAAATTTGGAATTTGAAGTTCTTCTTTCTTTAAGCTTTTTTTTGTTAGCTTGGTTTTATAGGTTTTTATTTTAAGATGGTCCAACTTCCGCTGATCAATTTTTAATTTCAGATTCAGCCAGTATTTGCGAGTTCTCTCATTCGAAGTCTCTTTCTTTGAATCATTTCTTCTAGAAAATTTTGCCCTGCTTATTTCAGCAAATCTGGTAGATGTTTTAAGGAATGGAAAGTTTACCAAAAGTTTCTTCATTTTACTAGCTGTCTTTCAATGATCTGTCCTAAAAATAAAGCTAATTTTCATATTTTTCTTAAATTGTTAAATTCATGTCAGGAGTGTGACGAATTACATCTGAATGGTTAATCCTTGAAACATCTTTAAATATACCATTTTAAATCAAAATAATTGTTCTATTTTGTACAAAATTCATTTCCTCACTTTCCTATATGATATTATAGTTGTACACACTTATTTCCTTTGATAAATTTGCATTACTCAGTGCACAAAAAATAGAAAAATGACTAATTAAAACTGATTGTGCCAAAACAATCATGATAAATAACACATTTAAGAGGTAAATGATATGAATATTACTTGGTTTTAACATTTCTTACACAAAGAAACTTGTGGAACTTGTTCTTGTGAAATTATGAATTGACAGAAAATGCCTTAAAAAAGCGTCACACTCCTGACATATATAATGCACTCCCACATCTATGATATAAACATATCACAGTGGTAATGATTTTTTTTCTTCTCTTTGGAATAGCCACTTCTGAAAAATAAAAAAAAATAAAACATTTAAGTCCTTTGTATTCTTTGGTAGATGTTTAAAGACAGTTGTCACACTCCTGACATTTTGGGGTGCCTCTCTTTGTGTTTATTTTAAATGGTCCTAAAAAGAAAGTCCTGTTCTATGGGTAAAGATATCAGAAATTGAAATCAATGATATAGCAATGTGTTTAGTGATTTTTTGTGAAAGTTTAAAGCATTTTTCAATCTTTATAAAATATGTCAGGAGTGTGACAAAATACTGAAAATAGAAGGCTTTTTCTACATACAATTACATTAAAACGGTACAATGAAATGACATTTTGTTTTTTGCAAATGATCACAAAATCTCAGGGCTTTCAAAGTTTACTATTGTAACTGAAATATATTAAGATTCTTTTTATTGGCAAAAACTTCAATCACTAGTTACTATTATTTTTTTCAAATTAAGCTATTCAATTTGATTGTTATTATATGATTTAGCAGAAAAGATGGAAATTTTGGTTTTAAAATTTTCCTTTTTATATTGACTTTCATTTGGAAAAGGTCTGAGCAATGTTTTCTTGACTGTTTTATTACCAAACTTGTTTTTAAGTAGTATGGTTTCTGTTAAATATTTTTGAGATGTATGCTATTAAAATTTAAGATTATTCAATGTGTCTGTTTCGTTCGGCCTGAAACTTTGGAATTATAAAATTTAAAGTATTGGTAATAGGGCAAGACAAAAAGAAATACAAAATATTAAGTTTGAAATTGGACCCCCCATGTCACACTTTTGCTTCATTTTTTCTGATTCCACCCATTTCCATTCTCAATTTTATTATGTACACAATGTCTCATCAACTCAAAACAATATGTATATAATTTTATTATTTTTGTAAACATTTCATTGTTTCTTTCTTTTCTTTGATTTAAATTTATTAACTTCAGTTGGAGGTTTAATAAAGCCAAGGTCAGCTTTCCGTTTATTCTTCTGTTTCTTGAATGTTTCCTCCTTATCTATAGGTGTTATGATAGTTCCAATTTTCGTTACAATCTTCGGTTTCACTAACTGTTTATACGCTGTTTCTGGATTCCATGTCTTTCCTATAGGAGCTCTTATACTCTGTTCAAACTGCTTCACACTTACATATGGAAACGGCAAATCACTGACCTAAAAGTGATAACAAAATCCTTGAAACTCATATAAAGAAACAGCCGTCAGTGATCTACATGTACAATCAACATTAAAATATGATATAAAATAAAATAGACTTACAAAAACAATAAATCATCACATATGGGCCAACACTAATATCAACAGACATTTTAGATCAACATACAGTCCGACAAAAAGACAATTGTCTACACATTATGTAAAGCTCTAAATTATCCTTCAGCCTAAAAAACTCTTTTGAATTATTTAAAGATAAACTATTACAGAACACAAATCAACACCAAATTATCAAAATTACATAAACACATAAATAACCCTTCACAAGTTTGATTCCCCCCCCCCCCTTCCCCCCCCAAATCCCTACAACCTTTTAATAATATATTGAAATCTCATTTGCAATCATGTATATACTTTTGACAAATCTTCATTGTAGTGCGTATACTAAATATGTAATAAAAATATTACCATCATATAACCTAAGTATGTACTATTACAGTAGAAAAAGAGAGTAAAAAATACCTCACAAGCATGTCAAAGAAATAATGTAAACTAAATTTAATTGGATAAAAAAAAAAATTGGCATCCTCTATCACTGATTTATTAATTTTTAGTTTGTTAACAAAACATATTCTAATTCCAATAAAACATGGGTTACATGCGATTGACTTCACAATTAGGTTTGCAAGCCAACATAAGCTGTATTTTGAAAGATGTAGTAGAACAAAATGGAGGTTTCTGTCATTCTGAAATTCAACAAAACTCTTTAAAGCCTGAATATACCCCCTCCCCCCTTATACAAGTATGCAACAAGAAGATTGTGACCAGGTTTGATCCAGATCAACTCAGTGGTGTTTCACCATTATGTAAATCTTATCTTGCTGATTATTTAAGCTGTTCAAAGTGTCTCCCCATCTATTACAGTTCTCAAGATAATAGCCAAAAGCAACAAAAAAATGGTACAAATGTTCATCAAAGGGAAAATAAAAATATCAGTTTTGTTAGACCTTATCTTTCGGATCTTTTTTATTAGGGCTATTCCAGAAAAAAATGTATGGGGGGGTTGGAAGGCAGTTTTTGTCAGCACCCGCCACCCAGACAATTGTAATTGAGTACTATAGTGCATTATAGTGTGAAAAGTTGCTCTGATTCCCATCACCCATGTATTATAAATATAATGTGCCTTCCAACCCCCCTACATTTTTTTCTGGAATAGCCCTTATCTACAGCTGGCTTCTATCTTAACTATTTATTTGAAAAACAGTTGAAACACAAAAAATAAGTGAGTAATGTTGACTTAGTTGTAGGTCTTATTTTACTGATCCTTTTGCTGCTTACAGTTACCATCTACTAAACATGCAAATGTTTTCAAAAACACAAAATGTATGAAAATCATCATTGAAAGGCAAGAACTCAAATAAAGTGTCAACTAATGAAATTTGTCATGTTCACTTATCTGATGATAACTCTAGCGAATAATTAGACTATCATATTATCAGTTATAGTTTTGAAGATAACAAATTGTCATATCTTATATGTCTAGTTAAAATTAAAAAAATGTAAAAAATGTAATTTCTTTATAAGAGTCAAGCTAATTATTGAATATATGTAACAATAAAGTCAATAAAAAGAAAGATTAAAAAAATTCTACTAACCTGGTATTTAGCTATAGATTTGTCTTTCTGTTCACTTATAATAACATTTCCCAAATTTCTGTCTTTTCTAGGGAGTGCTGATGGAGCCTTTATAATAAACCTACAAAAAATTATAAAGTAGAAAAATAAGAGTATATTAAAATACAACAAGAACAGACATACATACAACTTTATATAAAATGTTTTACAGTGTATGATTTGTAAACATTGGGTTTCTACAAGAATTTAAATTGAAAGATTATATATGAAGAACAGACATACTTATTATTATAAAAAATGTTTAAAATATGTTTCATAAACATTTGTGTTTCACTTCTGCATTGATTGGTTGATTGTTTCTTCATTTCTCTTGTTGATATCATCCATTGGTAACTGATGTCTAGTTAGAAAAAAAATGGATTTCTGGAGGAAAACTATCCTCTTTTATATTGCATAACAAATCAATTTTCAACTTTTTCTTTCAAAGTAGACTACTTCATCATTTCTTAATTGACAATACAATCAATATGATATTTAACAAATTCAGAAAGGTAAAATTTGAAGTGATCACAAATACAGTACTTGTACGTTACTACCTACATGTATTTTGTAAACATCAGTTAATATTTTGTTTATCATGGTAATAGAAGAATATAAAAATGCAGTGCATTTAAAAAGTTGATTTTGTCCAAAATATAAAGATGTCTGCAATTTTTTTAAAACCCAAACTTTCCTTCTTAATGCTTCACTGAAAGCATGTAAAGCATATTGGATCGGTCATCCTCTCTGAAAACAAATCCTATATTTGTACCCAAGTTACTAATGTATACCTTTAAATTGTGAATGTATAAGATTTGTTTCCATATTTAACAATGTATTATTTGATATTTACCTTTTCTTTTTCTTTTTGGATACTTTGACCCCTGTTCCTCCCCATTCACCCCAGCCAGGAAGAGTCAGATCGATGTCTTTTGGCTTATCTCTGTTTTCTACTTTCTTCTTCTCCTGACTAAATTCTTCAATGACATCGTCATCAGCAAAGGCTTGTGCTATTGCCAGTTTTTGTTGTTCCTCATTATCAATGTCATTGTCATCAACTATCATGTCTGGCATTTGTGACTTATCAATCTTTGATTCCAAGGTCATTAATTTCTTTGGATCAACATAGACATCTTCCTCAATCTTCTTTCTATCAATTTCATCCTCACTTTCATCTTTCTTTTTTCTTCCTTTTCTGGTGTCTTCCCCCATTTCATCATCAGACATATCACCTTCAAAGTCATCAAGCTGCGATTTTCTTTCTAATTTTTCAGAAATAAAACTTTCTTCCTCAGATTCATCATTTTCATCTTCTTTTTGTAACTTTGCTTTTACTATATCTATCTTCTTTTGTTTTTCTATCTCTCTCTCATTTTGTTTTTCCTTTCTTCTTCTTTTTCTTTTGTCTTTCTTACTTGTTGGTACATCTGTGGAATTTGACCCTGAAGTTTCTTTTTGACTTTTCATAATTTTTTCATGAATACTTTTTTTAATGGTATTTCCTTTTTGGACTTTTTTGCTTGATTCAAAATCTTTAAATAAGTCATCAATGTTATCAATTGCGTCAATATTTTTACTAGTAATTTTCTCTTTCTTTCTTTTCTTTCTTTTCTTATCTTCAGTTTCTTGTACCTTTTCAACTTGTTTTACATTCTTTTTCTTTCCTTCCTTATTTTTAGTTACTTGTGCATTTTCATCTGCCGTTTCATTGCTTTTATCGCCTTTTATTTCCATGAAGTTCACATCTACATTTTGACTATTTTCACCCAAATTATTTGTGTTCTCAATAATGACCTTCTGAACAACATTTGTTAACATAATCTTATTTTCACTTTCATCTTCACTTTCCACAGGAAGTGACATTTTGTCCTCATTTTTCACTTCTTCAATCTTTTCATATCCAGATGGTTTAGAGGGTTTTGAGGCTTTCATCCATGGATTCTCAGATGCTGACACAGCACTTTCTAACATATTCATTTCATCTTCAGAATCCATACTAACAGCATCAGATTCACTATCACTAACAACCTCAGCTTTCTGTGTCAATTCTTTGTTTTTCTGAATCATGTCTTGAACTGTTTGGCGAGCCTAAAAGAACAAATGAACTCATTAAAAAAACCAAAAAGAACGTTTCACTTGCATAGCAAAAAAGTTAAATGAAAGGCTATTATAAAATTACAGTTCATTCAATAATGATTCTTGTAAGATTTACTGATTATTATTTGGTTAATGTTCAGTGAGATCAAAAATGACTTGCAGATAACATATTTCAAATATGCCTAAGATATCTCTCCTTTTGCATGTTTGACATAATTTATTCCACTGTGAGTATTCTCAACATCTTCGTTAAGTTTCATCATTAAAGCTATTTTAAAGGAGCTGCTCATTCAAGAAACAATTGCTACATACAGCAATATTTTAATAAGTTGGAATTATCTCCCCTTTGACATGTTAGACTGGAAGTTTTTTCTTTCATGTAGTTTTCTATATCTATCCAGCCTTATAAGCCTAACATGCACATGGACAAATCGACAAGTTATTGGGATTCTTTTATAAATGCAAATTATGTGACTTGATAAGTATCAAGATAATTGTATTCATAATGTCAATTTAGAAAATTAAAGGGAGATAATTTTTCTTATTCCTTTGGTTGCAACGAATTACATAGATTTCCCTGTTAAATAAAAACCGATAATTTCACATGTGAAATAAACGTGGTTATTTCACTTTCTGTCATCATACAACAATAGGCTTTGTCAAGACGTCAAAAACGGCGGATCAAAACAAATTATGAATGCGTAGAAAAAAGATATAGTTCCTTACATGTTTTACATTAATTTCTTTTAAAAAAGGCATTTGCCAATGTAATAAAAAGAATGACTAATTAAAGAATTCAAATATCGAAAAATATTCAACTGGTGACCGAACAACACTGATAATTAACTCATGCACTACTGGCATTCGTGAATTAATGTGTTGTTTGGTCACTCGTTGAATATTTTTCTCTATTTGAATTCTTCTATTAGTTATTCTATAATTATATCCAAAAAATTAACTCTCTTTTCTATTATTCATGTGAAAAGTACCATTCAACATAATAAAATAGAATTTTGAACAATTGAGGGAACTGTCATTGGGAGACAACTGTCATGGGGAGACAACTGCCATGAGGAGACAACTCACCTGGTCATCATATTTTCCATAAATCATTTTTTTCTTCATATATTTACTTCCTCCTCTGTGTTTTAAACTCATCCTTTCCTGAAAATGGAACAAAAAAATACCATTTAAGTTAAATATGTCAACCATAAATAAACATTGAAGGTACCATTTACTAACAATGTGGTCATAGAATAATTTAACTTCTCAAAATCGAATAATGTCAGAGCATGCATTCAGTCTGGTTTTTTTTTTGTTTCACATGAAATGTTATATATAGAATTTTCTTTTCAAGTCAGAATAAATTAGATATACAGTAACAGTTAAAATGTTTTTTTCACTTTTCAACATTTTACTTTAATATTTGAAAATGAAAGAATAATGTGTCCACAGAAAAAGATATCTTCTTCCATCACATCACAGGAATATGCAAATCAGGTCACATGCTAAATGGAGAATTTAACCATGAATGGTATGTATGTGATGTGGTTCAAAAGTGTTTCTCGTTGTTTTTTTTATATAGAATAGACCAATTGTTTTCCTGTTTGAATGGTTTTACACTAGTCCTTTTTTGGGTCTCTATATAGCTTGATGTTTAGTGTGAGCCAAAGCTACTTGTTGAAGATCGCACTTTGACTTTTATAAATTGTGACTTGGATGGAGAGTTGTCTCTTTGCACTCATACCACATCTTCTTATATCTATGTATTATATAAAAGTTTTAAAAAGTGACTGAAACTTTGCAAGGACTTCATTCAACAGTACTTTAGATACTGAAAAGAACTTCCTATTTGACTCTGTCCACATAATGAAATATTACAACTGCAAAATACAATAATTTTTGAATTTAGTATGGTTTGGTCAAGGCTTTAAAACTTTACTGGTAGAAACATCAAAATTACATTACACACCAAGGGACATAACTCAAGTTTATAATGAAACAAGTCAAAGTTGTCATGTGTTATCATACATAAAGTTGCTACAAACTTCTAATAACTATTATATTGTTCAAATTCTACTCAAATTATCTAAATAAAAGAACTACTATGCCCCTGACTCTGTTTAGGAGATAACTGTATTGTATTTTAAGCTCTAACTAGATGGTCACATATTAAGTTTACTGGTGACATGTTAGCGCTTAAAATTTGTCCTTTGCACTTGCGCATACATTTTCAATTGTGAATTGATGCCATGAAAATTAGTGACGTTATCCAATCAAAATGAACGTTACAAATTATGTTGAATTAGAAGTCTTGTCACCTCTACTCTTTGTTTGTCTGCAGTTGTCACTTTGTCCATGTAAGCATCAGGATCTGTCTTTGCCAATTCATCCAATGATTTCTTCTCATTTTTCATTTTTTCTTTCCTTAAAACTCTATGATATCTGTAATGATGTGCATGAAAAATAAATTTTTATTGAAATTCTGAAGCCATCTTAAAAATAAATGTCACTCCTGAGTATGATAAAAGATAACTTGTTTATATTCCTGCATATTAGCTCAATCCCTATTTTTTCATATTCCAATTTCTAAATACATAATTGTGTAGTTATTTAGTCATTAAATGGATGGAAAACTTAAGCCCAAGTTGCTAACAAGCTTTAGTTCTCTCAAACATGATGTGCTTTGATCTTTGACATACAGGAACCTTTAAGTTTTCCTCAAAGATGTTTATTTCTGATGAAGATTGAAGTGAAAATGAATTAATATGATGCCTTCAAGCTTTAATCCTCATAGGAATATTAAATACTGAAATTGGATCTGGTTTTTTTTGTTCAAAATTTCTAGTAATCTAACAACAACATCTATAAAATATGAGACTGAACTTCTCCAACACATACATGAGGTTACAAACAGATGGATAGTCGCGTTTATATAACACTAGTGCATAGTTATATTTATGGGTAATAAAAGATTAATGTATAGTTTGGGCCACCCTTAAAAGAATCTTTGTTTAATGTTTCTACCCTTCAATGCCTTGTAGTGTTGGGTAAGTAGGTAGGAATTTTTTGTTTGCCAACAACACAAGTTACATGTTTAAGCCATGAAAATGGAATCAGAGCAGAAAAAAAACATTTATTTGAGTCATTTAACATAAAGGTTTCAGAAATTCAGATACCATCATTCATTATTTAAAAAAAAACTTTGAAAAAAAAACCAATGCCTTTTCAGTGAATATGGAAAGTAGCTTGATCTTCCATATCCATTAAAAAGATACAAATTTGATCATGATATTCAAGGGATCTTCAAAGGTTTCACATACTTACTTTTTACTTTTAATTTTATTACGCCATCTTGCTTTTGTTTCTCTATATGATAACAAAGCCCTGTGCTTCCTTAATTCAGCAAGTCTTTCTCTTGCCTGAAATATTACAGAAATTACATTATAAACAACTCCTAACATTTTATAAAATGCAAGCTAAAATATGAAGCTTTGTTGTTTGTTTGCAGATCATCTTAATTGTAGAATATTTTTCAACCGAAAAAAATATTTTAAGAGAAAGTTTTTCGGCCATATATAATCCTTTATTCCTTTGAAATGTTATCACTCGAAGCTTAAAGGGTCTTTTCTTATCTTTTTCATTTAAAGTCTCAAAATAATCAGTACCTTTAATGTGTTAAACCTTACCTCTTCAAGACTCAAAGCTTTCAGTGTTAAAACCTTACCTCTTCAAGACTCATAGCTTTAAGTGTTAAAACCTACTCATAGATTTTTAAGTGGTAAATCCTTACCTCTTCAAGACCCATAGCTTTTAGTGGAAAAACCTTACCTCTTCAAGCCTCGTAGCTTTAAGTGGTAAAACCTTACCTCTTCAAGACTCATAGTTTTAAGTGTTAAAACCTTAACTGTTCAAGACTCATAGCTTTAAGTGTTAAAACCTTACCTCTTCAAGACTCAAAGCTTTAAGTGGTAAAACCTTACCTCTTCAAGACTCAAAGCTTTAAGTGGTAAAACCTTACCTCTTCAAGACTCATAGTTTTAAGTGTTAAAACCTTAACTGTTCAAGACTCATAGCTTTAAGTGTTAAAACCTTACCTCTTCAAGACTCAAAGCTTTAAGTGGTAAAACCTTACCTCTTCAAGACTCAAAGCTTTAAGTGGTAAAACCTTACCTCTTCAAGACTCATAGCTTTAAGTGGTAAAACCTTACCTCTTCAACACTCAAAGCTTTAAGTGGTAAAACCTTACCTCTTCAAGACTCATAGCTTTAAGTGGTAAAACCTTACCTCTTCAACACTCAAAGCTTTAAGTGTGTTAAAACCTTACCTCTTCAAGACTCAAAGCTTTAAGTGTTAAAACCTTAACTGTTCAAGACTCATAGCTTTCAGTGTTAAAACCTTAACTGTTCAAGACTCAAAGCTTTAAGTGTTAAAACCTTACCTCTTCAAGACTCAAAGCTTTCAGTGTTAAAATCTTACTTCTTCAAGACTCAAAGCTTTAAGTGTTAAAACCTTACCTCTTCAAGCCTCGTAGCTTTAAGTGGTAAAACCTTACCTCTTCAAGACTCATAGTTTTAAGTGTTAAAACCTTAACTGTTCAAGACTCATAGCTTTAAGTGGTAAAACCTTACCTCTTCAAGACTCAAAGCTTTAAGTGGTAAAACCTTACCTCTTCAAGACTGATAGCTTTAAGTGGTAAAATCTTACCTCTTCAAGACTCATAGCTTTAAGTGGTCAAACCTTACCTCTTCAAGACTCATAGCTTGCAGTGCCTTTTCTTCAGCTAGTGTAAGTTCATGTGTGTTTGATACAACATTTTCACTCCCCTTCAGTAAAGATGCCACTTCTATCTCTAAGGAAGACCTTGGCTGTAAAATATATCATATATCAAATTAATTTAATCAGTCGTCATAAAATTATAAGTCTTCGTAACTATCTTAAGTCTTCATAACTATCTTAAGTCTTCATAACTATCTTAAGTCTTCATAACTATCTTAAGTCTTCATAACTATCTTAAGTCTTCATATCTGTCATAAGTCTTCATAATTGTTTCCAGTCTTCATAACTATATAAATTCTTCATAATTTTTCTTAAGTCTCTATAACTACATTAAGTCTTCATAAATTATTTAATAGTGAGGGTTGTCACACAGGTGGAAACCAAAGGCTTTAAAATTGGTATATGCTTGACCCACTTAGCATGCGGAATTAAGGAGTAAGAGTTAAGACTGGTAGACTGGTGTCAGGAAAATGTATCCAGATAGGGTGACATGTCTTCCTGCAGACTGTTATCTTAAAAAATCTTGCTGATCATGTCAATCTAGTACAAATAAGGGTATCATGTTCGTATGTTCTCATCCTGAATATACTTTTAATTTGCCAATTAACATTAAACAGCCATCCATTATAATTTCTGGTACATGAATGAAATACAGAAATGCAAGATTATGGCAGAGGCATAAAAATAGTACAAATAAACATACAATAGAAGCAGATGTTTTACAATGACCCTCATCTTGTTGAATTTTAACAGCTAACAATACAGATTATATAAGGTTACCTTAATGACTCTGGCTTGCTCTTCTGTTGTGTGAAGTTTTAGTACAGGTCTTTCTAATGGAAATTTTAACTGTTCTGCCTGTAAATATACATAATAAGTTAAGTTGCTTAAACAATTTGTATTTGGATGAAAGGAAATGACAGGTATATGCATTAAACAGCAACTCAGTTAGATAAAAAAAACTTAAAAGAAGTAGACACAAAGTCTGCAACAATAAACATGAAACATTTGAGGCAATGTAATAAATATATTCACACCTATATTTTTTAAGTTGGTGTTACATTTATTTCTACTAGAAAAAGGATTATGCTGATGATCAAACCTTTAAATTAAAAACAATAAATTGACATAAAAAAATTCAACCTGCAGAAATAGAGTGGCCTGAAGCAAAAGATAATGAAAGCTTACCATATAAATATAAATCAAATCGCATAGCAAACCAAATGGGCTTTATCAACTGTCCTTTTTTCACAAAGTTAAGTATCATTTCATAGAAGTGAAGAAACATAAATGGAGAGCTAATTCCTATTTTCAATGTTTATTCATGCATTTTTAAGTAAAAGGTATGTGAGAAAGCATTGCAAATTAAATTTTATTGGTGGTAGACATAATTTTTTACATTTGTCTGAAAATGTACACAGACTTACATGTAGTAAATATACTGTAATGCATGGTGGCATTCAATAGAAAGTGCTCTCGACCCTCCTTATAAAATCATGACAGGTATGAACATGACAACAATAAACATGTATACAAACTTTTCTATTCTTCTGTACAATTGAGTCCCATTTATCAACAACTTCTTTCGTTTGACCATATGCTACACTTCTCTCTAGCTGTAAATATACAAATAAGATATTTACGAAACTTACACAATACCTAAACTACTGAATAATCCTTATCTCAAGTCAACAGCATCACTAAATTTCGTAATTTGAAATCATTTTTACTTAACCATACATTAAAGATGTAGGTTTGAAAAGATTTTCTTTTTACGATATATCATTTTAAGAGAATCGTTAGTCTTAGATACATGATTTTTTCATAAGTTGTTATTAGCTTTAAACTAGCTGTCAGTAGCTGTGAGTTCTCTCAGATCTGTACTTTGCGTCTTTTTTGTTCATGGGCACTTTATAGCCGACTATACAGTATGGTTTTTCTCATTGTTGAAGGCTGTATTGTTGCCTATAATTGTTTACATCCACAATCATACCACATCTCCTTAGCTGTATATCATTATTTCATTATCTTTTCCAATACTTCAAATATAATATACTGTGAATTTATTAATAATCTTTGAATACTAATTTTTCGTGGATTTTTGTAGGTACAGAGGAGCCACAAATCTAAATGTTCAGCAAATTTCAAATTGTCTAAAGGGATGTATGCAGACTTTGCCCAAACTACGAAAATAAATATCCATGAATATAAAAGTTTTCCTCAATCCACGAAAATTGGTGCTCACAATAATAAATAAATCTACAGTAATGTTAACATGTTTACCTTTTCTTTTTGGTGTCTAGGTAATGGAACAGACACAACTTTTTTGCTGCCTTCTACAGATTTTAACTGTTTCTTTATCCTGGATGATGACAGAGTTCCCATCAACTCAGAGATGTTAATTTTACTAGACACTGAAAAAAAAATCACAATGATTGATTATATGTATATATTAATCAAAATATTCATGCAAGTTCAAGAGAAGATTTTTTACAATTTTTCAAATAATATGGTAATTTTTTTGACTTTTTCAGTAAAATACAAAAACATGTGACATTATCTCTCCTGTTTCTTAGTTAAGATAAGTGTTTTATAAAAGAAAATAAACAAAAATTAATCTTCTAAATTAACAAGATACATTAAGAATTAAATATTATTATATTTAATGAAATTTTGCTGATTTTAAATGGAACACAGTATGTTAAAAAAAACTAGAGGCTCTAAAGAGCCTGTGTCGCTCACCTTGGTCTATGTGCATATTAAACAAAGGACACAAATGGATTCATGACAAAATTGTATTTTGGTGATGGTGATGTGTTTGAAGTTCTTACTTTACTGAACGATTTTGCTTCTTACAATTATATTTATAATGAACTTTGCCCATTAGTAACAGAGAACTATATTTGGTAAAAATTTACATAAATTTACCAAATTAATGAAAATTGTTAAAAATTGACTATAAAGGGCAATAACTCCTTAAGGGGTCAATTGACCATTTAGGTCATGTTGACTTATTTGTAGATCTTACTTTGCTGAACATTATTGCTGTTTACAGTTTATCACTATCTATAATAGTATTCAAGATAACCAAAAACGGCAAAATTTCTTTAAAAATTACCAATTGGAGGGCAGCAACCCAACAACCAGTTGTCCAATTCATCAGAAAAATTCAGGGCAGATAGATATTGACTTGATTAACAATTAAACTTCTTGTCAGATTTGCTCTAGATGCTTTGGTTTCATAGTTATAAGCCAAAAACTGCATTTTACCCCTATGTTCTATTTTTAGCCGTGGCGGCCATCTTGGTTGAATGGCCAGGTCATCGGACACATTTTTCAAACTAGATACCCCAAAGATGATTGTGGCCTAGTAGTTTCAGTGGAGATTTTGTAAAAGATTACTTAGATTTATGAAAAATGGTTAAAGATTGACTATAAAGGGCAATAACTCCTAAAGGGGTCAACTGACCATTTTGGTCATGTTGACTTATTTGTAGATCTTCCTTTGCTGAACATTATTGCTGTTTACAATTCATCTCTATCTATAATAATATTCAAGATAATAACCAAAAACAGCAAAATTTCCTCAAAATTACCAATTCAGGGGCAGCAACCCAACCGATTGACCGATTCATCTGAAAATTTCAGGGCAGATAGATCTTGACCTGATAAACATTTTTATCCCATGTCAGATTTCCTCAAAATGCTTTGGTTTTTGAGTTATAAGCCAAAAACTGCATTTTACCCCTATGTTCTATTTTTAGCGGTGGCGGCCATCTTGGTTGGTTGACCAGGTCACGCCACACATTTTTTAAACTAGATACCCCAAAGATGATTGTGGCCAAGTTTGGATTAATTTGGCCCAGTAGTTTCAGAGGAGAAGATTTTTGTAAAAGATTACTTTAATTTACGAAAAATGGTTAAAAATTGACTATAAAGGGCAATAACTCCTAAACGGGTCAACTGACCATTTTGGTCATGTTGACTTATTTGTAGATCTTACTTTGCTGAACATTATTGCTGTTTACAGTTTATCTCTATCTATAATAATATTCAAGATAATAACCAAAAACAGCAAAATTTCCTTAAAATTACCAATTCAGGGGCAGCAACCCAACAACCGATGGACCGATTCATCTGAAAATTTCAGGGCAGATAGATCTTGACCTGATAAACATTTTTATCCCACGTCAGATTTCCTCAAAATGCTTTGGTTTTTGAGTTATAAGCCAAAAACTGCATTTTACCCCTTTGTTCTATTTTTAGCCGTGGGGGCCATCTTGGTTGGTTGACCAGGTCACGCCACACATTTTTTAAACTAGATACCCCAAAGATGATTGTGGCCAAGTTTGGATTAATTTGGCCCAGTAGTTTCAGAGGAGAAGATTTTTGTAAAAGATTACTTTAATTAACGAAAAATGGTTAAAAATTGACTATAAAGGGCAATAACTCCTAAACGGGTCAACTGACCATTTTGGTCATGTTGACTTATTTGTAGATCTTACTTTGCTGAACATTATTGCTGTTTACAGTTTATCTCTATCTATAATAATATTCAAGATAATAACCAAAAACAGCAAAATTTCCTCAAAATTACCAATTCAGGGGCAGCAACCCAACAACCGATTGACCGATTCATCTGAAAATTTCAGGGGAGATAGATCTTGACCTGATAAACATTTTTACCCCATGTCAGATTTTCTCTAAATGCTTTGGTTTTTGAGTTATAAGCCAAAAACTGCATTTTACCCCTATGTTCTATTTTTAGCCGTGGCGGCCATCTTGGTCGGTTGACCGGGTCACGCCACACATTTTTTAAACTAGATACCCCAATGATGATTGTGGCCAAGTTTGGTTTGATTTGGCCCAGTAGTTTCAGAGGAGAAGATTTTTGTAAAAGTTAACGACGACGGACGACGGACGCCGGACGCCAAGTGATGAGAAAAGCTCACTTGGCCCTTCGGGCCAGGTGAGCTAAAAATTAGAGTCAGTATTCCACAATAAAGATACCATAATATACATATTTCCATTCATATTAAATTCTGTAATTGGAGAAAACTATGCTATTTCAAGTAAAATTTGTTGTATTTCCCATACCATGAAATCTTGAATCTTGTTATCCCATTCCCACAGTACTTGTATTATTGTTACTTATATAAACTTACCAGTCGGTGCCTTAAAATTGAACTCAGATATCTGTGAAGCATGAACTGTTCTCTCATGTAATTTTGTCCTAAAATATATGTACTGGTAATATATATAATTTATAATATATAAGCGCACCTGAGCATAACACGCAGGGACAAAGACAGAGAAAAAAACCTGCGGCTTATTTAACGATTTTAACGGTATGTAAACAAAAATGTATGTGTTGTTGTGCTAAGACATATTCCCAGAGTATTGGAAAACATTACAGCCGTTTGAATTGAGTGTGTAGGTAAAGGTAATATCTTTGGTTAGCTTGCTTGCTAACTGAAAAGTGAAGTCATTATTAGGTAAGGTATACTATCCTCCTTTCAAAGTAGCTTAGTCCTATAGACAGATAGATAGGTTGTCTATACGATTAGTCTACTCTTAACTCTTTATCTACCACTGACGGATATATACGCTGTAATTAACACCGTTTAGTTCGTAGTGACTGATAAATCCGCTTGCCGAGTCACCAGTGTATTCGCAGTGACTGATCTATCCGCTGTAAACAATGCATGCGCAGTCGTGTTGACGGATATTCCCGTAAAATATACCACTGTTAAAACTCTTTAGATTGGACGATACCTAGGGGGAATCCCGAAATGAACCAATCAAATTCGGTTTTACAAATGAATAAGCTTTCCATTCGTATATTCCTTTTCATTGAAAGGTAATATGTTTACCTTAAAATACATTGTTTTAACACGTGTTTTCGTTTGAAAATTGCGATTGAAACAATGGCCGATCAATGGGCTTCGTTCTTCGAATCGGAGGAAGAAGATGAAGGGTTTTAGTGTTTTAAGCAGTCTTAGGGGGTCAATTGACTATGTTGGTCGTACTGACTTATTTTTAGTTCTTACTTTGATGTACATTATTGCTGTTTACAGTTTATCTCTATCTATAATAATATTCAAGATAATAACAAAAAAACAGCAAAATTTCCTCAAAATTACCAATTCAGGGGCAGCAACCTAACAACCGATTATCCGATTCATCTGAAAATTCCAGGGCAGATAGATCGTGACCTGATCAACAATTTTACTTCCAGTCAGATTTGCTCTTAATGCTTTGGTTTTTGAGTTATAAGCCAAAAACTGCATTTTACCCCTATGTTCTATTTTTAGCCATGGCGGCCATCTTGGTTGGTTGGGCAGGGCATCGGACACATTTTTTTAACTAGATACCCCAATGATGATTATGGCCAAGTTTGGTTAAATTTGGCCCAGTAGTTTCAGAGGAGAAGATTTTTCTAAAAGATTACTAAGATTTACGAAAAATGGTTAAAAATTGACTATAAAGGGCAATGACTCCTAAAGTGGTCAACTGACCATTTTGGTCATGTTGACTTATTTGTAGATCTTACTTTGCTGAACATTATTGCTGTTTACAGTTTATCTCTATCTATAATAATATTCAAGATAATAACCAAAAACAGCAAAATTTCCTTAAAATTACCATTTCAGGGGCAGCAACCCAACAAAGGAATGTCCGATTCATCTGAAAATTTCAGGGCAGATAGATCTTGACCTGATGAACAATATTACCCCCATGTCAGATTTGCTCTAAATGCTTTGATTTTTGAGTTATAAGCCAAAAACTGCATTTTACCCCTATGTTCTATTTTTAGCCATGGTGGCCATCTTGGTTGGTTGGCCGGGTCACCGGACACATTTTTTAAACTAGATACCCCAATGATGATTGTGGCCAAGTTTGGTTAAATTTGGCCCAGTAGTTTCAGAGGAGAAGATTTTTGTAAAAGTTAACGCAGGACGACGACAATGACGGACGCCAAGTGATGAGAAAAGCTCACTTGGCCTTTCGGCCAGGTGAGCTAAAAATAAGGGAGATAACTCTTAAGAATATTAATAAACTCCATACTTTTTCTTTCCATCCAAAGAAGAAATAGCATCCAACAACTTTAGATGATTTCTGTCATCTCCATCCTGTCAATTAGAAAATAAACTAATAAAATAGTGTACATAAATACAGATTGATAACAAATTGAGTCAATGTAGGATTTATATTTCCGAGTATAATTCATATCATATGACCTATAATTCTATTTTGTATTAAAATGTACAAAAAAAAATCTTATCCCAATTACATAAGTAATACTTATTTTTAACAAGCTGATGATATCTTTTGATTTCACAATGTTGTATGGCCTACTCAGACCCAGATAAGGAAATTGTGATTCAATTTCAAAAGTTATCATGATTATTCCATTTAAACAAAACAAGGAAAGCAGAAATGCTGCATCAATAATTCATTCACAAACTGAAACTGAAGTTATAGAAATTTAAAAACTCTAAATGGTTTTTGTATATATATATATGTGACTAAATAGTACTAGTATATGTTTTTGACAAAGATTTTCAATTTAATTTTTTCATCTTTGTTTGTTACACACCTCAGCATCTAGTAATTATTTAATAGAAGTGACAAGTTTTATTATGTTACTTAAGTCTGTTTTATTACCATGGTGTCACAATGTAAATAATTTGTATATTGGTTATTTTATGAAATTATCCTTTGATCTTACTGACAGTTAATTTCCATTATCAGCACAGTAGAGTGATATGAAAAATTATCGCTAGAAACTATATTAAAGGGCACACATGCGGTTGTAAATGAAATTATCAACGTCGCCATAGGTAAAATAGCCATAAACAGATTATCATTGGTCATCATCTCAACTTGATTGCTTTTCTCACATTTTTGTCAACCAGCTCAAGGGAGAAAATCTCCATGAGATGACCCACGATAATCTATATTTATATTATACTTATCAAAATGCTTTCAATTTTAGTATTACTAGCGTTAATATTTCTAAACAATCTTATTATGTTATAAATTGTGTTTTATTGTCCTTGCTGCAAAAAGTTATGGTTATGTTGTACAACTGCCTGTTAAATTCACCTCATCTTCACTGGCACTAATGTCAGCATGCTCTTGTTGCTCTTCGAACAATTCCATTTCTACAAAAAAAAAAACATCTGATTCAGCATGTTCAGTTATTTACACAAAATGTAAATGCAATAGGTCAGTATAATCCTGTATTACAATAGTTAACTCAACATGCCCAACACTAACAGTTTATATGTGATATTGTTTATAACATCAACAAATGGAAGTTTATAACGACCTTGACTGGCTATACAGCCCTTGCACGGTCGGTTTATAACATCTGATGATGCAATCTGCTTATATAAGGAGCTCCGATGTTCCACTGCCCCAGCTTGTCTTGCAAAACAGCCGTTGAACATCAGAGTAATCTCAAGACATTCTACTCAGTGTGAATTCAGTGTTGTTTACACAATCAATATTGTAAGATTAAGATTCACCCCATAAGAATTTCATAGTCATGAAGAGTTTTATTACTTGATACTCATTTGGGGAAGAGTTCCCCAGTTGGGGGGTTGTGCCTATAAACCTGTTTACTTCATATTTGTTTATGTTTTGCAATATTTTACACCCTGAATTTTGCATACGAATATGGTGGTCAGTTATTTGGATCGTATTACTCTTGAATTATGAAAACGCGTTTAAAATACCCTTTTTATGGCTTTAAACAGGTGGAAATTGCTGTTCAACTCAAACAAAATAATTCCATGTGGCGGAAGTAGTATCATGTGTATAATTTATAAACCAATATCGGACGTCAAAAACTTACTTCTTCTTCTTCTGTGTATTTATTGAAACAAATAGAGACAATCTTCAAATTATGCTCAACGTTTCAGAAAGATATTCTAAACAACATCACTACAAAATTCATCCTACAAAAACAAAAATTGTTACATGTGGAAAGGTTATAAATGCTGACTGGACTCTATACGATACTCCGGTTACAATATCAAAAGAAGCAACTCATTTAGGTATAACTAGAAGTTGGAAAAAGGAAGGAGAAATAAATGTGGCCAATAGAATAAAGCTCGCAAGACGAACTTTGTATGCATTAATGGGCTCTGGGGTGCATGGAACAAACGGCTTAGATCCAGTAACATCTTATAAAATCTACAACACATACGTTCTACCAAGACTCCTTTATGGTTTGGAAGCCATTCCTCTAAATAAGACTAATATATCACAGCTGGAATCTTTTCATAGAAAGAATTTAAGACATTTTCAATCTCTTCCTCAACGCACGGCTATAGCTGCAATATATCTTTTAATTGGTGGATTGCCAATAGAGGCTGAACTACACAAAAAGCAACTGTCTTTCCTACATAATTTACTGTCTTCAAATGTTCAAAGAGTTGATGATATCATCATCAGACAAATGTCGGTCAACTATGACAACCCGAACAGCTTCTTCTCAAAAATTCGAGAAATCCTGTTAAAGTATGGACTGCCTCCAATTCATCTTCTCCAAGAAACTCTTCCCTCAAAATTGAAATGGAAATCTCTTGTGACGAAGCATCTGAACACATACTGGCAAAATACACTAAGGGACGACGCAGAATCTAAATCAACTCTAAAACATATGGATACTGAACATCTTCTTGTTGGCAAAAATCATCCAGTATGGACTATATTTGACAAGACAAAAGCCGAAGTTCGGAAAGCTATTATTAAAGCTAGAATAGTTTCAGGAACCTTTATTCTGAATTCTGATCGAGCGAAATTTAATCAAGCACCTTCTTCAGTCTGCCAACTATGTAATCTTTCTGAGGAAAATATCTCTCATTTTCTCCTGGAGTGTCCAATTTTATCAAATACTAGAATTACATACTATCAACCAATCAAGACATATGTTACTCAACATATAACAGCTGAAGTCTGGCACAGTGTCTTTCAATCTAAATCAAATATCATCAGGCTAATTATAGACTGTAGGCATTTCTCACAAACGCTAAGAGACGACAAGATAATGAATATGATAGAAACCAAAACAAGGGAGATGTGTTATAAACTGTATATCAAACGCTTAAAGTTGCTTGAGGCAATGGATGGTTGACGGTCTGAAACAAACAGTTTTTATTCCGTATAAGTTGTGTTTTAACGTTTATAAAAGACACTCGGATTTTATGTGTAAATAGAAAGAGTTTTCTTTTACTGTGTATTATACTGGTGGATATTAACTTTTAAAATATATATAACATACATATATTTTAATGTGTAAATAGTACTTTTACTTGGAGATAATCCTTGGTGTTCCTTATAAAGGAAGCTTATACGGAGAGAAGAAGAAGAAGTATTAGCCGCCTTTAAGTAGGAGCACCTCCAAATGGAGTATATACCCTTAATGCCTTATTAAAAAAATTTAAACACATTATAAATATGTACAGCACATGCATATAAAAGAAAGAAAGTTTTGTTTTTTTACATGGCATATATACAGGGACTTTGGTGTTGTTTTTAAAACTATCTTATCATCAGCATACAAGATCTTGCAAAATCACTGGGATATGGTAACCAAATAGATGTCATACTTTTAGATTTTTCCAAAGCTTTTGATAAAGTCCCCCATCAAAGATTAGCCCAGAAATTAGAATTTTATGGTATTAGAAATCAAAACTTAAATTGGATAAATGACTTTTTAGCTGACAGGCAACAGCAAGTACTATTAAATGGTGTTAAATCTTCAAAATTAGCTGTTGACTCTGGTGTGCCTCAGGGAACAGTTTTAGGCCCAACATTATTTTTACTCTTTATTAATGACCTACCCGAACATGTAACTTGCAAGGCAAGACTTTTTGCAGATGACTGTGTATTGTATAGAAATGTAAATAATAGTTCTGATGCACAATTACTTCAAAAAGATTTATCTAGTTTAGTAAAATGGGAAGAGGACTGGCAAATGAATTTTAATCCTGAGAAGTGTTATGTAATTCATATTTCTAAAAAAAAGTAAACCTTCCTCTTTTGATTATATATTGCACAATCATGTTTTATAAGCAGTAAAAGACAATAAATATTTAGGCGTAACTATAAGCCATGATCTTGATTGGGGAACACATATAAACAATATTACTTGTAAGGCAAATAAAACCTTAGGTTTTCTTCGTAGGAACCTGAAAAACTGCACACGTAAGGTTAAAAACCTCACGTACACATCACTTGTCCGTCCAGTCGTTGAATACTCTTCCCCTGTCTGGGATCCGTACAAAAAACAACACATCACTCAGGTTGAGCAGGTACAGCGTAAGGCAGCCAGGTTTGTCTTCAATGATTATAAAGACAGATCACCTGGTGCAGTTTCAAACTTAATTAAATCTTTGGAATGGGAAAATTTAGAAATAAGAAGGAAAAAAGCTAGATTAACTATGCTGTATAAAATAAATTGGGGGTTAGTTGAAGTTCCTAAGGACAATTTAACAATATCTGATAGACGTACTAGGGGGAAACATAAATGTAGGCAAATATCTACAAATAAAGATTTCTATAAATTTTCATTCTATCCTCGCACTATTTCGGACTGGAACTCACTACCTGAAGCAATAGGTATGTCTGACACCCTGGAATCCTTCAAAAGTGGCATATCCACTCTAACACTTGAAGGATCCACAACAACTTATTAAACTACTAAGCCACTGTACATAATGTATATATGTTATTCTTAACTATTTTTCTTTATCATTACATATTATTTTTAAATTAAGTCCATATGTACATAGCACACAAGTTCCGGGAATTTTTACACTCCTACCTAGGTGTCTACTCCTGTATTCGGAAGAAGAAGAATAAGAAGAAGAAGAAGAAGAAGATATCATCTCATGTATATGCTTTATACACGTCTAGAATAAAAGTAAACCAGTTTTTGTTAAGAGATAATAAAAACAAGTAAAATATGATCAGATGTGATAAAAACGGGTTTTAATCCGCTATAATATGTTAAGTGAGCCACGTTAAGTAGCAATTTCATAATAATGTAAAGTACATAATGGATTTGGTAAATCTTACATTTATATAGAACTTATAAGAGTAAATTAGTACACTTTGAAATAATAAAAACTAGAGGCTCTAAAGAGCCTGTGTCGTTCACCTAAGATTATGTGAGTATTTAAGAAAGGAAGCAGATGGATTCATGACAAAATTGTGTTTTGGTGATGGTGATGTGTTTTTACATCTTACTTTACTGAACATTCATGCAATTTACAATTATCTCTATTCATAATGAACTTGGCCCAGTAGTTTCCGTGGAAAATGTTAGTAAAAATTTACAAATTTTATGAAAATTGTTAAAAATTGTTAAAAATTGACTATAAAAGACAATAACTCCTTAGGGGGTCAATTGACCATTTCGGTCATGTTGATTTATTTGTAAATCTTACTTTGCTGAACATTAGAATGAAATTCAAAACAGTGTGGCTGTGACCATTGATTGACACATTAAATTCATCCATTGACTGGGACAATTTACGTGAACGTTTGTCTGTAACGACCACTGTTCACGCCGTACCTACGATAGACATTAAGGGCATACGATACAGTTTTGAACCTGTATTTACAAGTTGATGAAAATTTGCATATAGGCTATTTTTTACCTGATTAAATCAAATATGTAATAAAAAATATACCTTCATGTGCTACTTTTTGAGTAAAATGAGGTCGAAATTTTGTATATTTGCTCAAAATTCAGATTTGTGTCCGTATTTTCCTTTTCGAAAGAAAGACATAACTTTTTTGTTTTAAAAGATAAACACAAATGTTTTTTTGTTAAATAATCGGTAACTTCTGTATTTCATAAGTATCATTAAAAATTATGCAATTTTTATTCAGAAATAACTCATATTTATCAAATGTTTATGAATAAAGGAACAAACGTCATTTTTTGCTGCATGTTTATCAAAATTTAAAAAAATCCTCTATTTACAGTTTTATAAAATTTGGGTCACATAATCTCCTTGCAAAATGAAACAAATTGCCGTTTTAAAAAATAGGGGTCCATGCACTCGTTTTCAAATTAAATCAGTTTGAAGGATAAAAATCAGTCAAAAAATGCATCTTTTCCCGATATGTCATAGTTTGACGTCGCGAAAATAACATTTTACGTTAGCAACGTCATTACCTCCACTGTAACTGTATCGTATGCCCTTAAACTGTGGTGTCACCAAAGGTTTCTTAACGCCTTTAATTATAAAATAATTCGAAAAATTAATCAGGAATAACCTTTATGTTTTGATTTATATAATTGATATAAATCAAAACATCGTGTTATTTCTGATTAATTTTTCGAATTACTTTATTAAGGTGTTGAGAACCTTTGGTGACCCCATAGTTTAAGTGTCTTTAAAAAGTACATAGTGAGCAGTGGTCGTTACATACAAACGTTCACCTAAATTTTCCCAGTCAATGGATGAGTTTAATGTGTCAATCAATGACCACAGCCACACTGTTTTGAATTTCATTCTATTGCTGTTTACAGTTTATCTCTATCTATAATAATATTCAAGATAATAACCAAAAACATCAAAATTTCCTTAAAATTACTAATTCAGGGGCAGCAACCCAACAACAGGTTGTCCGATTCATCTGAAAATTACAGGGCAGATAGATCTTGACCTGATAAACAATTTTACCCCCATGTCAGGATTGCATTAAATGCTTTGGTTTTTGAGTTATAAGCCAAAAACTGCATTCTTTCCCCTATGTTCTATTTTTAGCCGTAGCGGCCATCTTGATTGGATGGCGGGGTCACCGGACACATTTTTTAAACTAGATACCCCAAAGATGATTGTTGCCAAGTTTGGAGTAATTAAGCCCAGTAGTTTCAGAGGAGAAGATTTTTGTAAAAGATTACTAAGATTTACGTAAAATGATGGTTAAAAATGGACTATAAAGGACAATAACTCCTAAAGGGGTCAACTGACCATTTCGGTCATGTTGACTTATTTGTAAATCTTACTTTGCTGAACATTATTGCTGTTTACAGTTTATCTCTATCTATAATAATATTCAAGATAACCAAAAAACAGTGAAATTTCCTTAAAATTACCAATTTAGGGACAGCAACCAAACAACGGAATGTCCGATTCATCTGAAAATTTCAGGGCAGATAGATCTTGACCTGATAAACAATTTTACTTCCTGTCAGATTTTCTCTAAATGCTTTGGTTTTTGAGTTATAAGCCAAAAACTGCATTTTACCCCTATGTTCTATTTTTAGCCATGGTGGCCATCTTGGTAGGTTGGCGAGGTCACCGGACACATTTTTTAAACTAGATACCCCAATGATGATTGTGGCCAAGTTTGGTTAAATTTGGCCCAGTAGTTTCAGAGGAGAAGATTTTTGTAAAAGCTAACGACGGACGACGGACGACGGACGACAAGTGATGAGAAAATCTCACTTGGCCCTTTGGGCCAGGTGAGCTAAAATAGAAATCTTTTTAAATAAGGTGGTTTTGGATGTTACCTGTGAAGATTCTTTTATTTCTTTCCTTTTACATATTTAGATTTTATATTCACTTTACTTGATTATTGCATTAATTATAAAATAATTTGGCATCAGTAGTGAGTTTTAAATGAGATTAAAATAGATTTAAAAATATAGAAATATATGTACTTAATTTTGTTTCTTTTTCTTTTCTTTGTTTGCACATTATGTACATTTATATATGTTATGCTTTGTATACTTTATATTTCATATTTCAGACTCGCAAATCTTACAAAACCTTTAAACAGACTTATTAAGAAGGGATATAGTTACGATACTGTTGTCAGATCATTAAAGATTGCATATTTTGGCTTTAATATTGATTCACTGATAGAGTCTTTGCATCGGAACTAAACACATTTATTTAAAAAAAAAAAAACAGTTGTTGGCATGACACGGGTTATGTTCTTCTTATATATTTTATGATAGTATATGATACTAAACCCCTAACGGGAGGGATTATGCCTGATATTCATATGATGAAGACATAATCTTTCAATCAGTTTAATTGAGGTCTGGAGCTGGCATGTCAGTTAAATGCTAGTAGTCTGTTCTTCTTTATGTATTATTGTCATTTTGTTTATTTTCTTTTGTTGCATCTTCTGACATCGGACTCGGACTTCTATTGAACTGAATTTTGATGTGCGTATTGTTATGCGTTTAATTTTCTACATTGGCTAGAGGTATAGGGGAAGGGTTGAGATCTCATAAACATGTTTAACCCCGCCGCAGTTTTGCGCCTGTCCCAAGTCAGGAGCCTCTGGCCTTTGTTAGTCTTGTATGATTTTTAATTTTAGTTTCTTGTGTATAATTCGCAGTTTAGTATGATGTCCATAATCCATTATCACTGAACTAGTATACATATTTTTAAGGGACCAGCTGAAGGACGCCTCCGGGTGCGGGATATTCTCGCTACATTGAAGACCCATTGGTGGACTTCGGCTGTTGTCTGCTCTATGGTCGGATTGTTGTCGCTTTGACACATTTCCAATTTCCCTTCTCAATTTTAATCCAGATCTGTACGTTGAATTATCATTGGAATTTCTAACAAACTTAAACTTGATAAATGTAAGAATGAGATTAAGCATATTTATTAAAATAAGGCCCCTGATATAGAAAAATATGTCGTTTTTAAAAAAAAAACCGTGTGGACTAGAGCAGAAGCAACAACAGGGACTCGGTTAGCAGATTAAAATTTAATTATCAATGTTCCGTTTTCAAATCTTTTACTATCTTATCAGTTTCAGTATTCGGATATGAATAGTAAACTGCACATTGCTAGGAAAACAAAGAATTATTTATTCCAACGTTTACGTTTATAATAATGAAATACAAATATACAGGGAATACGAAAAAGGAATTGAAAAACATTGATCAAACAAACTTCTAATCTAATCCCTGTGACCAATACCTGCGTCGCTGCATGTAATTGATTCGTTGAGTTAACGTGTATATGTCGTGTACATGTTGTGATTTTGTACAGGTTATAACATGTACAAAAATATTGTACATGTTATAACTTGTATAATGCAAAAATACAAGTTATAACATGTACAAAAGTACCTCGTACATGTTATAACCTGTACAAAATATTGGTTAAAAATGGTTTCAACTTGTACAAAAATTAAGATAAATCTAAATGAAGTAAAATAGACATTTGAATTATTTTAAATGAATAAAGAGCAACAATCAATAGGGTCAGAACGTGTTTTGTCTTTAGAGGACATTGATTACAAAGTTTCAGAAATGTATGCTTCATGACTTATGTTGTCAAAATGTGTTTTCATGTAATTGTACGTTTTATGCAGTCCATCATGGCTTACATCAGTGTGCAGGGGCGTAGCTAGAAAGAAACGATGTGCAAGAAAAAAATGTGGGACCCTTTTATGCAGAAATTTTTTTTTTCTTCAGTTTTTGGTCATAGGACTGTTACTGAAAGAGGAGCTATATGTAGATTAGACTTATAAAAAAATTATGAATGTAAAACTATTAATAAATCTTCTGAATAGAATAATACATAAACAACACATATTTGTGATACAGAATTTACTCAAAATTGTCCAAAATCTGCTCTTCGGGTCTAGGCAGAAACAAACTTCTGTATTACTTTAATTGTCAATATTCACACTGAATTCCCGATGAATATGTAGTAATGCTAGTAACTGTCGTTCATTGTTGATCGTACATTTGTTTTCAACATACTTAGTACACTGATAGATCTCCATGGTAGCACTCGCGAGATGTTATGAACCAGCGTACGTGTTCAGCATCGAGCGACCTCCCAATTGAATTCGTCAAAATCACATGCCAGGTCAGTTTCGTATGTCTCAAATAATGTTGAGATTTTTTCGTTTGTTATATTTCTTACAACACGATGGAGCAGATACAGCGCAAAAGTGCGATTTTCTAATAATACTAGACGCGACTCCACTCTCCAGTTCCCTTATCATATCATATGGTCAGCTATGAACGCAAAAAAATAATGAGACTTTCCAATACTGTTTTGGCGTGTTTGCAGGGTGATTGGCTCTGGTAGTCTGTCGACCACATCGCCTCGGCATATTTTTAACGATATCGAGGGGTTCTGATAATTCTTATGCCGATTGGTACATCTCATTCCAAACTGATGAACCGAGCACTGTAATATGTGCTCCAAAAACTACATGTCTTAGACTGAGTATTACAAATTCAAATCTAGTAAAAGATACAAGTTACTGTCCGATTTTGTAATAATCTCCAATGAAACTTTTATTTTGAAACCAAATGCTCTTATTTAATGATATTTCATCAATTAAAAAAGTGACAACATAGGTGTTTCCTTTAACATTCAATCTATAAATTTTTATTTTGCCATTTTTTTTTGCATGCCGAATCAATATGCACGCAACTGCGTGTTAGCGTATAGGCAGGTATACGCGCCTGGTGTGGCACTATTTACTAAAAGCTTTCATCATTTCCTCAATGACAATTACATTAGATAGTAAGTAAAATCATCTGAAATTTTAAGTGCAATGCCTTAAATTTTGAGTAATACCCCCCCCCCCCCCCCCTCGTTTTATAGCATGCAACATCTAAAGCAATGTCTTAAATGCTTACTCTGTAAAATCAAGAGAGAGCTGAAATTGTTTTCATTGGACCACGCTTCATTATAAGTATCTTTGGATCTACTCTTCAACATTTTTGGCCTTCAGCATGACTCATGTAAATTTATAACTCAAATTATTATTTTTTTGATAAATTTAATAATTATCATTGCATGAGGCGAATGTCATTTTGATGTTTTAAATATATATCCTCTACTTTGAAAGCTTGTATTGGTGGCAATTGGCTATTGTCTGCTCTATGCATGGGCGGGTTGGTGTCTCTTAGACACATTCCACATTTCCATTCTCAATTTTATTTGTAGAGAAATCTATACTGGCTATCCTCTTACGTATTTTAGGGTCAACTAGAATGAAAGCATTTTACTAATGCCTTCAAAGTGGACACTCACAATTATAATTCATTAGATAAGAATACTGAATGTGTGTTTTAAAAAGTATAAAGAAGGTATTAACACTATGCATTTGGGGCCAGTTTCACAAAGCTGTCTTAGGACTAGGACATGTATTAGACTCTTAGACTCTTAGGATAATCTTGTGACTTATCTTACTCCTAAGTGTGTTTCACAAAGTTTTCCTAAATTAGAACATCTCTTTAAGTTAGTTACAAAGTTAGGACTACACGAGAGGTGTCTAATGAGGGTCATAGGATGGTCATGAATTTATTTATATAAATTACACTCATTTATTATCTTATCATCAAATTCAATTTTCCTGCTAATGTTTTGTAGGTTGACGGATTATCATTAGTTGTCAACAATCAACCTTCAATGTATTGATTAATGCCCGCGTCACACTGTCCCGATTTTTACGCAGATGGCAACACGATTATGGAAACTTTCAAAATCGGGACTGATCGTATCCAGATCGGGCTATTCGTAGTGCCATCTTTCACCATCGTAGAACCAACGGCCACTTTTTCTAGCTTTCGGGGACAACTTCGGGAAGGGTTCTAAATTTTTTAACATGTTAAAAAATCCCCGAAGGTGCGTCCGATGTTGAGTGTTCGTATTGAGTTCGTATCACCATCCTCACCATCGTAATGTCACCGGGAATGCATCTTTGAACATCGTATTGCATTCGTGTTTCCATCGTTTCCATCGGGCAGTTTTGACATTACGATGTCTACACGAATGAATCACGAAGCTACCCGAATGTCTTACGATGGAAACACGACTTCGTGAAGACCTCGTAATCCCGTCGTGTTGCCATCGAATAAAAGTACGAAGGCGACAAGATGGAACTACGACGGCAATAAATCCAGCTAAATGTAAGTTAATTTTCGCGCTAAAATACATTTAAAGTGCCATGCGCGATATGCACTGGTCAGTCTAATACGACAGTTAAGAAAGACGTTCACAAAACATGGAGCTCATATGATATGACTCTATGAGAACAAGAAAGGCGACAGCGTTGTTTCTATTAATTCAAATGGAACAAGAAGAGCAGCTCTTACAGGCTCAGGATTTACTTTTACAAGTAAAACATTATTTTTTGTCAATTTTTCATATCAAGTAACATAATGAAAATCATAAATGCGCCTCGTACACCAACACTGCAGGTACACGTATATAAGGAAACCAACTTTTTCTCCATTATTCTGATTTTTTATGTATCGTCTGAGTTGTCACACGAATGTTTACTCCATAACCATTTTGTTTTCTATATGTCATATTTTGCCGCCTTTGTTGCTTTCCCCGCATCCTTCCTTTTGTCTATATTATTTTGATATTCTCCTGGAAAGAGCTCTTTTTGAATAAAAGGGATCAACGAACCCATCACCTTACCTTTAAGATAGATCAGTAAACAATGGCATAATTATGGGGGATTATTCAGACTAGTGCACACATTTTACAGTTCAAACAAGGCAATGTCGAGCGTTGCATCCCCTCGTATGTAACATATTGGGGACAAATATGGACACTATATTTGTATATGACACATGCAGAAAACGGTAAATTTAATATGCATATTTGATACATAAACTATTTTAGAAATCACCCAAAACATTCAGTAACTGGAAATACCTTTAATATTGTCTTTAGAACAAACAGGTAAAAAAAAATGAGCATCCGTCTTATGATTAAACCAGAAATTAAATGTACAATATAATATATGGGCGTTTTTCAATAAAAACGTACTTTCTTGTCCTAGCCACTTTAAAAAAAATGTGTTTGATCATTGCAAGTAATTTTTTGAGCAGTCAGTACATTGAATTAGATATAACATTTTTAAGCAAAGAAACAGTTTATTTTTAAGAGGGATTGATAAGATATTGATCCCTGAATGGTCCAAAACAACCAAAATGGCATGTCCCTAGACCGCCTGTTCAACATTCATACTCTAAAATATCATAAAAAAATGTAGAAATAAACATAAATTTTACTTAATATAAGTTCTTTAATAATTCCAAAGTATGTTTAGAGCCAACATATTTTAATAAACAGCTTTTAACATCGGATTTTTTATTTTAGAAGGTGTGTCCCTAACACAATGTCCACTACGAAACGAAGTCATTAAAACTTGCTTATAAACAGTTTTATAAAATCAATGTAATTTTTTGTTTGCAAGAGATATAAACATTAGGGTCTTACAAAAGAAGTGATGCTTTTATAACGGCAATTAAACTGTTGGTAAGAAAAATTGAGCACATCAAATGGACCAGAGTGATACCGTATTTTTGTAAATGTCCACTACGAAACGGGTCAAATCTCCTTCAGTAACTGGTTTTAAAATTATGAAAAAAATATCAGTGTACAGCTTGATAACGCTTTGATGAATACAGTCAGTCTTGTTACTATTGCAATATAGGGGTTGTGAGAAAAAAAATAAAACATGTGAATACGTCCCCTACGAAACGGTCCCCTACGAAACAAGTTTGTGAGAAAAACGTTTAGTAGTGGAAACTACCACTACCATGCAGTCTTTTTTACTCTTTTTTCAATTATATTCGTGCAAAGCAAATAACAAAGGTTAGTTTCATGTAATTTTTATTATGTTTTTATTAACATAGAATAGGGTTGATGTCAACTACGAAACTTTTTGTCCACTACGAAACGGTTTTGTCAACTACGAAACGCATCAAAATGTCCACTACGTAACATGAGTTGTACCTTCATATGTGAAGTACTGTCTAATCTTTATCGATAAAAATTGGTTCTCCAATTCAGAAAAAAATGAGATTTTTCTAGTATATATAGTAAACAAACTGGAATGTCTATAGGAAACATTTAAAATTGCAAAAATATGTGTTTTTAGAAGCAGTTTCGTAGGGGACAAAAGTCCCCTACGAAACAGTACACACATTATGAAAATAATATCATTTTAAAGATGTTTAAGATTGCACTTTTTGTTTACAAACAGGTCTTGTATAAACTTCAAGATTATAAAAAAACCGGTTTTTTTCTAAAGTGAACATTGATTGGTTAAATATTTCTCAGTCATGTCCTGTGTTTGAATTTGTTTGTTAGCTTTTTGGTCATGAATGTTTGTCTCTAATATTTAATTAACTGTGCATTTGTATTCAGATATCGCAGATCAAATTTATTCTTTCATTGTTTAATCATACGTTTTTTGATTGAGTTAAGTCTGCCAATTGATATTTTATCGTCAGTTTTTCTTTGTTGTGATGTTATGCTATTTTTTCAGAAAAAGGGAGAAGGTTTGGATCCATTAAAACGTTTAATCCCGCTGCAAATGTTTGCACCTGTCCTAAGTCAGGAATTTGATGTACAGTAGTTGTCGTTTGTTTATGTAATATATACGTGTTTCTCGTTTCTCGTTTTGTTTATATAGATTAGACCGTTGGTTTTCCCGTTTGAATGGTTTTACACTAGTAATTTTGGGGCCCTTTATAGCTTGTTGTTCGGTGTGAGCCAAGACTCCGTGTTGAAGGCCGTACTTTAACCTATAATGGTTTACTATTTAAATTGTTATTTGTATGGAGAGTTGTCTCATTGGCACTCACACCACATCTTCCTATATCTATAATAGAGGTATTCAAAATAACTCTTGAAAATAAATTTTAGACTAGTTGATTTTCTATTTTTTTTAGGTCTGAAAGGAACGCTTTTATTGAAAAACGCCCATATATTCAATATTGATCAAATAATTTAAAACGCGTGATGCCATCGGCATATAATTTAAATGCATCGTAAGCTGTACACGACGTCTTTTAGACATCGTATGGCCATCGCGCCATCATCGTAATCCATCGTGTAGCCTTCGTAATCATCGTGCAGCCTTCGTGATCCATCGTGTAGGCTTCGGCTGAGATATGAAGCTTAAATACCCGTCTTCGGTTAACCTTCGTATATCCATCTTTTGCTATCGTATATAATTTCGGCACCATCGTATAGACTTCGTTATTCATCGTACTTGCTTCGGTCACTTTTTGGTATTTTAACGAGATCGGGACCAACTTCGTACGAACTTACAATTTTCGTATTCGGTTGTCCATCGTATATAAAAATCGGGACAGTGTGACGCGGGCATAAACAATGATGCACCATTTTTACCATTGAACCTTATCATAACCGATACAGTGACAACTTTAAGTATATCTTTGCCGAGATTATCCTAAGACAGCTTTGAGACGAGGTCTGAAATATGTCCCCAGATAACCATAAGAGGATCATAAGACATGTCCTTAAATACAGCTTATGACAGGGTTTAGGATATCTTCGTAATACCGACCCCTGGGCATTAACTTATAAAAAAAAAACTAAACACCCCTAACATGAAGGCATAATAAAAAAGTGATGAAAATATTATTGAAGTTAATAACATCTGTTGCAATAATAAAAACATATCTTCATTTTTTGAAATTTGTACAAGTTAAAACTATTTTTAAGCAATATTTTGTACAGGTTATAACATGTACGAGGTACTTTTGTACATTTTATAACTTGTATTTTTGCATTATACAAGTTATAACATGTACAATATTTTTGTACATGTTATAACCTGTACAAAATCGCAACTTGTACACGACATATACATACCGGAGCATAACTGACCATTCCCTGATCAAATATTCAAATCATCTCCTTCATTACCGAGGAGCCAACTAGGAGAAAATTGAACATAAAAAAAACTCAGTCATGAGGAAACTTGCAGGAACAAAATGGGGTGCAAATTAAAAAGATCTTGAAATCTGTCTACCAAGGAAACGTACGACGGATCTAGCTCATGGATGCCTGTATCCAATTCTCATCATCAGACTTTAGACAAAGTCAGAATCAAGCACTACATATCATCACAGGTGCTATGAAATCAACACCAATAAAAGAGTACGGAGGATATAACAAATATACCACCACTAAGTAAGAGAAGGGAGCGCAAAGACATGATACAGGCCACAACATATCAGTGTTCACAAGACCATCCAATGAATACCAGACTCAGAGAAACAACTCTCCTCAGGCAGGCTCAAAATATCCAGCTTTACATTAAACCTTCAAAGAAAACACCAGGAAGCTCTACCTGAATATCGAACCCATAGCTTTCACAATGAATAACAACCCGTTTGAAGATAAACTTGAAAATGTCACCATCCAGACCTCAGTTTCGCTCAGAGTGCCCTTCAGAAACCTGGGTAAGAGTTTATATACAGATGGGTCAGACACAAATGCCACAACAAACGGAGGGACTGGTATATATAATATAGTATCAAGTACCTCAATGGAGATCAACAATCAGAGGCAATATCAATTAGCAGGCCTACATTGTTCAAACTACAAAGCTGAAGAAGAAGCTATACCCAAGCTGCACACTCCATCAAAAACGAAATTGATAACACAACTCAAGTATTATTCCTGACTGATGCCCTCTCTGTGCTTCAAGCTTTGAAGAACGACAAGCTACCTCAACCCCAACAAGCTTCATACAACACCAAAAGTCTGACAACAGTACTTCAGTGGATCCATGCACACTGCGGAGTTTGGGGTAATGAACAAGCAGATAAACTAGCAAAGTATGGTGCTGAACAACAACAGGAAGAAAATCCAGTCTGCTACACAGAGATGAAGACTATCATCCAATCTTTGTTCAACACTCCACAGCAACAAGACAGTTACCATCAGCTAACAAGAAATCAGAACGTATAAGAAGTCTGCATGTTGAGCTATATTTACCAATAAATATGAACAAACCACCATCTTTAGACTGAGGACAGGACACACCAGACCCAACCAACATCTACAACATGAAGTGGCTACATGGCAAGATGTAAGTATTGCTTACCTACTACAACTCCATTCTCAAGTCGAGACCAAACATAAAATCATTCCAAGATTACTTTGACGAAAGCTTTCTTTCGGATAGACGGTCGGCGTCGAATTCTCGAAGACATAAATTCACGTCAATTGATGTGACAGGAACCCATCGACTTCGATGATTAAAAAAAGACCTCTACGGTAACCTATAGTTGCTTAAATCCCATATCATTTGTACCCTGCTGGCTAGTTGTCTCATTGAAAATCATAGTTACATCTCCTGATTTTATACTAAAATAAAATCAATGAACACTTAGATTATCGAACATCTACCACTTCAATCTAATTAAAAAAAAAAAAAAACTATCTCTTGGACGCGACATATCAGAAAACGACAGCGATGAGAGATTGGGTTTTATTTAGATTGACGATTTTACTGACAACGGACATCAAATTGAGAATGGAAATGGGGAATGTGCCAACGAGACAACAACCCAACCATAGAGCATGACAACAGCCGAAGGTCACCAACAGGTCTTCAATGCAAGGAGAGATTCTCGCACCCGGAGGCGTCCTTCAGCTGGCCCCTAAACAAATATATACTGGTTCAGTGATAATGAACACCATACTAAACTCCAAATTGTACACAAGAAACTAAAAGTTAAAATAATACAAGACTAACAAAGACCAGAGGCTCCTGACTTGGGACAGGCGCAAAAATGCGGCGGGGTTAAACATGTTTGTGAGATCTCAACCCTCCCCTATACCTCTAACCAATGCAGAAAAGTAAACGCATAACAATACGCACATTAAAATTCAGTTGAAGAGAAGTCCGAGTCTGATGTCAGAAGCTGTAACCAAATAAAATAAACAAAATGACAATAATACATAAATAACATCAGACTACTAGCAGTTAACTGACATGCCAGCTCCGGACCTCAATTAAACTGATTGAAAAATTATGTCTTCATCATATGAATATCAGGCACAATCCTCCCCGTGAAGGGTTTAGTATCATACCATCATAACATATATGAGAAGAACATAACCCGTGTCATGCCAACAACTGGTTTATTAATAATAAATGTGTTTAGATCCGATGCAAAGACCCTATAAGTAAATCAATATTAACGCCAACATATGCAATCTTTAATGACCTGACAACAGTATCGTAACTATATCCCTTCTTAGTAAGTCTATTTAAAGGTTTTGTTAGCTTCTGAGGTGAATACTGACATTTTTATGCTTAATAAAGAATATTTCCATAAAATATTGGATGTGAAATACCTGAACGTATAAGAAGTCTGCATGTTGAGCTATATTTACCAATGATGTCCTTATACCGATGATAAAATTTAGTAAATGTTTTGACTAGTTTGTGATATCGAAAACCCTGGTGTAATAATTTTTCAGTAATACATAAATTTCTCTCGTTAAAATCTAAAACATTGTTACATACACGAGCGAATCGTACAAGTTGAGATATATAAACACCGTAAGATGGTGACAAGGGAACGTCACCATCTAAAAATGGATAATTAACGATAGGAAATGAGAAATCATCTCTTTTATCATAAATTTTAGTATTAAGCTTTCCGTTAATGATATATATATCAAGATCGAGGAAAGGGCAGTGGTCATTGTTAGTATTTAGTTATTTAAAGTAAGTTCAACAGGATAAATTTCTTTATTCATACTGAAGTCGTCATTATTGAGAGCTAAAATATCATCCAAATATCTAAAGTATTATTAAATTTGTGTATCAGATGTTGTTTCGATGGGTCTTTGCTGATTTCTGTCATAAATTGTAACTCATAGCGTCCAAAAACAGGTCCGCAATAAGTGGTGCACAGTTAGTCTCCATTGGAATTCCGATAACCTGACGATATATGGAATCACCAAAGCGAACAAAAATGTTATCTAGTAAAAATTCAAGGGCAGATATAGTATCAAAGCATGTCCAATTGACATAGTTTTTTTGTTTATTGCTACTAAAAAATGACCTAAAAGAGTTTGAACATATATATTCACATTCCGACTTTTTAAATGCCCATTTAATTAGGTTTGTGAATTTTTTCTTAATGAGAATGTGAGGCAATGTGGTATATAGGGTAGAAAAATCAAAACTTTGAACAGATTCAAAATCACCAATATAAGCATGCAATTTATCAAGTACTTCCAACGAGTTTTTGACACTCCAAAAGTAATTAATTCCACTATTTTCGAAGGCCTTATTTGAACAATTTATTATCAAGTTTTAATTGTGCATTTTATTTACTGTACAATCATTGGTTTAGATGATATTATTTTCTAGTGCAGTACAGTGCCACTGAAAAAAATAATAACAGGAATTATCATTCTATTAGGACGAAACGATATCCATTTATACCCCAACTTTAGTTCGGGGCTGCATGAATACATGTTTTTTAAATACGGATGTTGTTATTGTTAAGGGCATCGTACTTTTTTCTTCTCTTTTAATCAGTATATTATTGCGCTTTCGTTCTAAACGTTCTCTAACCTTTTAACTAGAAGTTCAACGGAAATGTTTACTTTATTTTATTTCAAAATCAAATCTATGATATGCTTTTGTTATACAATACATGTAGGATGAACTGATTGCGTGATGTGATATTGTATTTTGTAGTATAGATTTCCTCTTGTACTGAGTGTGCCGAATAAGATATCTGCGTTTCAATTCCCCAAAGTATAACAGAATACATGTACAAAATTCAATCATGATGACGAAAAGAAAATGCGAGGTGTGCATGAGAATATAAATAGTGTGAAAGCGTTGTATAAAACTACTTGTAGCTGAAAATGATGTAGTTCAATAGATTTTGCTATCTGCAATAATTATCAGTGGAACCGAGAATAGATAACGCAGATTTATGCAGGTACTAGTATAGTTTAATCTTTTATTAAAGAATGATGTAGATTTGCACGAATTATACTATAAAGGAATATAATAACATATAAGTTTACCAAACACGCATTTCTGGATAACCATAATCAGGCAAGTTTGTTTGCAATCAAAACTACAGGAAGTAAAAATGAGCCAAATATCTCGCTGGCAGCATTAAAGAGTCAGAAAAAGAAAATAAAAGAAATCCATCATTAACAATATACCTCAATTATTAATTTAGTTTTAAGATTCATTGATTATTGGTGTTTGATGTCACTTTTAATACTATTGACTATATCGTGGCGGTCGGTTTGTTTTTTATTGGTGACGAAAGTCGGAAAGCCAGGAGAAAAAACCATCCGAACTTCGCTAGAGATATATGATAATACTGTAGATGAACTCATTAGACCAGTCGGCCACCGATACCCCGAAAATGACAAACTATTTGAAGTGAAAACAAAATTAATAAAAAAAGGCAAAATGTCAGAAATATTTGGAATTTGGGGATATTTTATTCAAAACCCATGAAATATCTATATTCTTGGATATGTTTTTCTATTAAAGATAGGCTTTTATAAATTTAAATAAGGTTAAGTAAAGAATGGCAGCACTACTATATCTTTTATACTACCCATTCACTTCGTTTTGTTGCAAATCACTGATTACATTGTTGTAGACCTTCAGGGTGACGGCTGGGGAAAAGAAATGATGTCACTGTTGGTCTTCTTTCGATCGACAGGAAAACTGATGGGGATCGGTTTGCGGGTTGTGAGGGAAGTATGAGTACGTTAAATCTGATTCCTCGGATGAAGGGAGTGCCACGCTTTCTGCATGTCTAGAACCCTTGCGCCAACTCTTTGAGAAATTTGAAATACCTGCCCTACTCAATATATTCTCATTCTCCGATTGTATGCCAAATTGCCCTTCCGTTATCCCTCCCCGCCCTCTATTGCAGAAAATACCTAATTTATTTTTGGTAACGCCTTGTCCCCTGAACATGCAGGAAATTTTTGCCACTGGAGGCTTAGCAATCATCAATCAATCAACATGTTATTGATTCGATATTGAATTAAGAGGAGTGACATGCTTCGTGAAATTATTGCTTTCTATTTGGTGGGGAAATCGTGGAATTTTATTGCAGACAATGTTATGAACGTTTTTCTTAGGCCTGTAATGAAAATGAACACCGCTACATATTTTCGCGAATTTTTTAGTCAATTAAACTTTATTGTAGTGTAGTTGCTGCTTGGTTAATATGAATTATGCGAGTTATAAATGCATTTAAGGTGATGTTGTAACACAACACTTTTCAAGACATACAGATCATAAACAATATATTCAGTATGATTACATACAGTGTCATTTAATTTATCCTTCTACACTTTAAAAAGACAATTGAAAGAGTATATAAATGTAATTTGTATTTACTTAACAGAGCGAACCTCTTAGAAGATTAAAGGTAAATCATCGATACAATGTTTCTAAAACAGATGATCTTGATATGTTACCCCGTAACAATAGCCCCCACCAGAGATCCAACATGGCTGTATATGCATTTCAGTTTCTTATCTTGATAGGATATAAGCTAGCTGTGTAAAAACCTGTCATGTTGACAGTCCAACTGACAAAACAGGATTATTCTTGATAAATATTTAGAAGAAGCTGTCATTCAAATCTTCTGTGGAAAATGGTAAGTTTATTTTCTCTCATTTATTTGAATTATCCTGTGAATAAATGAAATGATTATGTTGGATGGAAATGAACGAGATGCCGTCCCAGCAGCACCAATTTATCTCTAAGTGCGCTAAGAATAAAACATCTAAAACAAAGATTTTGTAGTCCGAAAAATTAATAAAACTTGGTAAAGAAAATCCCTATACTCATTATGTTATTTTGTCTCTAGTGGAAAGTTGACCAAAGACAAATTCACATCACATCTTTTATATATCAAGACGGTCAGAAGATATATTAAAACCTCTTTCTCAATTATGAAATCAATTATTAACTTAAATTCTATCATCCTCTGATTCTAACATTATCAAGATGCTTGATTTCTTGATCGACAACATATTTTTTTCGTTTGGAGGACGTGTTTTAAAAAAAACACAAACTATCGGCATTTCCATGGGAACCAACTGTGCCCCTCTTGTCGACTTGTTCCTTTATTCTTTTAAGACTGACTTCATGCAAGAACTAGAAACAAAAGAAGTTAGTATTATCATTTGAATTAACTTTCCGCTATATATATATAGATTATGTTCTCCCACAAAATTTAGTGACTATGTTGAACGCATCTATCCCATCGAACTAGAGATAAAGGATACAACAGATACAGCTAAGTCTACCTCATATCTTGACTTACATCTATAGAAATTGACAATTAGAGTCGGTCGAAAACAAAACTTTACGACAAAAGAGATGATTTGAGCTTCCCAAGTGTGAACTTTTCATTTCTATGTAGCAACATTCCAACAGAGGCTTCAAACGGAGTACATATCTCACAATTGAAACGATATTCCCGGGCTTGTATTCCTATCATTATTTCCTTGATAGAGGGACTGGGTTGCTGCTCGCAAGGAAACTATTAAACCAAGAGTTCCAAATTGTGCAGTTTAAATCATCCCTTAGTAAGTTTTACGGACGTCTTCACGGGTTGATTGACCGTTATGGAATATCCGTTTCACAGATGATATCGGATATGTTTCTGGTGTGGTAACTACCAATCTAATTAAAAACCAATCTCTCATCGCTCCCGTTTTCTGATATGTCGCGTGGGAGATCTAACGAAACCCGCCTTGAGGTCACATGTGAGTGAACTAGAAGTGATAAATTTATAATGATATGCAAATGAGTTGACGACATATCAATAAGCCAATCAAAAAAGTTTATGAATTCTTTTTGACTGACGATTTCTTCGTAAATAAAATGAGTTACATTCCTTTACCTCACGATAAACTTTCAAGATCATGGAAGACTCATTTTCATTGGTCTGAAAAGACACACATACGAGGTAACTCACATGTGACCTCAAAGCGGGTTTCGTTAGATCTCCCACGCGACATATCAGAAAACAGGAGCGATGAGAGATCGGTTTTTAATTAGATTGGGTAACTACAATCCCCCGTTCCCTTTTTACGAATGTGAACTACCAAATAAGACTATTTACCGGGTTTGTAATACCATGAACAACACGAAGGGTGCCACATGTGGATCAGGATCTGCCCCCCTTCCGGAACACCTGAGATCACCCCCAGACTTTGGTGGGGTTCGTGTTGCTTCTAAAGTCATTATTTTTTTATGTTGTGTTTTGTGTACTATTGTTTGTCTTTTTGTCTTTACTTTTGTGGCCATGGCTTTGTCAGTTTATTTTTGATCTATGAGTTTAGATGTCCCTCTGGGATCTTTCGCCAATCTTTTTGAAGGCAGCAAGTCCCAGCATGTATGATTTATTTAGTTTTGATCCAATCTTGTTTTATAATATAGATTTTCAAACATACATTTTTTTCTTAAAAAATCCTGCACTAAGTCAAGGATATGGCAATTGTTATCAAATAGTCTATTTCTATGTATGCTGGCGTTTGTATTTGTTGCGGTTCAGTGTTTCTGGTGTTCCATTGTTTTTCTCTTAAAGTTTAAGTCAGGTTCCCATCGGTTTTAATATGTAACCCGGGTTTGTTTTCACTTTATCGATTTGCGACTATTGAACAGCGGTATACTACTGTTTTACTGCCTTTATTTTCACCAACGAAAATAGAATTTTTACATTGTCTTATCGGGGCCTTTTATAGCTGACTGTGCAGTATGGGCTTTGCTCATTGTTGAAGGCCGTACGGTGACCTATAGTTGTTAATGTCTGTGTCATTTTGGTCTTTTGTGGATAGCTGTCTCATTGGCAATCATACCACATCTTCTTTTTTATATGATACACAATCAAATTAACGATGCTATCACAAAAAAATATATGTTTATTGATTGAAATCATTGTTAGAAAATTAGGAAACTTAAATCGGTTCTTCATTCCTTAAATAATGTATGACGAATTTTGTCTTTTTTTTTTGTTATTTGAATTTGTGCTTAGTACCGATTTGATGAGTGAAATCCTCTCCTACTGGTTTTAACAGTTTGTTCTATAGTTGTGTTTTAAACAATTTCATGTGTTAGCCGTAGAGTGGCGGTCACAAACATGTTTAACATCGCCATATTCTTAATATGGTTTCTGATCTGTCCAAAGTCCACAAGAGGGACGAAAGATACCAGAGGGACAGTCAAACTCATAAATCGAAAATAAACTGACATCGCCATGGCTAAAAATGAAAAAGACAAACAGACAAACAATAGTACACATGACACAACATAGTCTAGAAAACTAAAGAATCAACAACACGAACCCCACTTTAAACTAGGGGTGATCTCAGGTGATCCGGAAGGGTAAGCAGATCCTGCTCCACATGTGGCACCCGTCGTGTTGCTTATGTGATAACAAATCCGGTAAATAGTATACTTCGGTAGGTCACATTCATGAAAGGGAAGGGGATTGTAGTTACAACGTCAGGAACATATCCGATTTCATTTGTGAAATGGTTATTCCATATAACGGTCAAGCGACTCGTGATGGCGTCCGTAAAATTTACGAAGTGATGATTTCAACTTCCCCATTTTGAACTCTTGGTTTAATAGCTTCCTTGTGAGCAGCAACCCTCTATCAAGAAAATCATGATATGAAATGCAAGCACGGGAATATCGTATCAATTGGGAGATATATACACCGTATGCAGGTGCTGCTGGAATGTTGCTACTTAGAAATAGAAAGTTCACAATTAGAAAGCTGAAATCATCTCTTTTGTCGTAAAGTTTTGTTTTCAACCGACCCTCATTGTCAATTTCTAGATGTAAGTCAAGATATGAGGCCGACTTAACTGTATCTGTTGTATCCTTTATCTCTAGTTCGATGGGATAGATGCGTGAAATATAGTCACCAAATTTTGTATTATTTAGTGAAAGAACATCATCTATATAGCGGAGAGTTAAAGGATATTGCTAACTCCTTATATTTCTTCATAAGAAGTTCCTGTATGAAGTCAGCCTCATAATAATAAAGAAACAAGTCGGCAAGAAGAGGGGCACAATTTGTTCCCATTGGAATGCCGACAGCCTGTCGAAAAACTCGTTCTCCGAACGTAACAAATATGTTGTCAATCAAGAAATCAAGCATCTTGATAATGTCAGTTTCAGAGAATTTTTTGTTTGAATAAGATCCTTTACAAGGTAGGATGTATCCCTCCCTAAGACAAGATACTTGTATGATATCTACGTTGGCCATTCTTTTTTTATGAAACAAAGCAATACCATTTTTTTCAATCTGTCTTTTAGTTTAGAATGTGGAATACTATACACTTATTTCCCGTGTCTGAGGGAGATATGAAGATTTGTTCACCCAAGGAATTACACTGGTTATATAGCTTGACAAACGCCAATTTTGATCATTGAGAAGCTTAATATTCCATTTACAACACAACGTAATCAAAACGTTTAGCTGACTTTACAATAGTATTCGTTGGCCGTTTGAGTTTTGTCATATTGTTTAGGCCGTTGATTTTTGTCATAATTAATTGTCCCACATTTTGTCATAATTAATTGTCCCACATTTTGTCATACCAATTTCTTATGAATTCTGATATTTTTAAATGCAGTTCCGTTGTCATCTATAATCTGTTACGGTCCTTTGGTCTGTGTGGATAGTCATCTCAATGACAACCAAACATGTATAATTTTGAAATATATTTGTCCAACCTTGTCATATCAAAAACCTCTTTCGTTCCTTATAAATGTTTTTTTTTTATCATTTAAGAAAAATACTTTTTCATAAAGATCAGAGGGGAAAATATTATAAATTGAGATGTCATCATCATATATGTTACTAAGCGTCCAGTGGTGAATATGTCATTCATATACAGAACAGTAAAATATTGCTCACAAACACTTTTAACCGATTTCCTTTAACCATTTCAAATAAAGTTGTTAAGCATTTGTTTGTACAGATATTTTAGTTTATTTAAATCATTGTTGATATCTTTTATATTTTATCATTAAGTATTTTAAGAATTAAAGGTACATTGAAACTAACGATATTTTGAAAAAGTAAGATATTCCTGAAGAAAAAAATATTACGATACCATACATTTTTATCTAAACCAATTGTTTAAAACAGAGAGATTTACAATGTCTGAGAAGATTATAATAACTTATTTTCAAATTTAATGTTCTTTAAAAGGTAAAAATATCTTCAAAACTTTACTCGACATTTACAAATAAATTTATTATTTCGAAGCAATATTGTATTATCGAGGACTGATACTCCACCAGCAGCGATACCGATTTAGTGGTGGTAAAAACAAATAAAATGATATTCGCGTAGGTTATACATACAGTCCTATATATGAACCACGTACTATACGCTAGACGTATGTTTCGTCTACATAACTCTTTAGGTGACACTATAAAGAAAACAGGCAAACTCAATAGAACGAAATTAAAGAAAATGAAAAGTTTCTTTTTTAAAAAAATGTGCTTAATTTTGCTTACACTATATCTATGTCCAGTGTGTGTGTAATACTAATAAAATATGTTTCTGGAAAAACCTACCATTAGTACACTGGTAATCAAAACATTTGAAAGCAAACATAAAATGTTTTGCCTTATACAAAAATAATTTCAAATATAAGAACACAAATGGCTGTTTCGAGCAACCGACATTAAATTTAAATGTTTTCGCTCATGTAACTATTAGTAACAGTATTTGCACATCATTTTTAACAGAATTGTTTTATCAAGATATTCAAACGAAAAACTATATAATTGATATGACCTTCATACAATAGAATTTATAACCAGCCCTCGGATATCTCGAATCTAATTCAATATTAAGTAAACTTTTCGAGTATCTTGTTCCTTTAAAGCCGTGCTTAATAGTAAAACTATATTTTTTTTATGAGTGTTCTTCTCGACATAGCGATGTTGACTCAAGAAAACGACCCTTTTTTGGTTAAAACATAAAAAAAATGTGCAAGTTTTTCACGGGGCGTTGCATGAGATTGCACGCGACCAACATTTGGTTAGATATGGGTATAAATTTTGATTTATAAATGATATGCATTTAGTAACGCTTCAACAGTGTGATTATTTTTCTAAATATTGACCTTTGTATTTTACAAGAAACGTATCAGCTATCTATTTAATTATAATTAATACAAATCCGTACCAAGGAATTAAAATTTGATATCATCGCTGAATACGAAACAATGTAAAGGTTATTACAATGGGTCTATCGAATTGTTTCGATCAAACCTCAGCGTGCTTCAACGCGATATCAAAATCCTGTAATTTGATTCTCTACTGTTTAACTACTTGTAACTTGTCAAATATATTCTTAAGTTCCCAGTATGGTATGTTATTCATGTAAAATTAAAACAAACTTAAACAGTGGACATATATAACTACACCGGTTGCATGCATACAGGAATATCTATAGAGCTTAAGGTACGATGCCTTTTATTTTTATTTTCGATCATTTTCACTTAATATTTATTTTTTAGGGGGTTGATGTTCATTCATTCTGCATTTTAGGTGCACTGTGTTTAGCTTGCAAGATGCACAGGAATATCAAATTGAATGTTGAAAATTCCTTCGTTGTCGGCGTCAAAAAAGCAACGACATCAAAAATAATACTTTCTCGTGTGTAGCCTAATTTTAAAGTATCGTCAACTTCAATTGATTTAGATACAAGAAGATGTGGTATGAGTGCCAATGAGACATCTCTCCATCTATTTGTTTAGAATCATGATCAATCATAGATCACAACAAGTTGAATAATGCACGAAGGACAAAGACTCTAGGTTTGGGAATCGCAAAATCATTAAAAGCGCAAATGACGTTATTATTTATGGAGGAAGCCGGAATGGTCAAAGCCGAGAACCTCCGTCCATCGGCAGGAAAACTGGCAATCATAGTCAATTAAGATTGGATCAGAACGCAGGGCTCGAACTGGTAAAATCAGTCACTGTTGACAGGCTAGGGGTACAGTAGTTGAATTTTAAAATTGGAAATAGAAATGGGGAATGTGTCAAAGAGACAACCACCCGACCAAAGAGAAGAAAACAGCAGAAGGCCACCAATGGGTCTTCAATGACATCGAGATAATCACGCACCCGGAGTTTTTTTTTTTTTTTTACTTTGCTATTATATTTCCTTCCATCATCACGAAAGGACTTTCGGTCACAGTTCTTTTATAGAGAATTCCACTCTATGCAGCATCAACTTATTTTAGACTTATGTTATAACCATGCTTAGACAGAACATAAGGTACCCGATTCGTTCCACGGCAAATTTTAACGAGTTTCTTTTGTTTTTAATTGGTTGACAAATATTTTATTGCGCTCCATTTAATGTGTTTTCTGGCAGTCAAAAACGGTCAAATCAAAAACAGCTTGTAGAAACTCGTTCAATATTATAGTACAAATGCATTATTTTTTTTTATTGTCAAATCACAGGCACTTGTCTCAATATATATTTTGAACCTTATTTGGCTATAAGTAATAGGAATCTGAGAATTCAGATGACAAAATTCAGAATTAGTAATCATGATTTAGAAATAGAGAGAGGTAGATACAGGGGACTTCAGGCAATGGATAGAACTTGTAATCTTTGTAAAAAAGAAGTGGAAGATGAACTCCATTTTTTACTTAAATGTTCATCTTTGGAAAGTGAGAGAGTTTCCATTATTTCCAACATAGTTAAAAGTTACAAAAACTTTCACAATTTAGATTATCAATCACAATTTATTTGGCTAATGTCCAATGAAGATAGTCACATTTTTAATCAAGTGAGCAATTTAATTAATAATTTAAATGTTGTTCGAAAACAACTATTAGAAACTTAGTGAGTTTATAATTTTTACTGTAAAAAGACAGAGGCATAATTTAGATATTTGTACAGTTTCTTATTGTAGGGTCATAAAAGCACCAGGGGAAAAACCAGAATATTTAAATTCAGTTTCCTATATTTTTTAGGATCACTGTATTTGTCAAAGTTGAAACATGATACATTTTATAAATATACATTAGTGTGTCTTTCTTTTCTCTTCCTTGTAATCATTGATTTAATTGTACTCAAATATATAATTGTAATCATTTTGTAATCATTGTACCAAATTCAACTTGTGATTATTCTGCCTGTAATGGGCGTCTTTAATTGACAATAAAATATATTTGATTTGATTTGATTTGATTTGTCTCAGAAAAAAATCCTATATACCTTAATATAATATGTTATATTAAGGTAAATAGGATTTTTTTCCGAGACAAGTGCCTGTGCATCAAATGATAAATTTAAAACCAATGATGTCAGTTCTGGTTTGAATACGATTTTAATCAGCATTCTAAATTTTGGCACCTCGATAAATCAGCGTGCGACCACTTGTTGCAATTTGGCCGCTCCGGTTCCAGGGTAGAATTCTTGAACATGTCAAAATATGAAGGAAAAAAACAAGAGGCTGTCAAATAGACAGCAAACCGGATTTTCCTGCATGAAAATGATATTTGGAAGTCTGAACCCCCCAAACAGGATCAAGTAATGAAAAAAAAATAACTTTTGTCGTTTACGGAAATGAAAAGGTAAAACTGATCTATTTATTACAAGTGATATAATATTGGAATTTGAGAAGGTATATAAGTGCACACAAACATGTTCAGCTGGGATGGATAAGACTAAGAAGTCATGTAGTCAATGATTAAAGAAATATGTTAATGAGATTATAACCTTATTTGATATAAAACCAGAGAATTTTGTGGTAACTCCGATAAATTTCCAGAAACAAACTTTCAAACGGCAACTCAACAACGATAAAAGCAAAATTTGAATTTAAAAAGATTTCGTCAAAGCGTTATCTAGTGATTGCACGGACAACGCTATAAATAAGTATCGCTTTTGAAAGGTCTACAATTCAACAACGATAAAAACTTAAAATCGTGAAAAAACGAGCATGCCCTTCATGTATTCACATGAAACAACATATCTTAATTTGAACAGATTTCGTCAAAGCGATTTTATGTTACTGGACGGACACTGTTTGGCAGTCGCCCGCCTCAGCCGTTCGCCCACCGTACATCCCCAAATCAATAACCGATTTTACAGTTGAAAATTAAATGCAAAGACGTTTTGGAAATCACATCTTAAACATGACACTAATCATGTACTATATATAATGCCAATGTAAGGACATTTTTACAAGAGCGATTTAAATGCTTTGTGGTAGATGCTATCGGCATTCATCAAGTTGTGTTTAAACCAATGACAATATATCACCATTATCTATATAATAAGTATAGATTTATATTCCCAGGGTGGAATCCGAGGATTGTGATTTGTTTCTTCATGTGTTTTGTTTAAGTATAGATTGCATGATAAGATAGGAGAGATAACAAGATCTTACATCTATCAAATCTCATTGTCCAGATCATTAAAAAATATCTATCCCAATAACAGTCCGGTTTATATAAACCTAACGATGTATAAATAATAAATGTATTTGAAAATCCATTTGGACATTTTTTTTTAAGAAATAAACTTGAGAATTTAAGATTACTTAGTTTGTAATTTGGATAAGTTCGTTAGAGGTAAGTATTTTTGACACGTTTTCTTCCTCATTCTGAGTTTGTATAGCCTTTAGTTTATTGATATGTTTTACGTAAACAATCTTCCCTTAGTACAGCATACAAAAAAATAAAAACAACGCAAACGGCTTCAGGCTAATGCTGACTAGTCAAGATCAATGACTGGTACAGTCAAAACCAAAATGGATCGTTCGACTGTAACAAAACATTAATTTAAACTAAAGTTATCGAGATAACCCTGTAAAATCAGGAGAATATAATCTTTTGAAAAATTACTATTTAAAAAACATATTGATTCAATTAAATGTTTCCTCTTGCAGGCTTTCAACGAAGATAATTCTCGGAGAAGACATCGAGATGAACAGTGAGCTTGTCAAACTGAACAAAACCGCTAAAAAGAGAAGTCAAATAGAGCAGCTTCTTATGGTAGATCATAGTGATATCTATTTTGAAAATGAAAAACTTGGAGATAGACTAAATCGTTATTTGCACGCACTTCGCAAAGATCATCTCAAAAATGTTATTCTAAGAGACACTGAAATAAAACAATTAAATAGGGAACTCGAGACTTTATCAGCTATTTTAAGGACTTCGGAAATAGGTAGAAAAATACGGGAGAGAGCTGAGGCTGACGAAGAGGAGGAAGCTAAACTAAACAAATATCAAGCTGAACCGACTGAATCTGAGAGAGTCAGTATTTTAAAACGACGTTTAAGAGCACTGACGCCTGATCTCTCTGACTTCAAATCTTATGAAGAGCGACATAACAAAGTAAGAATCAAAAGTAGCTTAGAAATTTTTCAAGAAGAACCACGTATTCCGAAGACGAGAACTCCGTCTCCAGATAGCGAAAAGGAAAACGAAAAAAGAACAACTATCCAACCTCATCCTCCGCACACAGTCCGATCTCACTCAGACTTATCAGGATTAAACCGACATCGAAAATTAAAGGAACGAATTGATACATCAGACTTCCCAGAAGAGTGGTTCACTACAGTTGTTCCTGCGTCTGACGCAGTGATTGCACGTGTCCGACGTCATAAATCAGCTCCGCTTCACCAACAGTTGAAAATGTTAAGAGCGAAAAAGAAACCGGAGGAAACGAACGAGGAAGAAGAGTCTGAAATTAAAGAAGACGAAGACACAAATGAAGAAGTTCAAGGACTTAAAGTCATATGTGATACACCGGTTAGGCCGGTTGTCATGTCGTTAAGGCAACTGAAGGAAATTGCTAATATAGACAACCTTGCTGAAAAAGTGCCAAATAAGTTTGAAGATTTAAAGATAAAGCGTCTAGAGAGAGCAAAAGTTCATTTTGACAAATTGGAATCACGGTGTAGGAGATTTGTTCAAGATATAATGAGACAAAATGAAAAAGATATGGAGGATCTTAAAAAGCCGGTTCCTCCAAAATCTCCTAAAAGGAAGCCATCAATATTGCCACCATCTTGATTATTACAGTATAAACTGTTTCATGTGTTCGAATTTTTGGTGGTGGGATTTAAGATATATGGTCTGTTAAGTACCGTAGATATGGTAGCTAATGGACTGATTCATTTAAAAAATACCCATAATATTTCATTTTGATCAGAATGTTGTTTTTATACTTCTCATACAAAATAATCGAATAATCTTCAATCAGTCACTTCTTTTTGAGAATGTTGAAACGGCCTTTTGTCAAGTTTCAAAACGACAATCTCGCGTTTAATAACCCTTGCAACAACTCTCTGATGGCTATGAAAGTAATGAGTTTTTGATCCTCTCCAACATGTCCTGTCTTTTCTGTGGCATCACGAACATCCCGAGATTCATCCCGTTGAACATTCCATTTGTAGGAACGATTTTGTAGTCCCAGGAATATACATGACATATTTTCCTACGGACGTTTAGCATTGTCACTTGCCTACTATTCGTCTCGTTATTCCAAAATATTTAGCCTGCACTAAACAGCTGTCACATCATAGAGGTATGAAGAATTTTTTCGAGCTGTTCGTACTTTTAAAAAATGCTTTTTTTCCCCGGTTTCATTGCTTTGTACTTACGATCAACGTTTACGGAACACAAGTCCGCCACATTCACTTTTGTGGCAAAAGTATCTCATTGATTACTTATGCTGAGTTCACACGTAATTCGAATTCGATTCGCATTAACTAATTCGAATTAGTTTAATACGCATTCGTCCTAACGTCAATTCTAATTCGAATTGCAATTCGCTTTACTGTCCAAACGACGTTTGAAACTTTTAATTCGATTTAACAAAAGCGTATTTCTTATGCGAACTGGATAATTTGAATTAGCCAATTCGAATCAATTCGAATTAAAAAAAATAGAGTGTGTGAACGCAATAAGCGAATTCGATTCGCATTCGATTCGAATTCAATTCGAATTGAATGCTCGTGTGAACGAGGCATAAGGCTAAATATTTTCTTTTGTTCAGTACTTTCTGTGGTGCAAAGTAAACTAATCCTCTGGATGAAAATTGCCAGATTTACTTCATACACACAGTGTTTTTTCAGGGGTATGAGTAAATATCACATGATTCACATCAACGACTCAAGGTCGAATCTACTTCACATTCATGATTGGTTCAGTCTTTTAAGGTGTGTAACAAAATATCAAACGATTTTCGGCCAAAATCACTTATTTAGTTCAGTATTTAGATGTGTTATGTAAACCCTAAATGAATGAATAAGGCCAAATGTGATATGCAAATATCCCATAAAAGACCATGGCCAAAACTACTTTGTTTGCACCTGTCTCTTTAGAGGTGTAACGTAATTTTCCCATGAATGACATCTTTTGGTTCTATCTTTTCAAAGATAAAAGATAAATATCAAATGAATGACCTATGCCAAATCTACTTCATTAAGTCGAGTCTTATCAGAGGTAAAACATAAATATCCAATGAACTACCAAAAGGTAGAATTTACTTCATTTTGTTCAGTCTTTTCAGGTATTTAATGTAATCATCCTATGATAGCTTAAGGAAGAATCTACTTCATTTGGTTCAGTCTCTTCGGGGATCACGGTAATTTATATATATATAAAGGCAACAGTAGTATACCGCTGTTCGAAATTCATATATCGATAGAGAAAAAAAATCCGAGTTGCAAACGAAAACTGAGGGAAACGCATCAAATATAAGAGAACTACGACACAACAGAAACACAACATTAAAATGTAACTAACGTATTCATCAAATGAAAGCCTTATGTAAATAAAGGCAACAGTAGTATACCGCTGTTCAAAAATTATAAATCGATCAAGAGAAAACTAATCTAGGCTAGAAACTAAAAGGGAAACACACCAACTATAAGAGGAAAACAACGGACCAATAAAATCAAACGCCAACATGCATAGAAATGGACTATTTGATAAATAAAGAACAGTAGTATACCGGTGTTCAAAAGTCGAGGAAACAAATCCGGGTTCCAATCCTAAAACAGACGGGAAAATATCAACTATAAGAGGAAAACATTGAAGAGCAACAAAAACAAACGCCAACTGCCATATCCCTGACTTGGTATAGGTCATTTTAAGACAAGAGTGCAAATGCTTAAATGTCGTTCCTGCTTTACTAACCATTGGTTTTATGTTGAAAGTATATAAGAAAAAGGGTAAACTAAAATTGTGATAGAAACTCAGGTCAGATAATTGCTGTCAGACAGACAAATACACCATACAATTTTTTAGACACAAAATATAATTGACATATTACCTATGATAATTGAAAAACACACCAAAACAAAAACTTATCATTGGCCAATGAAAATGAGGTCAAGGTCAGATGATACCTGCTGGCCAGAAATATTCACCTTTAAACCATTCCATTCACCGAATATAGTTGAACTATTGCATAAAGTACTTGCAAAACTGACCAAAACACAAAACAATTACATTAATTAATGAACCATGAAAATGAGATCAAGGTCAGATGAAACATGCAAGACTTACATGTACCAATGACAATCATTCCATACACAACATATAGTTGACTAGCTGCTTAAAAAAAGCAGTCGCTGGACCATACAAAATAAAGTCAAGGACACTGGGCATATGACAGACGAAAACTTCGTAACACAAGGTATCAGTATACAAGATAAAGGCATTCAGATCTTCTGCCTTCTGAAGTATAAAGCTTTAAACAAATAGTTTACGCTGTCGGATAGTAAAATCTATATCTCGTCTTCTGCAAATTTCGTCGCAGGTGAGACAAAAATAGTGAGTTGATGGCCAACCAAACCTCCCGCTTATATGGTAATATTAAGAGATACCGTTTAAGTGATAGGAATACAATACAATCAAACGCAAGAATACTCAGCATAGAGAAAAACACAAAATTAATAAGTAATATAACAGTACTTAACAAACATGTACACCGCAAAATAACAACGGACAATTTCCAATGAATTAACGACAGGACAGGACACCACAAACTACGCGTCACAGCAATGAATCAACATCACCCAAATGTGACGTATAATTTATAAAATCTTGGAGATTTGGTAATCTCTTCAGAGGTGAAACGTAAATATCCAATGAAAGCCTAAGATCATATCTACTTCATTTGGTTCAATCTCGTCATGGATATACAGTTATCATTCAATGAAAGCATAAGATAAAATTTGGTTCAGTCTCTTCCGAGTTGCAATTTAAATTCCCCATGAATGACCAAGGAAAAATCTACCTCATTGGTTGAATATTTTCAACCATGTAACGTAAATATCACATGGAATGACATAACTTTTTGGAATTTTGGATCCTCAATGCTCTTCAACTTTGTACTAGTTTGGGTTTATAAATATTTTTGATTTGAGCGTCACTGATGAGTCTTAAGTAGACGAAACGCGCGTCTGGCGTACTAAATTATAATCCTGGTACCTTTGATATTAACTATATAGAACGTAAATATCCAAAGAATCGTCATGGCCAAAACTACTTCAGTAGGCTGAGTCTTTTAGAGATGTAACATATATCAAATGAAAGCTCAAGGCACAATCTACTTCATTTGGTCAGTCTCTTAACATGTGCAACATCAATTTCCAATGATTAACCAAGACAAAATCTACCTTTTTGGTTGAATATTTCAGAGATGTAAATGTAAATATCACGTGAACAACTTAGGTAAAATCTTCTTCATCTTTCGGGAGATAAAACGTAACTATCCAACGAAAGCCTAATGTAATATCTCCTCCATTTGGTTCAATCTCTTCAGAGATGCAACTTAATTATCCAATAAATGAGGTTACTTCATTAGGTTAAGATTTTTCAGACGTGACGTCAATACATGGTATACGATTACAGTAGGAAATTCCACATTTGGTCCAGAATTGTCAGGGGCATTACCTTTTCAGAGTTATTACCTTTTAAATGTGTAAGTTAACTTCCATGGATGGCTATGTCTAAAGTTACCTTACAGATTCAGAGGTGCAAAAGTCCTGAATGACTGACCAAACTTACTTCATTGGTTCAACATTTTCAGGCGTGTGACCTATCCCCTGGATGACTATAAATGCCAAATCTACTTCATTCACATTGGTTCAATATTTTCAGAGAAGTCATGTAAATATCCCATGAATGACCAGGGAAATATCTACTACACAGATTTAGTATTTTCAGAGGTGAAATATAAATATCTCATGAGTGACACTCGCCAAAATTTCACTGATTCGGTTTTTTCATGGATGTAACATAAATATTCCATGGAAGTAATGGGTGATTAAAGTCTAATTTACTTCAACAGTTCAGTATTTATAGGATTGCAAAGTAAAAGTCCACTGGACTACTGGGGCCTAAATTAACTAATTTGTTTCATTTTTTTTCAGGGTTTAATAAAACATCTAATCTCATGATCTCCACTCTTCTGAAACTAGATGTTTTAGGAGTAGATTCACCAAATAATAGTATGTCACATCCGGTTGCATACAAAAAAGGGTTGAAATAAATCATTCCCTTGGAGTTCTGGGTCATAAACACATGTCTTTGGTGTTTCGAAGCACCATTATATTTTTTATTTGGTGTTTCCAAAAATATTTTTGGAAACTTGAGGTTGCATGGTTACTAAAGCGTGTACATAGGAAAAAAAGATGACATTTGATTGGTTAACTTCCAGTAATGGTTATTTTTTTTATATATGCAATGAAATGGTATATGATATTTGGTCTATGGTACTGGATAGGATAAAAGTTTACTCATGCCAAGTATTTTTGAAAAGTGCGACTAATAGGAGGACATCAATGGTGGCATTACACCTAGAACCAAGTCGTAATAAAGTAGAGAGTATGGAGACATTTGTTGCAGGGTTTACAACCTTTAACTAGAACTACTGTTGTGCACCAATCCATCCTCGTCTTCAAAGGTTGTGAACAGATTACCAATATCTGCCACGACACCAAAAGGACAAAAATTAGGACATCCACTGATGATTTTTTTTTTAATAGTACATTACCAGTAGCTGTAGTTTTAACAATATTTCTCGAACGGCAATCCACATTTTCATACAACAGAAGACATCAGAATTGAACAATGGCTTTTGTACTTTACAGTATAATACATGTATATCTTTTTTAGACATATCAGATTGAAATGACAAAACAAAACATTGTTCTTTTGATTTCTGTTTTATAATTTACATCAGTGAGATTTATACCTTGCTTCTAGAAAATTATGTCTCATTACTCTTATAAACTATCATGAAAAAGATTTCATTATGTTTTACAATATAAAACAAAAGTTTACTTTTCTCACATCGATTCAATCGCTATTATTGACTTCCTTTTATTGCACATTAAAATTGCTTTGCCTAATAATCAATTTAAACAATTCCAACTAAACTATGTCAAAAAGGCACCGAGGGCGTCTTATTTCAAAATTGTATTTAATAGCACAGATTTGCTCCTGCTCAACCTCACCCCTCTATCGATTTCCATAGGGGTGGTCAGTGAATGTATAATGAAATCAGTACAGGTCTCTTTCTGTCAAGTTTGTTTTGTATAAAAATAAACAAGACAATACAATAACATTAACAAATGAAGTCACTATTAATAGTTGAATTGACATCATGAACCCAATATAAAATCTACTGACCTCATACAGATCCATATAGGAACTCACCATTTGACTATGTTAAACCAATCATAACGACATTAATTTACCCCAGGTCTGATAATATTATTGATAACTAGGGTATTCAATATAAGGTTAAGGTTTACAAGCCAGGAAGGTAACTAAACTTAGTATACTTCCCTTAAATTTTATTGAGTCTCTTTTGGTTACCAACTTTAAGTTTTTTCTGATAATTGAGTTCTTCCGAGGTGTTGATGAGTAGACATTTTAAGACAAAGGACAAGGTCCATTTAGGGCTTTAAGAATTGGCCCTGTTATTAATCCAACAAGAGTGCACACGCTGAAATGTACCGCCTTCTATACTAATCATTGATATTATGTTGATAGTCCTAAGTATAAAGCTAAGCTTTATTACAACTGTCACATAAACTTAACATTAACCAAGATAACTGAACAAAGACCAATGAACCTTGAAAAAGAGGTCCAGGTCAGATGAACCATGCCAGGCAGACAGGTACAGCTAACAATGCTTCTATACAACATATATAGTTGACACATTACTTATAGTTTAAGAAAAATAGACCAAAACACAAAAACTTAACACTGTACATTGAACCGTGAAAATGAGGTCACGGTTAAATAAAACCTGCTCGACTGACATAAAGATCATAAAATATTTCCATACACCACTGAACCATGAAAATGAGGTCAAGGTCACATGACATCTGCCCGCTAGACATGTACACTTAACAATCATTCCATACAACAAATATAGTAGACCTATTGCATATGGTATGAGAAAAATAGACCAAAACACAAAAATTTAACTATAACCACTGAACCATGAAAATGAGGTCAAGGTCAGATGACACCTGCCAGTTGGACATGTACACCTTACAATCCTTCCATACACCGAATATACTAGCCCTATTGCTTATAGTATCTGAGATATGGACTTGACAACCAAAACTTAACCTTGTTCACTGATCCATGAAATGAGGTCGAGGTCAAGTGAAAACTGTCTGACAGACACGAGGACCTTGCAAGGTACGCACATATCAAATATAGTTATCCTATTACTTATAATAAGAGAGAATTCAACATTACAAAAAATTTGAACTTTTTTTTTAAGTGGTCACTGAACCATGAAAATGAGGTCAAGGACATTGGACATGTAACTGACGGAAACTTCGTAACATGAAGCATCTATATACAAAGTATGAAGCATCCAGGTCTTCCACCTTCTAAAATATAAAGCTTTTAAGAAGTGAGCTAACGCCGCCGCCGTAGCCGCCGCAGCCGCCGACGCCGCCGCCGGATCACTATCCCTATGTCGAGCTTTCTGCAACAAAAGTTGCAGGCTCGACAAAAATGAAACATTTCTTGATGTCCTTTTTAATCACATTTTGAAGGATCAAGAGAACCATTTAGCAATAAAAAATGGTTCCATATTTAGGATTTGTCTGATTATCGTACTTATCTGTGGTTTTGATGTATGAAAAAAAATAAGTCACTAGCAATAATAAATTAATGATGGAAAGAAGGTCTAATAGACTGAAGGACAGAACAAAAAACATTATACTCTCTGCGACTTGATTGCACGGAATATAATAATGCCTCTTAACACATTGAATAAAGATGAAAACTATATATGAATCATTAACTAAAAACATGAGTATTTTTATTAATATCATTCATTGCATCATTTATAACAATTCTAATAAAAAATGTCTATTTCACTATAATATTTTCACTGCTAAATTTCAAATATCGCCACAAAATTACAATAGCTTCTATTACTAATTTTCCCTGAGTAATTTATTTTAATCTAATAATGACTAGCTCCTATTTCCTTAATCTATATTCCACAGGACAGGGCTCTGCTGGTTGTTGTGTTCCAACTAAATGTTTCTTGCTCTGAAATGATATATAAAAAAATTATTAACAGAGTTAGATGAGATTTATAATACACTGCTTTGATATTGATCAAGGAAATACTATTAAATTGAAATATTTTTCAAGTCATTTATTAACAAAATTTTTTTTTTTTTGGTGTCAACAGATGCCCACCTTGTAGGTATACTGCAGATTCATAATTTTTTCCATTTATAAAGGGCCATAACTCAAGAACAGTCAAAGTGATGCCACCAAAATCAAATTGATCTGTGTTTGGTGGTAATTAGCATTGCATGTACATTCTATGATGTTTGGTAGTGGCAAACTTAAGTAAGGGAACAATTTCAGGACATACAGATTGACAAGGTTAAAACATAATGCCCCATTCTCCTAGAATCTTGGGTATAACATAAACCAGATGCTCCGCAGGGCGCAGCTTTATACGACCGCAGAGGTTGAACCCTGAACTCATTTAAATACATCATAAAATACTAAAATGTAACAAAAGGTGCTTGTTATCACTGAATGGTAAAGATTGTTTTAATTAATCAGTTGGTAGTAAAAGTGAATATACATTGTATATTGTATAAAACAATGATTTAAGTTCATTCAACTACTATTCTGGACAAAGAAAGATAACTCCAATCAATTGAAAATTTCTTGCTATTGCACAGTATTGCACAACTAGATATTTCTTGCTATTGTGCAATACTGTGCAATTGAAAATTTCTTGCTATTGCTAAATACTGTGCAATTGAAAATTTCTTGCTATTGCACAATACTTAATATAATAATTTTGGATCCTGATTTGAACCAACTTGAAAACTGGGCCCATAATCAAATATCTAAGTACATGTTTAGATTCAGCATATCAAAGAACCCCAAGGATTCAATTTTTGTGAAAATCAAACTAAGTTTAATTTTGGACCCTTTGGACCTTAATGTAGACCAATATGAAAACGGGACCAAAAATTAAGAATCTACATACACAGTTAGATTCGGCATATCAAAGAACCCCAATTATTCAATTTTTGATGAAATCAAACAAAGTTCAATTTTGGTACCTTTGGGCCCATTATTCCTAAATTGTTGGGACCAAAACTCTCAAAATCAAACCCAACCTTCCTTTAGTGGTCATAAACCTTGTGTTTAAATTTCATAGATTTCTGTTTACTTATACTAAAGTTATGGTGCGAAAACCAAGAAAAATGCTTACTTGGGCCCCTTTTTGGCCCCTAATTCCTAAACTGTTCAGACCTCAGCTCCAAAATTCAATCCCAACCTTCCTTTTGTGGTCATAAACCTTGTGTTTAAATTTCATTGATTTCTATTTACTTATACTAAAGTTATTGTGCGAAAACCAAGAATAATTCTTATTTGGGCCCTTTTTTGGCCCCTTATTCCTAAACTGTTTGAACTAAAACTCCCAAAATCAATCCCAACCTTCCTTTTGTGGTCATAAACCTTGTGTCAAAATTTCATAGATTTCTATTTACTTAAACTAAAGTTATATTACGAAACCAAGAAAATGAGAGTTGTCTCATTGGCACTCACACCACATCTGCCTTTATCTATTATTTGGGCCTTTTTTGGCCCCTAATTCCTAAAATGTTGGGACCAAAACTCCCAAAATCAATCCCAACTTTTCTTTTGTGGTCATAAACCTTGTGTTAAAATTTCATAGATTTCTATTCACTTTTACGAAAGTTAGAGTGCGAAAAACTAAAAGTATTCTGACGACGACGACGACGCAGACGACGACGCCAACGGGATACCAATATACTACCAAAAATTTTTCAATTTTTGCGGTCGTATAAAAATGATTATATATATTTTCTTTACGTTTTTATTTTTTATAAGGAAGGTACCCCATCTGAATCAGTCCCTGTATTTCTAAACTGTATACTATTAACTCAGGGTAAACTCTTTATCACACAACCATATCTTTCGGAAGTCCTTAATTTGACTGAAAGAGACTATGTAGATATTACACATAAATCAATCCTTTTTTTCATTAATTAACTTATTTCAAAGTTTCACTACAGCTTAACATTGGCAAAAATATAAACAATCAAGAAATTGCTTGAAAAAATATGAAATAAGGCAACTGACTGTTTATATACTATGCACTGTCTCCTTACTACAGGGTGATTTTATTTATTAATGTATTATTTTACTTAGAACTTACAGGTTCTGGAATTGAATTAATAAGGAGTTTACAATCAAACATCTGTAGAAACATAGCAACATACATCTGGATTTCTAAAATAGCGTACCACCTTAAATAAAACAGAAAAACATACATTTAGATAGCACACAACCTAAATCACATTAGATTATGGTTGATACCTGTTTATTTTTGTTTTGTCATAAATAAGTCTGTAGGTTTTTTTGTTTGAGTTGTTTTACATTGTGTCATGTCATGACCTTTTAAAGTTGACAGAAGCGTATGGTTTTTGCTCATTGTTGAAAGCTGTACAGTGTCCTAAAGTTGGTTAAATGCATGTCACATAATTCTATTGGGTAGTTGTCTCATTGGTTACCATTCTGTGTTAAGGAGTGTAAAGAGAAATCTCTCTCATAAAGTTGAGGATGGGGCAAATCTGTATTTTTTGTACCTCTCAACCAAAATTGAAAAACATATAGTACAATATCATTGCTTTGAAAATTCCGTATACTGTAAATTCAGAAATTATATCACGGATTTATTATTGCGATTTTGTCATTTTAGACTTAAATGCAAATTTATTTTTTGCGATTTTGATTTCATTCATATAAAATATTTCAAAAAGAGAGTTTAAATTATTCCGTTTACAACTCTGTCGCATTTTTCACAATAATAAAAACCTCGCAATAATTTCTGAATTTACAGTATCGAAAGTAACTGATATATTTTAGCAACATTTTACCTATATAAGTTATAACATGTGTTTTTCAAGTACTATTCATTGACATACATTTAGATCTATTTCATTCATGAAAAAAAATTAAAAAAAATTGCCTATCCATTTTTCTCTCCTTTGAGGAAATTTTCTCTACCTACACACAAACAAACCAAAGCTACAGATATCTAGTGACAGATAGAGCATTCATGCCATAATAAACAACACATTTTATGCTTGTCACTTGCTGTAACTATGAATTGAAGAACAACAATAAAAGCACTGTTCCTTGGCTTTAAGGTTTATTTATTGTATACAGGGATTTCTATGAAGAATAAATACACTTTATTTCTATTCTACTGCTAATAATATAAATGACAATCATAGTAACAAAAGGTTACTAAGGTGTTGTCCATATATTGTTATGTTCTACTTACCTCCCTGGACATTGATATCTGCCTCCACCAAAGGCTACAAATCCATCTAAAAAGACATTCTTATCTATTTCTGCTTCCTTCCATCTTTCCTAGAAAATGAAAATCAGATTTTTTTTGTAAAAACATAAGACTAAAATAGTAAGTTAGAAGAGATTAAATGATTGCTTAATGTCAAGCGGCTTTCAGAGGATAGTTATTTTTCACAAACTAATCCTTATCTCTTAATTTTTGCCAAAAACTTTTCACTTATTATCCAAGCATGACATATGACTCATAACAGGATAATTAGACATGTTTAAAGTGGTTTTCATATGTTAAAATGTGTACTGTTATTGTAACTACAAAAAATTTTATCAGAGGTTTTCAATAATATGGATAATGCAACTTCCCATTCTGATATATGTATGTAGCTTTTCCTTATTCACAATAATTAAACTAATATTGTAGTTCATTCTTCAAATATATAAAAAAAAATATCTATTTATGATAATTTCTGAATTTACAGTATTTTTTTTTTTATCATATCTTTATATTAACAAAATTTCAAGGGGGTTGATTACACTTCTCTATAACGCTGAAAGTTTATAGAAATATGAAGATTTCAGTATCACTATGACCTGATACTCACTGGTTTGTACATCAAAGGATCTGGGAAATATTTTTCATTTCTATGTGCCCAAAATGGTGATAACATTAACATGTCTCCCTCTGGGATCTCCATATCCTACAATGTAAAAGTAAGTGATGGTCATATTTGAAGTGGCATATCCATTCATATCGTGCTTTACAAAATAGTAATATTCAAAAGTTTTCAGCTGCATGTAAGGTAATGGCATTTATAATGAACTTAACTTGTAAACATGTTTTCATTGTTAGCTTAATTATACTGTCATGGTTTCAATGACAAAATAACAAAATAGCACTATATATATTTAAAGGTACATTTATTATTGTAAATCCATGATATACATCCAAAATGTAGGAGTAATAAATCTGATTCAAAACAATAATGTTAACATTGTAATAGATGTTAAGAGCATTACTCATGTAAATAAAAATGTGGGTTTTCACTAATGTGAATCTTCCTGTTTGATTATTTTGCTTCTATTAAAAAATTTACAGTAAATTTGTTATAACAAAATATATTCTGATGTTGTATAAAACTCTGCCTAAAATTATACTTGTGATAAAATATTATTGTAAAAAATCAACCATAAAACAATGATTAAAGAGCATTCAACTATTTTTGTGTTTACTTATGACAAATACAAAGAATTTTGGGTCCTCAATGCTCTTAAAATTTTGTACTTTTTGGCCTTTTTAACTTTTTGGATTCAAACATGAAATTTTTGTAGATTTGCATTTACAAATTTAATCCTAATATTAATAATAAGCTAATTTGCAATATAAAACGTTACAAAGAGTGCAATACAGAGACTATAAAGTACACAATGTCAATATTACAAAGTGTACAATAAAGAAATTACAAAGTGTAAAATATAGAAATTACAAAGTGTACAATATAGAGATTACAAAGTGTACAATATAGATTTTATAAAGTATACAATGTAGAAACTACAAAGTGTGCAATATAGAGATTATAGAGTGTACAATGTTAATATTACAAAGTGTACAATGTTAATACATGTACTACAAAAGTGTACAATGTTAAGATAACAAAATGGACAATGTTAATATTACAAAGTGTACAATATAGAGATTACATTTAGTGTACAATGATGATATTACAAAGTGTAAGTTGTTGAAATATTAAAGCTGTGTCTATGTAAATGTTTCGAAGATGGAAAGTTCCGGGCGGAAAGAACTAACTAGACGAAAAGTTCTGGAGGAACTTATAAACTAGCTACTTTGTTCTTCCTCTGGTTTAAAAGTTCCACTGGAACAAAGTGACTAGTTGAAAAGTTCCAGCGGAACTTATCAACCAGCCAGAAAGTTCCATTTGGAGAATTGATGCAAAGTATATTTGAACCTTTCAAAGGGAAACCAAGATACTGATTACAAAAGTCAAAAGGAACTTTCAACTAGCCACAAAGTTCCTCCTTGGCAAATAAGTCAAAACCGGAACTAACAAAGTAGCCAAAAAGTTCCATTGAAACTTATCAACCAGTCTCAAAGTTCCATTTGGAGAATTGATGCAAAGTAAAAGCGCAACATATTATATTTGAACCTTTCAAAGGGGAACCAACTAACTATATAACTATGAATACTAAATTTGCATGATAATGCAACTTATTCTGTTTTATGTGAGCTATGAAATACAACTTAAATTTTGCTGGGGGAGTTTGTTCTTCCCCCTCAGTACATCAAAATTTAAATACATTTTCATTATTTCCCCCAAAATAAAGTTCCATGCCCCTTTTTTCAACTATTCCACTAGCTACATTGTTCCGTGACTTTTTTAAATAGCTACTTTTTTCCGGAACTTTTCGACTGCACTAGGAATAAAACAACTAGTTGGAAAGTTCCATTAGAACAAAATAACAAGTTAAAAAGTTCCGCCAGAACAAAGTAACTGACAAAACATAGTGGCTACATCTACACTTGTATACATCCTAAAGCAATCTAGTACCAGATAAAAGTATCAACAGATTATGAATTACTCACCCTTATAGTAAAGGATTTTATAACCCGTCTTGTGATGATACCAGTAGGTCTCAGTCTAATGGACTCTAATACACACCATTTTAGATATTGTAATTTTTTCAGACCTTCTTCTGTTATAGTTGGACACTGACCTAAAAATGTATATAAAAATTCCATAATTATAAATCTGTAAGCCTTTAAATATCAATATCTATCTTAAATATCTTGTCTCACTATTATATACAGGGGCAATTTATTCATGCAATTCGAAGTTGTGATTTAAGCTAAATCACTGAAAATAAATTTTGGTAAATCACTAAGTACAAAGTATATTTCAAAATTTTTTGAGAACTTACAAATTTAACAATACATCATTATTTTTACCATGCAAACACAAGTTATTTGATTAGCAATTCAAACTAGGTTTCTCAAATGCAGTCACATAAAATGCCCAATATTTCTGTTGTTCTTTTAGATATCAGGGAGACAAGTGTGAAGACAATGCCAACTGATTCTTCCCCTTATCAATGTGTACTGCCTGATGTACAGTTTAAATACCTGAGAGCATTTGAAGAAATAATGGACAATCTGGTTTATAATCATGAAAATTTGGGTTGAAATTAACATGCCACTAGAAATTATAAATTTATACATTTTAATAAGACTAACTGGTATTCCATTCTATCAAGGTACATCTGACAGTAATAAATAGGTTTCATTGTACATTTATCACATCAAAAACTTCAAATGTGTACCTTAGTCTGCAGTGTATAGTTCCAACAATAAAGCCAATTTTAAAGGCAAATTTCTCTCTTTTAAGGTACCCGAAATAAAATATATTTAACTAATATAACTAGCCTATACATGAAAATAAATAATTTTGAATTCCTAAAAAACAGAACTCCTTAGTACACATACCCGTAGCCAGGGGAGGGTTCGGACGAACCCCCCTTGAAACCAAATAAGCACTGTTAAAGTCAACGTTCTGTTCAAATTGTGACTGTTAAAGTCAAGTTTATGAGTCCAAATACCCCCCCATGGAAATTCCTGGCTACGGGCCTGGTACATGTACATTACTAACTACAGCATTTGGAATAAAAAATGTTTGAACCACAAGAAGTGATTTTTTTTCTATTGTCAAGTTAATATATTAAGCTATTTCATTTTCATTTTTATTTTGTATTTCCTTTTCTATTAGTGAAAGGTGATTAATGAAGCTGTATTGCATAACTGATTGTACATTCTCGAAACAGTTATTAGTGTCAATTAATTGCTACTGTTAAATGTCTAGCCTATTTAGGTGCTAAAATGCAAGCCATACATTTTTAAAAAGTGATTGAAATGCATAAGTGATTATAAGCAGATAGAAAAGCCTGTAAGTATCAAAAGAAACTCAAATGTGCTTGTAAGAAAAGACTTTGATAGAACATCATGAATTTGTTCCTTGTCCTACCATTTTGTCCAAATACACTAGTCAATTCTGTTTTCACTTTTTGTAGTACTTTTTCATCATGCAAAATAAATGCTAGTGTCCAAAATGTTATCTGTTAAAATATGTGAAATATATATATGATGATGGAGATCTTGATAGATCTGCTGGTGTTTGAATTGTAGTAAAACTATTGGTGAAATGTTACTGTTGCCTGGTACATGTACATTACTAACTACAGCATTTGGAATAAAAAATGTTTGAACCACAAGAAGTGATTTTTTTTCTATTGTCAAGTTAATATATTAAGCTATTTCATTTTCATTTTTTATTTTGTATTTCCTTTTCTATTAGTGAAAGGTGATTAATGAAGCTGTATTGCATAACTGATTGTACATTCTCGAAACAGTTATTAGTGTCAATTAATTGCTACTGTTAAATGTCTAGCCTATTTAGGTGCTAAAATGCAAGCCATACATTTTAAAAAGTGATTGAAATGCATAAGTGATTATAAGCAGATAGAAAAGCCTGTAAGTATCAAAAGAAACTCAAATGTGCTTGTAAGAAAAGACTTTGATAGAACATCATGAATTTGTTCCTTGTCCTACCATTTTGTCCAAATACACTAGTCAATTCTGTTTTCACTTTTTGTAGTACTTTTTCATCATGCAAAATAAATGCTAGTGTCCAAAATGTTATCTGTTAAAATATGTGAAATATATATATGATGATGGAGATCTTGATAGATCTGCTGGTGTTTGAATTGTAGTAAAACTATTGGTGAAATGTTACTGTTAATGTATGTTAAATTGTGGAAACCAGATTTTGTGACTTGTGAAAAAAAAGTAAAATCACAAAAATACTGAACTCCTAGAAAATTTAAAACTGAAAGTCCCTAATCAAATGATAAAACAACTGTCATATTCCTGACTTGGTACAGGCATCATCAAATGTAGAAAAAGGTGGATTGAACCTGGTTTTATAGCGTTAAACCTCTCAATTGTAAGACAGTCACATCAAATTTCGTTATTTTTTTAACGAATTTTGCTACTTCAAGGGTGATTTTTAAATTCATACTGGATCACTGCACATTAGAAATGCATTGAGTATATAGATTTCACTGGGTAGTATATTTTGGTTTAATAAATTTCCTGTATGAAAACAGGTACATGTATAAACAAAATAATAAATCTTCTTTCACAGTGAAATTTAAGGTATACAATAAATACTTGACTAGTATTAATTTGATTCTGTAAGGCCAATAAGTTGACAAAGCAAATAAATTTTAAGATTAAAATAAGTTACATACAATATTAGAAATTATAATATGTTATGGGTATATTCCTTGTGCAGAAACAAAAAAATAAATACATTTCATAAAAGTATAGTTGTAACCTAAAATGAACTAGATATCATTGAGATGGGAGCCATCTCTGTGGGCCCCGCTGTGAATAATGTGCATTAAAAAATTGTATCTTTACCATAGGACATGGGTTTGTCAACTGAAATCAAAGTGTTGACCTTGACCTTTGACCTAGGAAGTTGTAAATAAATTATGACACACCCTTTGGTGTTGGTTTATAAACATGTCAAGTATAAACTTTGAAATCATAACGGTTCTCAAGATATAGAGCGGACACGATCTTCACCACAGGACACAGGGTTGTCAACTGAAACCAAAGTTTTTGACCTTGAACTTTGCCCTAGGCAGTCGTTCATAAATTATGACACACCCTCTGGTGTTGGTTCATATACATGTCAAGTATAAACTTTGAAATCATAACGGTTCTCAAGATATAAAGCGGACACGCTCTTCACCACAGGACATGGGGTTGTCAACTGAAACCAAAGTTTTTGACCTTGAACTTTACCCTAGGCAGTCGTTTATAAATTATGACACACCCTCTGGTGTTGGTTCATATACATGTCAAGTATAAACTTTGAAATCATAACGGTTCTCAAGATATAGAGCGGACACGATCTTCACCACAGGACACAGGGTTGTCAACTGAAACCAAAGTTTTTTTACCTTGACCTTTGACCTAGGAAGTTGTACATACATCATGACACGCCCTCTGGTGGTGGTTAATAAACATGTAAAGTATAAAGTATGAAATCATAATGGTTCTCTAGATATGGAGCGGACACAAAGTGTTACGGACGGACGGACGGACGGACGGACAGACGGACGGACGGACAGACTGATCACTATAGGGCGACCCGCCTTTGGCGGGGCCCTAATAAATAAATAGTGATATTTTGCTACCAACATTTCATATATGTATGAATAAACCAGATAATTTTAAATGAAAAGATGACAGCACTGTAATCTAGAACAAATCTACATATACATTTTGACTGGGTTTATTTTTGTGGTTCTCTGTGAGAATTAGCTTATTCAAGTTTCAAATCAAAACCATAAATTAAAGATACATATACACAATGTGTTTTGCAAGCATGTCATACTTACTGGTATAGCATTGGCCAGAGATGCCCATAATAACAACAGGCTATAGTTAGGTTTATACTGGTCCTGGACTAAGTTTAACAGAGAATGTAGCAAAGTCTGAAAAATAGATCAGGATACTGAACAGCAAGTCATTTGAATAAATGGACAAAAAAATATTTTTTTCTATGAAAATTTGTAAGAATGATGCAAGAACAGAAACCCTGTTTGTGTGTGATGTTGTAGTGAACACCTTACCTAATCACAATTTTTATAGACTAGGGACAATTTAGAGCTTGACATATCATAAACTGTAAACCGACTTATTTTCATTGATACTTTTTATGGCTTTTCGCCATTTCTAGCCCATTTTGTGATATTTTTTCTACTGGCATAAGTCGAAAAATTAGTTGTTTTACAGTAGTCACTTTTCTTTTGTTGTAGACTTATGTTGAAATATAGTTGTCATTTGGTTGTTGTGTCATTGGGTTGCTGTCTTGGTGAAATGTAAATAAGATATCTTTCTATAAATACTTTACCTCATCATCATCTGACTTCTTATTTATTGTCTTTGGAACAACTTTACTGAACAGGTCTATCAAATACTTCTTAGCTGATGACCATTCTCTGAAAAATTGATTTGCTGCATAAATTATCAATAATATATAAGTGCATAACTCATTATAAAGCTCAGAGTTCACGAAAGTGTCAGTCCTCAGGTTTTACCACCAAAATTTTGCATAGGACTGACACAATTTCAGTATTTTTCAATAGATTAATAGTGAGGACCAGCAGATTTTCTTCAAGGACCACCAGGGGAAAAAAGATTTTGCGAACTCTGAAAGCTCCTGAAATATATCTATTTTTCAAGGCTTTTAAAAAAGCAGAGAGAAATGCAACGCTTGCCAAGCATGTTCTACCTATATCTATGTAGGAACAATAAAATATATATCCAAGGCCTGGCAATGTACAGTTCTTCCTTTTATACTGTAATTTTCATAAGAAAGTAAAATGAAACGAACACCAATAAATTTTTCAATTAAAAACTTCTTCTGTATATAGGTTCAACTACCTACTTTTGGAAATTTACAAACAATTGAAACATATTAAACCTCAATGTTAACATTGATCTAAGAAATAACAAGAATGTGTCCCCAGTACACGGATGCCCCATCAGCACTATCATTTTCTATGTTCAGTGGACCGTGCAAAATGGGAAAAAATTTGGCATTAAAATTAGAAAGATCATAGGGAACATGTATAATAAGTTTCAAGTTGATTGGACTTCAACTTCATCAAAAACTACCTCTACCAAAAACTTTAACCTGAAGCGGGACAGATGGATGGACGAACAAACGGACGAAAGAACGAATGGACACACAGAACAGAAAACATAATGCCCATAGATAAGGCTTAATAAATTGGGCATAAAAACAATATTGCCATCAGCATTTTTATTTTCCGCAATGTATTTATTAACTATTGATAGCACATGGGTTTGTTGTTATATTGGGAACATGTTTTTATGTTTACAAAAATATTTAAATTATTTTAGCATAACAATAAGTCACCTTAACAAAGTTAAGAGTTTAAAGTTCTTTGTATGATAGCACGGACTGGTCATTCGCGGTAAAAGTTAACATTGAAAATACATTTTCATAGCTTGACCATTAGAAGCTCAGTCTTAGTGCAGTGAAGTCCCCCCTCCCCCCTGTGTACATGTTTTGTATAAGTTTTTAATATTGTAAACGCATTATGTTTTTTCTGCAGATGTTAAAAAGAACATTATGAAAGTATGTTTTTGTGATATGAAAGATTCTATTTCATTATTTTTCATTGTAGATATGTTTGTAAGACATGTATGCTGCAGCGGTCTTAGTGTGCTGGCAAAGTGATTTGAGGACAGTTGATTTATTTGATAATAAAACTTTGCTGCACTTGTCTGGGCGAGCTGTTTCCCATTGATATGTGTTTGAGTTTTCGTTCATAAATACTTTATTTGCGTTTGAGGGCACGAAGTTAAACACATATCATACTTACTTCAGAAAAACAGATGGAATTCTGGCTCCATATTCAAACTGTTCATCAAACATAACAAACATTTCTTCTAATTTCTCAAATTCTTTCTAGAAAATAGTGAAAATCAAATTTATGATCAAATCAGTGATGTTTAACTTGACAGATTACAATGGAATTATTCTTATATGATTTGCAAATATTTGAATGTTAAGGGAACACAGCTTAATCCATGAAAATTATAAGCTAGCTGTGTGTGCTCCAACACTAGAGGTATCGACATGAAGAAGAAGAAGTCTGCAAGTAATCAGTGATTTGCAAGAAAGTATTGTTATGGCTCACAAGAAAGACTAATAAGACTTCAAATTCTTTACTTGATAAACAAACCTCCGGAGAGGGTGAAAAACTGAAAAATACAAAATAAGCAATTCTTACTAACAATTAGCATTACAAAAATTTAGCATAACAGTACACAATAAAGTATCAATACTAAAAACACAATATTTGGTTTTAAATCATCTTTTTTCTTTTTGTTAAATGAAATGTTCAATATTCATCTTGTGTTATACAATGGTTGTCATAATAGTCTAAGCAAATTCAAAGTTCATAATAGATGTAATTGAATAATTCAGTTACAGTAAAAAACAGTAGCACACGTGCTTGTGGTTTACAGTAGAAAATAGTTGCCTTTTTTCACGAATCAAAGTGAGTAGTCTACAATAACAAAAACCGCAAATTAAATACTTTTCAAGAGAAAACATCTTAATCAAAGATAAGAAAATACAAATCAGCACACTGGATTTAAGAATTAATATTAAAAAAAAAGTATGATAAACAGTTCATGTAAAAAGACCAAAAAGAATGTTTGTCAACTGTTTAGGACGACTTAAAAATAATATACTTGTCAGAAAAGGTTTATACAAATATAAAGAAAAATATGCTACATGTTAACTTTGGTGTCGTGAAGTTACAAATTTCATGAGAAATTGTACAAAATTTTGCTTGAACAAATTTTCCAAACGTGCCGGATATAAAAATAAGTGTGTATAACAAATACATAAAAAACAAAGACGTGAACTCCGTTTCATTTCCGGAAACACGACAAGTATTGCATGCTTTAATTTCTATTTATAATTTGAGATTTACAACTTTTTTAATTTATGTTAATCACAACTATAAGCAATAAATACCTCAGAATTAACTGGTAAAACATTTTTACCAAATAGGTTATTGATAACTGCAGCATACATAGACTTCCTCACCAATTGATGCAGGTCTCCCTTACCTATAAGATTAAACATAACCAGTATTGAAAACTACACGTGTTGTGGATTAATTAAATTTCATCTGTACCAATTTCCATGGATTATGGAAAAATTGAACTTAACATCTCATTATTAGGAAATTGTGTGCTACTTAACTAAGTTAACTTTCTTATCACATTAGAAATGCATTAATATAGAGTAGAGTACATACTTAATAGATATAGGAAGATGTGGTATGAGTGCCAATGAGCCCACTGATAATCTTCACTACAACGGTATCCTTATTAGTGAATGTACAGTAATCCATTTAAATATACCAATTATTGTCACTTAACAGAAACAACATCTTTACCTAATTGAAATTAAGACTAATATATCCACAAAGTGTTTTGAATTAAAAAAATAAATATTTAAATATAGGTATCATATTGTGACAATGAAACCCATTACCTTGCTCTCCAAGCTGTGTTAACTGGTCCCCAAATTCATCACAGAGTTTGTCAGAAAAGTAAATTAACCTGGATGATGCAAGTCTTCCTTTAACCATGTCATGAATCTTTGTGTGGTACTTGAAAAATGATGTTTTACTGACAGATGCTGAAATTTATAAAAAATCATTATCTTTAAATACATCTGCAATATATAATCAGGAAAATCACATGTTTTCTCCAGTCTGATCATTACTTACACTATGTATCCAGAAATGCACATGAACTGGATGGAACTTTTTTTTTATCAATTTAAGACAATTGTAGTTCAATTTAGACTAAATAAGTCAGCAGAAATAGGATGTGTAGTCTCAGTTTTTTTTGAAAGCAAGTTCTAGTTGTTCAGTGTCTTTAAAGTTTCCTACTTTAGTATTTCATTGCATTCAATGTTAAATTCACCAAGTTCTGACATTCATAGCCATTTTATCTTAAGTTCCATAAAGTGACAATTAATTCCTATCAAAGCAATAACTTATATGGAAGTATGCTGGAAAATTCAATTCAAGACCTTTTTTTTTTTTGGCATATAAGGGCACATTGAATCTTGATAGTCAGGAAGTAGAAAAACTAGGTTCTACTTAATTGTTTTATAATAATAACTGGACATGAACTATATGGTCTTGTATTCTTATTATTTTGCTCACTTTTTCGTCTTACCTTGATTTTATATGGAGATATTCTCAATTTTGTCACTTTTCTACCTAAATTGCCAAATGCAAAACCTAATGGTGGGCATTTAAGGCATGAACAATATCGCAGATAGGGTAAACCTAAACACAAGTTGATTAATTGGCCTTACTATATACAATTGTTTATACTTCACTTCAGGTGGCCTATATTTTTGTGTTAAAATTTGGATTTCTATATGACTCTGTGCTATTGCTTCTGCAAGTTATACATACCAACATTTAACACAGGGTCTTGAACAGCCTTCTGAAAGTCAACAAATGGTGATTGAAAGAAATGTTGGAAATCTTCTGCATCAGTAATAAAAGTCAGACGTTCCCCTGCTACATACAGAGTGAAGATTCTACCAAGCTGCAACAAATACAGATTTTAAAATTTTTTAAAACACTAGGCCACACTTAAAAATATTTTGGTTTGCCCAAACCCTACCCAAAGGTTGAGACAGTGGGTAGGTAGGTAGGCCTTTTTTTTTTTTTTTTTTCAAAAAAAGAAATTGAAGTATCAGATGTTTATTAGTCTTCATGCCTATATGATTAAAAAAAAAAATCTTCAAATCAGGACAATAAAAGAATTTGAGTAGGCAGCTTTTTTCTGGGTAGGTAGCGTTTGGGCAAACAAACCTATTATTTATTATGGCCCTATTGAATGTATGCAGTTGTCTTTATATGTTTGTATTATTTGTATTATATGTGTAATAAATTGCTACATGTACATTGTGTCCTTTTCTGCAAAAGAAGCAGATTGGCAAATTTTGATTATGATCATTTTATCATGGTTTGATCAAAATAGGCTAGAAAAATGTCAACCTTGTTTTATTTCTGTTCTTTATATACTTTTAAAACATAATTATATTGGAACAAGCATTCTGTAAGTATTGCATGGAAATATATAGTCCTTTATTGGTTGAAAATTCAATGTAATGGAATGAAATTCTAACTTGATCTATAACTTATCAAATCTTTTAAAAAATTTGTTATTCCCCTTTGAACAGAAATCTAGTAATTAATAAGTATTTCATAACAAATTTAATTCTAGGGAAAGGGCTTTAACTGAACAAGGAGAAAAGCTAAAATTAAGAAAATTAACCTTGACCTGTAACTTCCCATGATAAAACAATACACCAAATATCAAATCAATATCTTCAAGCATGAAGAAAAAGTCGTCCAAATAATTATGATGTCTGGCAAGGCTATTTTAATTTTTTTCTGGGATGCCGTAGGAAGGCGTCCCAGAAAAAAAATTAGCCTTGCCAGACTTCATAATTATTTGGACTAGAAAAAGTCTGGAAAATGATTTGCCAGATTGATGGATGGACAGACAGATGAACAGAGTGCAAACCTAAAGCCCCCTTTGGTAGGGAACTAATAATGAATTCTTTATCAAATTGCATGTCAATGGTATTTCTTTTTAGTTTCACAGATGCACCATTTTTATAATAGCCACTAGTGTGATACCCAAGACTAGTAAAATTTATTCAGATTAACAACTAGTCCAAATAATTACATGAACTATGACGTCTTGAAAGGCTATTTTATTATTTTTTTTCTGGGACACTTTTATGTTCTAGAAAGCTGTCCTAGATATTAAATTAAATAGCCTTTCAAGACATCGTAATTATTTGGACTGATTATCAACATGATCAAGTATTTGCAATTCTGTTGAAAGATATACCTTTGATAAGTTCCAAACTAACTTGGTTGAATGTGATATATAAGGGGACAACCATTTGATATTCTGGGGGGGGGGGGGGCAGGAGGATTTGTTTTTGATCGGTTATTTATTTTTGTAAGCTAAGAGGATAAAATAGTATCATTTTTAATAAAAAGAAGAATAATTTTGGTTATTTTTAACAATGCGAATAAAATTGCAGTATGATTTCTCTGACATTCTTTTAATTTTATGAAAAAAAACTATTCTAAACTATAACCAGGTGCTCCGCAGGGCGCAGCTTTATACGACCGCAGAGGTCGAACCCTGAACAGTTGGGGCAAGTATGGACAAAACATTCAAGCATGATACAGCTCTGAATTTGGATTGTGATCAAATTTTTGACATTACATGGTTTTTTTTTGCACAAAACAAATGCCAAGATTTTACAAATCAATTAAAGATTTCTTCTTCAAACTTTTTAAATCTAAAATTAAATAGTTGACACAGCATAGGTTTCTGACACAGAATGAATGTGGTCTAATGAACTTAAAAGGGTTTTTTTTGCCTTTGAGCAATTCACTATGCTGTTGAATATTAATCCTCTCAAAAAAATGTTTGAAGAAATTTTCTTTTTATTTATGAAATCTGAAATGAGAAAAATTTAACCCCCCCCCTTTTTTTTCACATCCCCGTTTCCCTTTTTCAAAACTGATATCAATTCAAATTTCTAATGGAGTTTGCAACAATAACTACTCATTTAAATACATCATAAAATATTAAGATGTAAAAAAACTGCTTGTTATCACTGAATGGTAAAGATTATTTAAATTTATCAGTTGGTAGTAAAAAGTGTATATACATTGTATATTGTATATAACAAAGATTTAAGTTGATTCTGGACAAAGAAAGATAACTCCAATTAAAAAAAATTCTTGCTATTGCACAATATTGTGCAATAAGATATTTCTTGCTTACTATTCTGGACAAAGAAAGATAACTCTAATTAAAAAAAAATTTGCTACTTCACAATATTGTGCAATTAGATATTTCTTGCCATTGCACAATACTGTGCAATTGAAAAGACTTGCTATTGCACAATACTTAATATAATAATTTTAGATCCTGATTTGGACCAACTTGAAAACTGGGCCCATAATCAAAAATCTAAGTACATGTTTAGATTCAGCATATCAAAGAGGCCCAAGAATTCAATTTTTGTTAAAATCAAACTTAGTTTAATTTTGGACCCTTTGGACTTTAATGTAGAATTTGAAATTTGAAAACAGGACCAAAAATGAAGAATCTACATACACAGTTAGATTTGGCATATCAAAGAACCCCAAGGATTCAATTTTTGATGAAATCAAACAAAGTTTAATTTTGGACCCTTTGGACCTTAATGTAGACCAATTTGAAAACTGGACCAAAAAACTTCAATAATCAAGAATCTAAGTACATTTTTAGATTCAACATATCAAAGAACCCAACCGATTCATTTTTTGTCAAAATCAAACTAAGTTTAATTTTGGACCCTTTGGACCTTAATGTAGACCAATTTGAAAACGGGACCAAAAGTTGAGAATCTACATATACAGTTAGATTCGGCATATCAAAGAACCCCAATTATTCAATTTTGATGAAATCAAACAAAGTTTAATTTTGGACCCTTTGGGCCCCTTTTTCCTAAACTGTTGGGACCAAAACTCCCAAAATCAATACCAACCTTCCTTTTATGGTCATAAGCCTTGTGTTTAAATTTCATAGATTTGTATTTACTTATACTAACGTTATGGTGCGAAAACCAAGAAAAATGCTTATTTGGGTCCCTTTTTGGCCCCTAATTCCTAAACTGTTGGGTCCTAAACTCCCAAAATCAATACCAACCTTCCTTTTGTGGTCATAAACATTGTGTTTAAATTTCATAGATTTCTATTTACTTAACCTAAGGTTATTGTGCAAAAACCAAGAAAAATGCTTATTTGGGCCCTTTATTGGCCCCTTATTCCTAAACTATTGAAACCAAAACTCCCAAAATCAATCCCAATCTTTCTTTTGTGGTCATAAACCTTGTGTCAAAATTTCATAGATTTCTATTAACTTAAACTAAAGTTATGGTGCGAAAACCAAGAAAATGCTTATTTGGGCCCTTTTTGGCCCCTAATTCCTAAAATGTTGTGACCAAAACTCCCAAAATCAATACCAACCTTCCTTTTATGGTCATAAACCTTGTGTTAAAATTTCATAGATTTCTATTCACTTTTACTACAGTTAGAGTGCGAAAACTAAAAGTATTCGGACGCCGGACGACGACGACGATGACGACGACGACGCCAACGTGATAGCAATATACGACGAAAATTTTTTCAAAATTTGCGGTCGTATAAAAAGTACAAAAATCCAATGGCGGTCAATCATTTTCAGTAAAATGAAGAGATATTTGCATTTTAGGCAACACGTACAAAAAATTAATATCTTAATCCTTAAAATAAGATTATTTTATGAAGAACAGCCAATCATGATGTACAAAAAGTACTAAAATCATATGACGGTTACCGGTTATAATTTGTATCAAAATAAATCAATAACTGCATTCTTTTTCCACAAAAATAAAAGTTTAAGTATTTTAATTCTCATTATATCTCAATTCTGATTAGAATACTTGTCTCAAGATGGTAAAAATAACTGATTTCAAATTAAATAGTATCATTTTTGATAAAAAGAAGAATAATTTTGGTTATTTTAAACAATGCAAACAAAATTTTATTATGATTTTTCTGATATTCTTTTAATTTTATGAAAAAAAACTATTCTAAACTATAAAAAGTACAAAAATTTAATGGCGGTCAATAATTTTCAGTAAAATGAAGAAATATTTGCATTTTAGGCTACGCAAACAAAATTTTAATATCTTTTTCCATAAAGTAAGCATGTTTTATGAAGAACAGCCAATCCTGATGTACAAAAAGTACTGATATCATATGACGGTTAATAATTTGTATCAAAATAAATCAATAACTGCATTCTTATTCCACAAAAATAAAAGTTTAAGTATTTTAATTCTCATTATATCTCAATTCTAATAAGAAGACTTGTCTCAAGAATGGAAGATGGTAGAAATAACTGATTTCAAATAAAATAGTATCATTTTTAATAAAAAGAAGAATAATTTTGGTTATTTTTAACAATGCGAATAAATTGCAGTATGATTTCTCTGACATTCTTTTAATTTTATGAAAAAAAACTATTCTAAACTATAAAAAGTACAAAAATCCAATGGCGGTCAATCATTTTCAGTAAAATGAAGAGATATTTGCATTTTAGGCAACACGTACAAAAAATTAATATCTGAATCCTTAAAATAAGATTATTTTATGAAGAACAGCCAATCATGATGTACAAAAAGTACTAAAATCATATGACGGTTACCGGTAATAATTTGTATCAAAATAAATCAATAACTGCATTCTTTTTCCGCAAAAATAAAAGTTTAAGGATGTTTGCTCCTCTATTTTTTGAATTTTTGCCAGATTTTCGGAATCCTCTGGTTTTATCCATGTATTGCCATTAAATAAAATGCCCACTAACCCCTACTTTTCTTTTCATAATTTTATTACGTAAAGTTTAATAAGCTATTTTTCAAATCTTATAAAATCCTTGTTATTTTTTCGTACTTTTTAAACAAAAAATGTGCCAATGTTAAATGCAAGAAAAATCTAGAGAGAATTATTTCCCGCCAAATTTTCAACGGCTTATATCTCGAAAACAAGCACACGGACCCTCCATTTTTTTCTGCTTTTTTTGTTTCCTTATTCATATACTATCATCTCATAATAGTCTTTTAAAAAGCTTGTTATTTTTAAACAGAGTAGCAAACATCCTTAAGTATTTAAATTCTCATTATATCTCAATTCTGATTAGAATACTTGTCTCAAGATGGTAAAAATAACTGATTTCAAATTAAATAGTATCATTTTTGATAAAAAGAAGAATAATTTTGGTTATTTTAAACAATGCAAACAAAATTTTATTATGATTTTTCTGATATTCTTTTAATTTTATGAAAAAAAACTATTCTAAACTATAAAAAGTACAAAAATTTAATGGCGGTCAATAATTTTCAGTAAAATGAAGAAATATTTGCATTTTAGGCTACGCGTACAAAAAATTTAGTATCTTTTTCCTTAAAGTAAGCATATTTTATGAAGAACAGCCAATCTTGATGTACAAAAAGTACTCAAATCATATGACAGTAAATAATGTGTATCAAAATAAATCAATAACTGCATTCTTATTCCACAAAAATAAAAGTTTAAGTATTTAAATTCTCATTATATCTCAATTCTGATTAGAATACTTGTCTCAAGATGGTAAAAATAACTGATTTCAAATTAAATAGTATCATTTTTGATAAAAAGAAGAATAATTTTGGTTATTTTAAACAATGCAAACAAAATTTTATTATGATTTTTCTGATATTCTTTTAATTTTATGAAAAAAAACTATTCTAAACTATAAAAAGTACAAAAATTTAATGGCGGTCAATAATTTTCAGTAAAATGAAGAAATATTTGCATTTTAGGCTACGCGTACAAAAATTTAGTATCTTTTTCCTTAAAGTAAGCATATTTTATGAAGAACAGCCAATCTTGATGTACAAAAAGTACTCAAATCATATGACAGTAAATAATGTGTATCAAAATAAATCAATAACTGCATTCTTATTCCACAAAAATAAAAGTTTAAGTATTTTAATTCTCATTATATCTCAATTCTAATGAAAAGACTTGTCTCAAGATGGTAAAAATAACTGATTTTAAATTAAATAGTATCATTTTTGATAAAAAGAAGAATAATTTTGGTTATTTAAAACAATGTGAACAAAATTTTAGTATGATTTTTCTGATATTCTTTTAATTTTATGAAAAAAAACTATTCTAAACTATAAAATGTACAAAAATTTAATGGATGTCAATAATTTTAAGTAAAATGAAGAAATATTTGCATTTTAGGCACCGCGTACAAAAATTTAGTATCTTTTTCCTTAAAATAAGCATATTTTATGAAGAACAGCCAATCTTGATGTACAAAAAGTACTCTAATCATATGACGGTTAATAATTTGTATCAAAATAAATCAATAACTGCATTCTTGTTACACAAAAATAAAAGTTTAAGTATTTTAATTCTCATTATATCTCAATTCTGATTAGAAGACTTGTCTCAAGATGGTAAAATAACTGATTTCAAATAAAATAGTATCATTTTTAATAAAAAGAAGAATAATTTTGGTTATTTGAAACAATGCGAATAAAACTTTAGTATGACTTCTCTGACATTTTTTTAATTTTATGAAAAAAAAACTGTTCTAAACTATAAAAAGTACAAAAATTTAATGGCGGTCAATAATTTTCAGTAAACTGAAGAAATATTTGCATTTTAGGCAACGCGTACAAAAATTTAGTATCTTTTTCCTTAAAGTAAGCATATTTTATGAAGAACAGCCAATCTTGATGTACAAAAAGTACTCAAATCATATGACGGTTAATAATTTGTATCAAAATAAATCAATAACTGCATTCTTATTCCACAAAAATAAAAGTTTAAGTATTTTAATTCTCATTACATCTCAATTCTGATTAGAAGACTTGTCTCAAGATGGTAAAAATAACTGATTTAAAATAAAATAGTATCATTTTTTTATAAAAAGAAGAATGATTTTGGTAATTCTAAACAATGAGAAAAAAAATTTAATATTATTTCTTTGACATTCTTTTAATTTCAAGAAAAAACAACCTATTCGAAACTATAAAAAGTTCAAAAATCCAATGGCGGTCAACAATAACCATTTTCGTAGGAATAAGTTTATGTTAACAGAGTCATATAATACAATTATGTATGATATGTCTCTGATGTTAACAATATTTAATACAAAACTATTATATATATATATAATCAACACAAACAATTTAACGCTCAAAGCATATTATTCTGTTATACTATTTTCACTTTTTTATTGCAACTAATTTTATTACAAATTAACGTGTAAATTAAGGTGTCTTCGTAGAGGTCCGCGTTCATCGTTTGTAAACACTGTCGAGTTCGGTTTACATAAGAATTTTAAATATATACGTATCCGTCCGATCCGTGCATAAATTTAATTGACTGATCGATCGGTGACAGTTGTCAGGGTAACTCTCACATAGGTTATTTGACTTATTTGACGGATCCTATGGGTCACCGATCACCGATCACTCATCGATCAGTCAAACATCCGTCACCGATCATTCACCGATCAGTCAAGTTCACGTCAAACAGTAACGCCTAAGGTTGCAAGTACTGTAGCTTGGGTCGGCATTTTCGATCTCCAAGTCACATTGGAAGAGCGTATATAAATGAAGACTTTCATGACTTTAGAATTGAATTTAGGTCATCAAAATAAAACTATGCCTCCATCTCAACTTGTTAGCGACAAGCACAGTTTTTAATTAACCCAAACATGGTGGAAATTGATTTTGGAGTTACTTCCCCTGTTTTAGCTTATTACAAATTTGTGCTCTAAAAATATTATCTAGTACCAAAAAAAGGAATAAATTACCAATTGAATATATAATAACATAATAATGTTACATTTTGTACCTTAAAGATATTAACTGTCTTTGAACATATTAAAAAAAAATATATATTGCAATTTCTACTTGATAATTATACTTTTAGCAATCCATGTTCTAAACATTGTTAAATTAGTAATGCTATAGTTGAAAAGCATCTTTATTTAAAAAAAACAACATATACAGTAAAAAAAAAAAGAGATTCGTTAACTCGTGATACACACAGAAACGTAGACAAAAAAATGAGCAGTGCCTTTTCTTATCATAAAAAGTGCCCTGCCCTCCACTGGCACCCTGCCCCTTTTGATTTCTAGCTAGAGCACTGCATTGATCCCAGAAAATCAAGGGCTACGTCTGAGGGAGAACAGAACTTGCTTTTTGCAAGCCACTCACGGTGAACACAATTTGATATGGATACAAGGGTTTGGTTTTGAAATTTCCTACATGAGGCAAATGCCTCAATGTAGTTACGGCCCTGTATTAATAAAAGTGAGGTTAATGTTCCGGAAACAATATATCTCAAGTTAAATGAAACCAATTTTCAGACATTTCAAGTTATTTAAATAATAATTATACTTTTATTATTAAAAGATTTGGGAAGTATTTCCCGATTTTTTTGTGGAAAAAAGATGAATTAATGAAGAATCTGGTGCCATCTCAAACTTTCGATTAGACCTGCTGAGTTTTTTATTTTCAATACATTGCAAGTCAGGTAATTTATTTTCAAACTACCACAGAACAAACCATTTATTTTTTTTTATTATCAAGGCGGAGTTATTTATTTTCAAAATCCTCCTGCCCCCACCCCCCATCCCACCCTCAGAATATCAAATGGTCGTCCCCTAAGTGATAGCTGTTTTTTTCTAGAATTAAGTGAAAGCTGGTCTTTTTAAAAATGTTTCGTATTTAGGAATATACCTCCTTCTTTTGGGCTATGAAATCAAGAGGATTTTTCCCGAATTCAAATGCACATCCCAACCATGGAAACCAGCCTTTATAAGCAGGTGGCAGAGATTTTGATTTTGAGCGGCTGACATGGTATAAATAGTATAATATAGGCATGATCGTTGACAAAATAAGTCCAACAGTCAGACCATTCAGCTCCATAACCATTTTCACTCTTAAAGAATAGGACAACTCTAGAGAAGTTCCAAATGTCATAAAGATAAACAATTGTGAAGTGTTGATTTTATTTTCAACTATTCGAGTTCACCTGAACACGAAAGTACATAATTCCATTATAATTTTCAAGGTTTTGGGCAAATAAATTAACTTGTAAAAACTGTTCAAGCTTGTTTTGTTTTTTTCGTTTGATGACGTTTGCCACAGACTACTTTTTATTTTCCCCTATTATATGTGAAGACAGGTACCCATTGTCCCCTTTGAATGAACTGAGAAGATTGGCAAGTATCGAAATATGTCTTGCTTCAGATCAGTTTATAATAAATTGGTTTTATCATTCTCTATCTCTCTGTTAGATTCTTTTCTCCCATCCAGTCATTTTTAGACGTGGGTTCCAACCCATGGCAAAAAAGGAGGTTCTTGAAACATTTGTACCTATTCAAAAGCATTGATCATAAAAAAGAAAAGGTTCCACAGACACACACGGTCACCCCCCTTTTGGATCCGCTGCTCATCACGATAAACGTACAGAAACCGGATGTATCAATACTACGAAACGGTTGACGACAGCCATACAAATGAGAAAAGTCAGGAATATGCCGCTGTTGTTTCAGTTCGTTTGTGTTTAATGTGTTTGAGTTGTTTTTGATGTGAACTGGAAGTCCCATCATTAAAGGACCCCACTGGGCATCCTCCCTTTTCATGGTAAAAATTTGATATTTGGAATGACTGAAGCATGACTGGAGCCCTCCTTAAAGGTCAATCAGCCTCCCCTTTTAAGAAAAGTTTTGGATCCGCCTCTGCAAATTATGTATAATGCCAATTCTGTGCCATTTCTAGTTTAGTGTATCTGTCAGAGTCAAATTCATGAATATATTGAATAATTATATATACGCATTTGATAAAGGGCCGTCTTTCCGCCAATTTTTCTTTTAAAACTCCACACACACATATATATATATATATATATATGATACAGTAGTCTCAGTTTAAAGTAAAATGTATCTAAACTATACTTCTTTGGTGAAGTGTTCATTGCTAAGTAACGCGGAAATCCTGTCCGAGCTTACGGTGTTGTTTTGACTTTTAGTCATTGTAAATTTCCGAACGTCTTGACAATAACCTTGACCTTCTAATAAACGAGCACTGACAGATTCGATCTGGTTCTTGACACTATCCAGAAAAATGTCGTGTAAAACATTACCATTATTGTTCATAAATTTGGGAGGAGAAATGATTTACATCCTCGACCAGCGTCTTAGAGCACAAAATATAGCAGACGAGAAAGCGAAGAAAGGTAAGACGCTTTAAAGTTTAAGTTTTTTTAAAACACACTTTGTCTGGTGCACTGGAATCCGGGTCTGTTCGCGCCCAATCACGTTCGCACCCTTCCACATTCGCCCCCATTCACTTTCGCACCCCACATGTTCGCACCCGAATTGTGCGAAAAGTTCGTTCGCACCCCACACGTTCGCACCCAATTTTACCGATTTTTTGGAGGTGTATTGGTATAAATATATTTGCCATTGTTTCTAAATAATTCGAGATACTGACAAGTCTTAACGCAGCAGCGAAATGGGAGGCTGATTGGCTCATGGCCTTCCATCCTGGAAAATGCACTATCTTAACCATCACACAAAAAAAAAAACCATTTAAACACGATTACATCCTTCATAACCATACTTTAGAACTAGTAACATCTGCAAAATATCTTGGCGTAACCCTACAGTCTAACTTAAAATGGAACATTCACTACAACAACATCGTATCAAATGCAAATAAATCTCTTGGCTTTCTTAGGCGAAACTTAAAAATTTCTAACTCCAGTATCAAATCCCGTGCTTACCAATCAATAGTGAGACCAAAACTCGAATATGCCTGTAGTCTATGGGATCCACACACAGCAGATTATAAAAATAAGCTAGAAATGGTACAGAGGCGTGCGGCCCGATATGTATGTAACAATTACCACAACACCAGTAGCGTTACATCCATGTTAAACGAACTACAATGGCCCTCACTCAGTGAGCGCCGCCTCAAAACCAGACTTATCATGTTCTACAAGGTCATCCATGGACTCATTGCAATCCCATCACTAGTCCTCATACCATCAGATACTAGAACAAGAAAATTACATACTCAAACATTTCGGCAAATATCCACCTCTAAAGACAGCTACAAATGGTCATTCTTTCCGCAAACAATCATTCAATGGAACATGTTGCCACAAGTTGTGGTAGCAAGTCAAACCATTGAAATTTACAGAGATCAGTTGACAACAACTGTTCTCCACAACATAATTTAATTCTATAAATAACAATGTACATATTTTTTAATCACTTGTTGTTTTCTTTCATGTAAATATCACCAAGTATTCTACTAAGTTAAAGATAAATTTTTGTTCATATTTTTTAATCATATACTCCGCGCATGCAACAGTTCGTAATCTTCAATAATAATGAAGCTGTAACTGTATATCAGAAGAAGAAGAAGAAGAAGAACTGGTATGCATGGTAAGTGTATTGCTATAATTAATATTTATTTTATTAGTATTTACATCAAAGCAATTTAAAACAACAATCATGATTTATAAACAACAGTAAACAATAACACCAAATTAGGCTGTTTATAAATACCAATTAGCAATAATCATATATAATCAACATTTAATAATCAATCATCAGATTGATAAAAAAAAAATCTATTCAATAAATTCTCAAATTTTATTCAAATAGAATACAATCATTTGTTATATGATCTTATATTCATATGAATAATTTCTAACCATGCTAACAATTTAACTTAAATTTTATTAAAAATTGGGCGCGAACATGTAGGGTGCGAACGGACGCGGGGGGCGAAAATGTGAGGTGCGAACGTGTAGGGTGCGAAACTATATTGGGCGCGAACGGACCTGATACCGGTGCACTGTCACAATTTTGTCCAGTCCGACATTACTCTGACGTCCAACGGTTCTTTTGCCAGTCAAGCTGGTTCTGTGGGACATCAGAGCTCGTCCCATTTAAAAAAAAAAGGATATTTGCCCACCCAAAATAGATGCGCTGCTTCGTCGCTTCTGGTGCCGACTGGCGGCCTTGGAATTAAATAAATCGGGCATCAATCTGTTCATTTTTTTCATTTATCTCTTCATTTATAGAAGTTCTACCTACCTGCCACCCTTTATTTTCTCATATTTAGACATATTTCACAGTGACCTTTGATTTAGACATTTTTCTTTTATTTTCAAATGGACTTCCAGTTATGAGGGATTTTGCAACCTCGAGACTCAAATATGCAAATGATTATACTTTTATCATCTTCTTTATAGGAGATCGATATTTAACATTTAGTAAGTAACCAGGAATTTTCACCTCCTTTACAGGAGATCGCTATTAAGCATTTAGTGCCAACCACGATAACAATCGAAAGCTCTCTGAGATTTAAATTAGATTACTTGCATCGTAAATGAACGAAGTGTTAGAATATGGTCATTTCCATAAATCATCACTTGTTTTCTTGTGGTCACGTGATAATTTGAAATCAAAATCAAAATGCAGAATTCGATGGGTGTCTGTGAAAACTGGTAAAATATGGAAAAATAAAGGTTGGCAGGTAGGTGAAACTTACATAAATGAAGAGATAAATGAAAAATGAACAGATTGAACCCCGATTTATATAATTCCAAGGCCAGTCGGCACTAGAAGCGACGAAGCAGCGCATCTATTTTGGGTGGGCAAATATCCACTTTTTGATATGGGACGAGCTCTGACGTCCCACGGACTGAATTTTGTCAAGACCCAATAGTGGGAGAGGGGGTCTGTATGCGCACCTAAGTCATGGCATAATAATTAACTTGTTGATTGTGCCCATTATCAGACAGAAGCAGAAGTAGATAAAGTCATTGAAGGCAATATTTATGCTAAAAAAGGTGTCCAGTTTATCATGTTTATTGCTATTTGTTTAAATTTAAAAAAAAAGAATAGTACCGTAGATGTTTAACAGTAATTGTCTTGTACATTAAGAAATTATCAACTGCACATTGACAAGATGTTAATAAAAAAAATGTATCTCCTGTTAGGTTCGGAACAACCTTTCAAATCCATGAATCAGGGGTACATTTCCAGTGATAGAAAATAGATTTATGTAAAACCCACATCTGAGTTCAAAAGAG
>CM034357.1:61919450-61990794 GCA_019925275.1 Mytilus edulis | reverse complement strand
ACACAAGCAGTTCTGCAGCCTAATATACGCTAGTTTTAAGAATCCCCATATACTTTCTTGAACATTGACTATTTATTTACCCCCACATACGTATCAAAAATGCTCCTTTACTATGAATTCAATAAAGAACTTTAGAATAGAAAGTTCTTGAATATAATTCATCGTTATATACAAATCTATATCACACAGTTTCTCGCCTAGTATATACTGATACGTGTATATTCTAGGTATTGAAGCCTGAGCTTTATACAACTTTCTCCAACAACTATTGTTTTTCGTATATTAAAGTTGTTATACAATCATGTATGAATGAATACTGCTTACTGGTATTCAGTAATCTAATAGAAGACACGTTTCTCCTTAATCACACTCTCCTTATTTTACACTTCACATATGTAAAAAAATAGCACACATTTATAATTCAACCTTTAACTATACTACTTACAATTTTACTTGTATCTTCCTTTTATGGAGCCGTTTTGGAAAAAAACCCAGCTATATTGATAATTTTTTTAAATGCTAGCCGACGTCTTTTAAAAAAAATATTGAATCGAATGTACTACTATATCAGTCATTACCTTATTATTTTCACCATTATTTTCACACAAAGCCCTAAAATGGCCCCCTTTTTTTTAGCTTAAATTTCAAATTAGGATTTATGACCAATATCACTATGGATCATAGTAAAAACATTGACTAGGTAAAAATAAGGCTTTTTGTTGAAAATTTATATTCATTAATTTTATTCATGACGTCACAAATAGTACTCATTTTTATATTCCACAAAAAATCAATGAACATGGGTAAATTTCCATTGGTTATTTGACAGGAAACATAGAGCGCATACATCCGGCAAAAACGGTCTTTGAACATAATGTTTTATAAAGACATTTTTCATGTCTAGCTTGAATATTTGGTTTGTCGACGCCTGCGCTCTATGTTTCCTGGTCCTAAATTTGGCTGAAATGCGGCCGCTTTTGTCCGCCAAATTCTCTTATTTTGACCTTTTAGGGATGTAAAAATCTAACCTTTAGAATTGTATAATTGAACTTAAAAATCGGGGCCAAAATGACCCTTACCGAACTTACTCCTTTCAATGTAATAACGTATCATATATGATTTCTAGGGACAACAACAGTAGTATAACAGTGTTCAAAAGTCATAAATTGATTGAAAGAAAATAAATGCGTGTAACAAACTAATTCAGAGGGAAACACATCAGCTATAAGAGGAAAACAACAGAACAACAGAACCACTGAAGTGCAACAAAGGCAATCGCCATCATATATAGAAATGGACTATTTGAAAACAACTTGACAAGATATTTCAAGAAAAATAGTGGGTTAAACCTTGTTAATATTGCTAGCAAAACCTTCCCATTAATTTGGCAATGTTAAATTCAAAGGTAGATGTAACTAGTGACACACTATATGCTTAACCGTCTGGAGCGCAAGGGATCAAATATCTATCAGTTTTGAATCCCCTTTTGGTAGTGTTTACCTCTTTTTAAATACACTGATATATGAAAAACAGAAAAATTTAGGAATGCATTCATGTAACCAAGCTGCAAAAACTCGAAAGCAATGACTAGGGCTAATATGCATAAAATTAATTAAGTTAAGTTATCCAATCGTAGTACTAATTTATGAAAGGACATGTAAATATTCCGCCCTTTCCAAACAAATCTTTACTTAAGTATTGTTATGCATATCAACCCAGAACTTTACAAGTTATTACACTGTAAAACATTATACTATTGATATATCATTTACGTAGCTGTTAAAGCTATTTCCGAGAATGTCAACTTGAAGAGGAAATATAAAATTAATATTCATTTTACAATTATTCAAGGATAATTCGTTCATTAAAACTTTAAAATAGTGTAAACCATTTATGTTTAATACCTTTTTGTTCAATAGATGAAAACAACCCAGCATAGTTACAAAACTTACCTTTTCCATGAGATCATTAAGAGCGTTTATCGAACACACTCAGGTTTTTCCTTAAACAATACTCCCTTTTCAATATAGCACTTGATAATTTTATAGATTTCAGAAAATCACGTTATGCAAAGGTAATTTTATATCACGTTGGTTATTAAATAGCAATCTACTTAAGGAAAATTATTCTCTAATTTTTGTGATATTTTCACATTTCCTGACCGGTGTGAGAAAAATATTTTTCCTCACTAGTGAAAAATCTGTTCTCGGCAAATGATAAGTCGAAATTTAATTGTGACGTCAAAATGTTTTGTTTTCTTCTGAAGTTTCCTATTGTGACGTCATGAAAAATGCGACCTTGCCTGATGACGTCGCATATAAAGAACACAATTTTCTGAAAATCTTTGAAAAAGAATGATAAAAATCATCAGAGAAACAGATTCCGACACTATAACTCGTGGATTACGATATTTCTCCACTCTCGACAGTTAAATTTTAATTATTTAAAAAGCTTGGTAAGCCTCGCGCTTTAAATAATAAAATATAACTGTCTCGAGTGGAGAAATATCGTTATACACTTGTTGCAGTGTAGGAATCTATATTTCATTTGTCATATATGTTGTTACTGTTCTCATCGAATTGCATTCACACAACTCTTATACACGACGTTCGTGTATGTTAACAGTATTGGAACCTTATAACAGAGTTGCGCTACTTACTCAACAAATGCGCCAACAAAGTTTATATGAGCAAATCGACACTGCATGGTTTTTAGGTCACTAGCACGAATGGCTGTCCGTTTTGACTTGTCTGGGTCTCAGTTCAGTAGGAGCATATATTAGCGGACTATGATTTTTAAACCCCAGAAGAGTATTGTGAACTGTTATTTTTACCGATTTTGACAGTTTGACTGAGTGTGGATTTGCAATTTGGTTGATTAATGTCATTCAGAAGACGATTGACCTGTCAACTCACCTGGTCGTTCTCATTTTAGAGTTAATACGATTCTTCCATGATTTGTTTGCCACCTTGATTTTTGGTGACTATGTTGAACGCATCTATCCCATCAAACAAGAGATAAAGGATAGAACAGATACAATGAAGTCGGCCTCATTTCTTGAATTACATTTAGAAATTGACAATGAGTCGGTTGAAAACATAACTTTACGACAAAAAGGATGATTTCAGCTTTCCAATTGTTAACTTTCCCATTCTAAGTAGCAACATTCCAGCAGCACCTGCATACGGGTTAAATATCTCCCAATTGATACGATATTCCCGTGCTTGCATTTCATATCATGATTCTCTTGATAGAGGGTTGCTGCTCACAAGGAAGCTATTAAACCAAGAGTTCCAAATGGCGAAGTTGAAACCACCCCTTCGTAACTATTACGTACGCCATCACGAGTTGGTTGACCGTTATGGAATAACCGTTTCACAAATGATATCGGATATGTTCCTTACGTCGTATCTACAATCCTCTTCCCTTTCATGAATGTGTCCTTCCGAATTAAACTATTTACCGGATTTGGGATTTGTTATAACATAAGCAACACGACGGGTGCCACATGTGAAGCAGGATCTGCTTACCATTCCGGAGCACCTGAGATAACCCCGTTTTTTTTGGTGGGTTCGTGTTGCTTATTCTTTAGTTTTCTATGTTGTGTCATGTGTTTTATTGTTTGTCTGTTTGTCTTCTTTCATTTTTAGTCAGGCGTTGTCAGTTTATTTTCGATTTATTCGTTTGACTGTCCCTCTAGTATCTTTCGTCCCTCTATTATGAACAATTCCTAGGAATTCAAAACATTTGTTATATCCTTTACTATAACTAAATGTAATTAAAAATAGAAAACGTATTTTAATATAATAAAAAAATTCAAAAAAATCTTGCAACGGAGAAACCAAACTTCGGAATCCATCAAAATTGAATTCAAATAAACAAGATATCTAATAATGCCATTAACTTTTGTTCAATTTATATATGCTAGCAGGCGTCTATTTAAAAAATTGAATGGAACATATTACTATATCACTAATATACTAAGCATTACAGACTTTCCGAAACCGTTCAAGTAGACATCTATATGGTCAGTTCTAAAGTCTATAAATTGTAGTAAGGTTCGTATTTGTTTTTCTTCACATTCATACTAATCCAGTATATCAGGCACGGATATAGTAAAATCACAAAAATACTAAACTCTGAGGAAAATTCAAAACGGAAAGTCCTTAATCAAATGGCAAAATCAAAAGCTCAAACACATCAAACGAATGAATAACAACTGTCATATTCCTGACTTGTTTCGGGACTTGAAACATCTAACGATAGACCTACACACACTAATTCACCTCAACACTTAAATTTTGATACTTTGTCTTAAAAATGTTATGTATAAAACCATATTTATTTCATTTACTATCTACTGTCTTTGACAATATTGTAAGTTAGTGTTGTTGACTACTCAAAACTCTCCTTTGCCTGGGACGTTGTTGAAATCAATATGTTAGTTGGTATGAAAAATGTATGCTGTATAATAATTTAATTTTCTGTAAGAATATTTTGGTTTTATCTGTAAATGAGACAATCATCCAACAACATTCAAGCCAAGAACACAGCATTTTATGTTCGGTTGTGTTATGCAAAAGCAGAAACTATCAGAATGTCAAGTTTTTATGAATTGGTACTTTAAACATTTTAGCTATTTAGAAACTGTTTCAACAAGAAATCCAGAACATTATTTTCTAAGGTTAAAATAGATCAAGCTTCAATAATATAAAAAAAATTGACAATTGTTTATAATATAATTAAAGTATTGACTCAACCTGCAATAAATAAATTTTCAATAAGGTTTTTTTTTTTTTTTTTTTTTAAAGATCAGCAATAAAATACAGTACAATACGTTCCATTTTTCAAAAGGCCCCTTTACCACGCCTGGTAAACCATCTAATCTCAACCAAATGTTGAGACGGAAAAAAGTATTCTGGCACTTCCTGTTGAGCTATTCTGGTTCAAAATATTCAAAATAAACACAGGGTAGGTCGACTTTTCGTCAATTTACTGAAAATCAATGCGTTTTTTGTAAAATCAGAGAATGTCATGCCAGAGATATTTGAATGACAGTTTGTCTCGTGTATAACACAAATGAATGGGATTTAAAATGACAACGTAATGACTTTTCTCCAGCAGGTAAATGTGGCCAACGCAGTCAGCTATTGACAAAATGACAGTGATATCATTGATAAACTAGCATATATATTAGTAAATTAGTATTTTTCTAAAACATTATAAACATTAAATTATAGTTTATGCTAAATATGTTATAAACTTACAAAACCTTTGAATAGACTTATTAAGAAGGGATATAATTACGATACTGTTGTCAAGTCATTAAAGATTGCATATTTTGGCGTTAATATTGAGTCATTGATAAGGTCTTTGCATCGGAACTAAACACATTTATTCTAAAAACAGTTGTTGGCATGACACGGGTTATGTTCTTCTCATATATGTTATGATGGTATGATACTAAACCCCTAACGGGAAGGATTGTGCCTGATGTTCATATGATGAAATCATAATCTTTCAGTCAGTTTAGTTGAAGTCTGGAGCTGGCATGTCAGTTAACTGCTAGTAGTCTGTTGTTATTTATGTATTATTGTCATTTTGCTTATTTTCTTTGGTTACATCTTCTGACATCAGACTCGGATTTCTCTTGAACTGAATTTTAATGTGCGTATTGTTATGCGTTTACTTTACTACATTGGTTAGAGGTATAGGGGGAGGGTTGAGATCTCACAAATATGTTTAACCCCGCCGCATTTTTGCGCCTGTCCCAAGTCAGGAGCCTCTGGCCTTTGTTAGTCTTGTATTATTTTAATTTTAGTTTCTTGTGTACAATTTGGAAATTAGTATGGCGTTCATTATCACTGGACTAGTATATATTTGTTTAGGGGCCAGCTGAAGGACGCCTCCGGGTGCGGGAATTTCTCGCTACATTGAAGACCTGTTGGTGACCCTCTGCTGTTGTTTTTTATTTGGGCGGGTTTGTTGTCTCTTTGACACATTCCCCATTTCCATTCTCAATTTTATAAAATATGTCATGTTGAGATTTTCTGGTATCGGTTGAGATTTTCTGGAACAATGTTGAGATCTTCTGATGAATGAAATTTTCAACTATAAAAAGGAAGATGTGGTATGACTGTCAATGGGACAACTGTCCACAAGAGACCAACATGACACAGTCATTAACAACCATAGGTCACCGTACAGCTTTCAACAATGAGCAAAGCCCATACCGCATAGTCAGCTATAAAAGGCCCCGATATGACAATGCAAAACAATTTAAACGAGAAAACTAAAGGCCTTATTTATAAAAAAAAAAATAAATATCGAAAAACAGATATGATTCAATATTTAACACATAAACAAATGACAACCACTGAATTACAGGCTCCTGACCTGGAACAGGCACATACATAAATAATGTGGAGGGGTTAAACATGTTAGCGGGATCCCCCCCTTACCTTGGACAGTGGTATATATAACAGTACTACATAAGAACATAAGAACGAACTATAAAAATCAGTTGGATTAAAAAGGTTTAACTCATCAGATGGACAGAAATACAATTGGACGTGGCCGGGTTCTTGAACATCCCGAAAACAAAAAGACAATAGGAACAGATCTGAAAGAACTCGCAGTTATCTGACAGCTAGTTCAAAGCCACTAAACAATCACTTGCCGTATATTGTTTGACATTTCAACAGTCATTTTAATCTTGTCTGTAGTTATCACAGCAGCTTCTAAAGAGGTCTTTGGTTGTAATAGAGTATAAATAGTAAATAGCTGTGTTTTTAAGTACTAGTATTAAAGTTCTAACGCTGGAGATTAAGTCTAGCGTTTGAGATGCAGTTTTGCACAGAATCTTTAACGTCAATAATGTTGTAATTGACATCTCCAGGGCTAGAATTTATTTATTTTTTTATGTGTAACATATTTGTTTTTAAATTTCGTTTATTTTTTTTTATATATTTATAAGGCCGTTAGTTTTCTCGTTACAATTGTTTTACATTGTCATTTCGGGGCCTTTTATAGCTGTCTATGCAGTATGGGCTTCGCTTATTATCGAAGGCCGTACGGCGACCTCTAGTTGTTACTTTGTGTCATTTTGGTCTCTTGTGGAGAGTTGTATCATTGGAAATCGTACCACAGAAAGAACATTGATAATAAAACGGATACATACAAATTGAAATCAAATCGCGTAAGAAAAATCAATTATTGGTATGTTAGTTTTCTTTGGTATCATTAATATTTTTGGCTCAACTACTTAATCATGATCAGGCAAAATTATTGGCTTTTTATTCTGACATTATTTTTTTTTCTTATTCCTCTTCCACCCCATTTTTCGGCATATTACACGTCCGTTTTATTTGGTCATTACATCGCGGACTCCTAACGGATGCAAAAATTTTGTAAATGTAAAACTTTTGTTTATCCTTTCGGCGTTAGTTCGAGCTATCTGGCCACAGTTTTTAGCAGATATCGCATGCTTAGCATAGACACACACAATTTTTTTTTAGAATTTAAGTTGACCAGGCCAGAGTTCAAACTAACTATCTCCCACAATTTACCTACGTCGAATCCAGTTTTAAAATATTTCAAAAGAAAACTGAATTAATATTCAGAAATGGATAATCATTAAATTCATTCATTTCATCAAAAGTTATTATCATTTAAAAAATTGCAAAGGAGATGTACATACAATGGAGATTACCTGTCATAATCTGAAGGAGAACTGTTCTAGCGGACAAATGTGGAACTATCTCCTGACACGTTTAAGACAGTTCTAGCTAGAACAGTTCTAACCAAGAACTGATTTGGTCATTGGTAGGTTCTATACCTAGAATCGATTTACACAGTTCAATCTGGAACTGATCCTGACAGTTCCAGGGCTAAAAATATGTTAGTCTCGATCATTCAGCCGCTTTATTTTTCAAAGTAGATATATTTAAATATGCGTCTGGGTAATCGAGACTAAAAAAGTCTAAGACTAGAACAGAACTGCGACCTGATTTCGCCACGAACGCATCACGATTGTTTTGAACATGTTTGAATTAATAAAAGTTGGCTACTCTCAACACGAATTCCAAGACCTCATCAAGACCGTAACACGACCATACTGCACTACGATCGCCAATAGCATTATATTTTTTAGAGATCGTAGTGCGATCACGGCCTAGTGTGACGGGGCCCGGATTATAATATAAATGTTGCTGAATATTACCAAATATTAAGGATTTGCCCTGAATGCAGTTGTGAACAAACATCTAAGTTTTAATTATTTCAATACAACACCTGTGATTACACTAAGTTGGACCCGAAGGGCCAAGTGAGCTTTCCCCATCACAATACGTGCGTCGTCCGTCGTTAACTTTTACAAAAATGTTCTCCTCTGAAACTACTGAACCAAATTAAACCAAACTTGGCCACAATCATCATTGGGGTATCTAGTTTACACAATGTGTCTGGTGACCCGGCCAACCAACCAAGATGGCCGCCATGGCTAAAAATAGAACATAGGGGTAAAATGCAGTTTTTGGCTTATAACTCAAAAACCAAAGCGTTTAGAGCAAATCTGACAGGGGTTAAACTATTTATCAGGTCAAGATCTATCTGCCCCGAAATTTTCAGATGAATCGGACAACCCGTTGTTGGGTTGCTGCCCCTGAATTGGTAATTTTAAGGAAATTTTACTGATTTTTGGCTATTATCTTGAATATTATTATAGATAGAGATAAACTGTAAACAGCAATAATGTTCAGCAAAGTAATATTTACAAATAAGTCAACATGACCGAATGGTCAATTGACCCCCTAAGGAGTTATTGTCCTTTATAGTCAATTTTCAACAATTTGTAAATTTTTACTAACATTTTCCACTGAAACTACTGGGCCAAGTTCATTATAGATAGAGATAATTGTAAGCAGCAAGGATGTTCAGTAAAGTAAGATGTACAAACACATCACCATCACTAAAATACAATTTTGTCATGAATCCATCTGCTTCCTTTGTTTAATAGTCACATAGACCAAGGTGAGCGACACAGGCTCTTTAGAGCCTCTAGTTTGTGATACGTATTATAATGACAAAATGACATCTTTTACTCATATTTAAGTTATCACCACCTTTTACCTGAAATAATGTGTACGATAAAATAAACTTAGAAAAGGGGTCCTGTTCGATTGTTTAGTTTTTAACTATTTTATTTCTTTATAAATGGACGCATTTTCGGCATGAAATAAATTTTATGTCTGTTAGGAATCGAATTCATCCAAATCATATTAATAAATAACCATTTTAAAATAATCTTATTTATATTTGTAAGGCATGCATTTTTCTATCGGCAATGCTTAAAATTGTATCTGAGTGTATTTAGATTTTATGTTACCACAGACGAAAACATGAATCAGGTTAACCGTAAAACAAGAGGCTGTCACAACGACAGCAAACCGGATTTATTAATATTTATTTGTGTCCTGGCAATATCACAAGAACCATTAATTACTGATGAATGGTGAAAGTGAAAATCGTCAATATCAAATTTGACCTCCATTTTGTCATCAGTATCAACATCTTAAAATTTAAAAAGCTTAGATTGAATGGTTCATGAGTAAATGCAACAACGTGAATGGAAACGCCATTTCACAATCTTTCAAGAACCATAACTCCTGAACGGTAAAAGTCAAAATCGGCATTATTGAACTCGACCTCCATTTTGTCATCAGTAACAACATATTAAAATTTGGGAAGCTTAGGTAGAACAGTTCATGCGTAAATGCACGGACTAGACTGGAAACTCCATTTTTCAATCTTTCAAGAACCATAACTCCTGAACGGTAAAAGTCAAAATCGCCATTATTGAACTTGACCTCCATTTTGTCATCAGTAACAACATATTAAAATTTGGGAAGCTTAGGTAGAACAGTTCATGCGTAAATGCAAGGACACGACTGGAAACTCCATTTTTCAATCTTTCAAGAACCATAACTCCTGAACGGTAAAAGTCAAAATCGCCATTATTGAACTTGACCTTCATTTAGTTGTCAGTAACAACATATTAAAATTTTAAAAGCTTTGGTTGAATGGTTCATGAGTTAATGCACGGACAACATTTGATTGCCGCCCGCCCGCCCGCCCGCCCGACCGACCGCCCGCCCGCCGTACATCCCCAAATCAATAACCGACATTTTTGTCACAAAAATCCGGTTAAAAAGGTAAACTCGAATAGTACAGCGCAACCAGAAAGTCTCAAAATTGTGACAGAAAGACTCAACCAATACCTTTATATCTCAACCATTTATATTTTTTTTATTTTTCTGCTCAGAGTAGGCTTGACAAAAAAATATTTGGGCAATTTACAGACGTGGTTATCTTAAAGCATTAAAAAAAACCACAAATAATTGACATATTTTCTTGCTAGTCATTAATATCATAGCAGTTCTATCGGATTTAAAGAATGTAAACATTATTATCCGTAGGAGAAAAGTGATTGTGACTTCAATTTAAAATATTTTAAACCAAGAAGAGACATATTAGTTACAATTATGATTTATCTATGGCATGACATTCTCCGAATTTACAAAAAAGTCATTGATTTTAAGTAAATCGACGAAAATTCGACCTACCCTGTGTTTATTTTCAATATTTTGAACCAGAAAAGCTCGACAGGAAGTGCCAGAATACTTTTTTCCGTCTCAACCATTTGGTTGAGATTAGATGGTTTACCAGGCGTGTTTACGGTTAGTTTGGACATATTGTATGTGGGGCAGATTTTCAGAATGGAAGTAAAAATGGTGTGAAAAATATGGGTAAACATCATTAAAACAGAGCAGTTGCTTGGAAACATGCATAGGATTTCCAATACTTTTATACCGTTTCCACCTCTTTATCCTTCAAATTAAAAAAAAAAAGAAATAGAAAATGTTTGACATTGTTGATTGGCTAAGTTTTACAATAATAAACGTGTACCTGGACGTTTCAAAATAAGCAGAAAGTAATTGCTATTAAATTATATGCATCCTGTTCTCTATTTCGCCGACAGATTTCCCGTATGACGTGACCATAACCCCATGCAGGACCTCCTGTCTTAACTTCAGCAAACTTAAGTTACACTCCTGAGGGAAAACCGTGATTTTTCACTGAACTAGTATATATTTGTTAAGGGACCAGCTGAAGGACGCCCCCGGGTGCGGGAATTTCTTGCTACCTTGAAGACCTGTTGATGACCTTCTGTTGTTGTCTCTTTGCACATTCCCCATTTCCATTCTCAATTTTATAAACAGAAAGATAAACAAATATTTGTTAAAACTGTTAATTGAGCATAAAAAGGAAACGACTATACCAAATCCTTAAACAAATGCTCTGACATAGTTTAACTGTGAATAGAAACGCATGGGAAATATATTAAAGAATAAATTTAGCTCTTTCATCGCACTTATCTTGAACGTGAACTAAGGTTGTATGGTAAGTGTTTATGAAGGTCACTATCGGTAAACGTCGTCGCCAAAAAGTTAAAATCTAATTAGCAGGAAAATTTTCGATCAACATTATCTTGTCGTTTATATCCTTATATGTTATGGATTCGTAATAGAAGTTACAGAATCTGCATAGGACTGAGTTGGTATATCTACGTTGATTGGTTCAATGATGTCCATTATATTATGATAAAAGTAAACTGTTGAATATAATTAGAAAAACATAAGGACATGTGACGTTCACATCAGCTGGATGATCGTTCAACCCAAATCACTGGACACTAATGAAACGCAAACACCTAAATGTCTGCGTAGAAAGTCTAACCATAACCAACAATTAATATTAAAAAAAAACCGAGCAGTAAAATGCACCTTAACGTTAATTCAAACTATAAATGGTATGTATAAGGTAAGCAACATTAAAAAGGACAAGTACAAGAAAAAGTCAACGAAGCGCACTGAATTACATCTCACTGGAAATGTACATATATCTCCGAACCTAATAGAGATAAAATAAACATTACAGTGAGATTAAATGCACATGGGCACGCCCAAGTTGATCTCCAAAATTTAACCGTCCATATCATAGACACCAACAAGGGGTGGTCAAGGGCCGACATACTTTATCGGGAAAGTTTTTGGATGGACAATTTCCCTAGAGGGCTGTAATGAGAAAACATAGAATGAGTCCCTCATTTTCCATACTATCACTCATTTTCCTACGTTCAATTGTTCCTATAACTCAGGCTTCCGTTTAGAACTTTACTATTTTAAGGAATTTATTCCTCCTATCAAAATCAATTTAAAAAACTTTACCAGCTGATTGACTCGTGTAATCATTTGACATTTTACTGATGGGGGGTATAAGTTATCCGAAGTATTAATATTTGTTCATGAATTTCCCTTTTTTGGTGATGTTGTTCCCTTTTATACTTGGTTATTATAGGTTATATTCCGTAGAGTACCTTCCATCGCCCCGTATGATTTATCGTTGGCTATTATTTAGACATTTGTTATCGTCACTACACATGTATGCACTCACGAAAACTGTATAATAAACTATTCATAGATACCAGGACTAAATTTGGTTGTAATTTCAACCTAAGATTTTGTTTTGTTTACATGACTTGTCAGCTGATAATGCAGTAAAATATATGTCAATGAACAAAAGACCGTTCAGAAATATTGACTAATTGGTGTACAAAAGTTTGTCGGACTTTTACGTAAAAAAATAATAATAATAATGATGTATTTAAATGATAAAATGATAAAAACATACTTGTTTTAAAAAATCAAAACAAAATGGAGCTCTATTTGAAAAAAGCAAATAGCTACATAAAAGTTTGTCATAAACTGGCAGCATATACTGAAACTACAATTTGCAAATAAAGGTTGAATAATAAAACCTATTTTGGAATTTCAGGTTTTGACTAGTTATTTTATGTCTTGTTATGAATATGCGAAATATTTAAATTTTCAAAAGCCAGTTAGACCACAACTTAAATCACGTGTATAAGAACATCAAATCTTATATTATAGCTAATTACCGTAAGAGATATTCAAAGCTGATACTAAATTATCACCGTGTATCATCGTACAGCGAATATAGAAACTAACCAAGTGGACGTGAGCGATTTTGATCTTACACGGTAACAAACACTCTTTGTTTAGTTCACATAATATCAATGTGTACTTCAATCTAAACAGAATTGCTGTTTTAAGAAATGATTTGGTCGTAGGTTGATGATTAGAGATGTCTCATTATTTTTCCAAAACAAGAGGGATTACTAAAAGCATGTGCAAATACTTGTAAAAGAAGTTGGCCCTCGTCTCATCCGATATAATTCTATATTCATTGCAACTCTTTTCTGATAGGAGGTCAATGTGTGTGTGTAATAAGTATAGCTGTTTCAATAATTGGCATTGAAATCTTTCATACATATGTTATTATTCGATATTTTATCCCTAAAGAAGCGTTGTGTACGGTGTTTAGCAGACCACATTAATTCTTATGTACGGTGCATGGTTTAGTTGTTGTACACCGTACACAAAAACTTTATTTATATACTCGTTTATTACCAAAACAGTTTCAAGGAATGAGTAATCACAGGTAGGTTTATGATTGGTAACTATTACTGTTACCCTGTATTAGGTTTCTTTCAGATAAAACATGTAAATGTCTCAACAACTGTATCGAAATTGAAAGTGGGTGTTGACTTTCACAACTATTTGCGCATGAACAGGTTAATTGTTCTTATTTGAATATCAAAGTTGTTTTATGAATAGAAAAACATCGATGCAAAAATGATTTGGGAGCAGGAATTTCAAATGTTGAGAAATGTACATTGAATATTGATAAAGCAAAACAAAGATCTTCGTTACCTTGTAAGGTAAAAAAAGATCATGCCCGCTTGGTTAGTACCTATATCCGGTGTACTGATGATACACGGTGATTATAGAACTGATTTAAATTAAGGATAGATGAATCAAAATGTTTTAAATCTTAGTAGCTATTTAAAGAAAAAAACTATTTTTCTACTTTCTTATCAAGTACCATATTCTCAAAACACTATTTTCAAGAAAGCGTGTTTACTAGCTTGCATTTAACACGTGTTAAAATCAACACAAACACTAATAATTTCATTTATCATGTGACATGTAACGTTAGTACTTACTTCTATTGAAGCAGCCATTTTGTACACAAAAATTTGTTGATAATATTTCTTTCAGTACAAATACAAAACGTATGTGATAACATTGAATTAAAGTCTTGAATCAATACAAGGTTTTAAATGTACGTCACGTTATTTTATAATGTAGAATCGGATAATGCATCATTCATATTATCATAAATACCATAAAAAAGCAACAACTGATACATCTCGGAAGAAATATATAGCACACCGTAAACCTACTGATATGAAACGACAGGGAACTTACTAATATTGTCTATTTATGTTTATGTGTAAACGACATGTATATATATTTATAAAATTCATTCACAGTGAAACTATTTCTTATGATTTTTTTCAAAAGAATATTATCTAAAACAAATAATACTGCTTTTTTTTTTTTACACAAACTGAACTAAATATGTTTGTTGTTGTTTTTAAATGTTGCTCGTTAACAACATTCTTCCCTTTTGTGAGATACATATACTTTCCGGTTGTTTTTTTTATTTTGTCCTCCAGTATCTTGAGTACCCCCACTATAATGTAAGGCGAAAACCAGGACTCACTCAAATGACAAAACAAACACAAAAAAAGAAGGTTTAAAATAAGGTGTCGGTACCCAAGTTCAGCCACGGACCTGCGATGTTGCGGATGGTATATCTAGTGTTAACGAATTATTAATATTATTTTATACTGTAAATAATTGTCATTGATAAAATGATTATTTATTAATATTAATATTATTATTGATATGCAGTGTATTAACTAATGTTATAGTTCGTTTGTGCAATATTTCCAAATGAAAACTTGAAATACTAGACCGACAAGGTCTATCCTATTCTTTGTCAAAATGAATATGACTCAGATAAAAGAGGGACGAAAGATACCAAAGGGACAGTCAAACTCATAAATCTAGAACAAACTGACAACGCCATGGCTAAAAATGAAAAAGACAAACAGAAAAACAATAGTTCACATGACACAACATAGAAAACTAAAGAATAAACAACACGAACCCCACCAAAAACTAGGGGTGATCTCAGGTGCTCCGGAAGGGTAAGCAGATCCTGCTCCACATGTGGCACCCGTCGTGTTGCTTATGTGATTACAAATCCGGCAAATAGTCTAATTCGGTAGGTCACATTCATGAAAGGGAAGGGGGTTGTAGTTACGACGTAAGGAACATATCCGATATCATTTGTGAAACGGTTATTCCATAACGGTCAACCAACTCGTGATGGCGTCCGTAAAAATGTGTTAAAAAAACATGTTAAAATACATGTATTTTGTGCTATACACGCAGTTTTTGTAATCATACTCATAATACATTTTGATACATACGTATAGGTTTCATCGACTTTGAATGTATTAACAATTTTCAATGTTAAGTTTTTTCTTTTTAAGTTGGTTTAATGGAAACTACTTGCGATATATAAGTGACAAAGTTTTCACAACCCCTCATTTCAAATGAGAATAAAATCATAATATATTAAGCATATTTGGTCAGGTTTGCATAGTATTAACAATTAATGAAAATGAATAAAGTATATGCAGCGCTTGATATTTTTCCTGTTTATTGTTTTTATTTTATGTTTTGTTCTAATTGTGACGAACATTTTCAAGTGCAATGTAGTTGGTCTATTGTGGAGAGTTGCATCACTGGCAATCATACAACATCTTCTTTTTATATTTAACAATTGTATAATTATACTAGTAGTTGATATGGGAAACCAATTTTATTTTTTTGAAGTAATTATTCATGATTTGATTAACTATTCTTACTAAATCTCTAGCTTTCATAAAAACAGGCGAAGTCTTAGTCTATTTTAGTTTTTATTACACGTATAATCACTCTAATTTAATTACAAAAAAAGTTTAATATTCATATAATTGATTTGCTCCACTGTTTTGCTTATTATTAAAGATCGTCAATAGTACACATAACACAATATAGAAAACTGAAACCAAAACGCTTACAGTAACAGTAATATTAAAAAGAGCCTAATGATGATAACAATTTATTCGGTGAGATTTCCATACAAAGATATCTACCAGTCCGTAACTAAGAGAGCAACGATGTCGAAATCCTATTTTTTGTGTTATGTAATGTTCTCACAAAATAGATATGAAAGTCCCATTTTGAGCCTCAAATTCTTTTTTTGTCAACATTGAAACCATTCTGAAGCATTCGAAAGGTGTAAATAAGTCTAGTGATTATGTTTGACCTCGTCAATATACATATAACTTCACATTATTTAGATAAACTCATCATAGATACCAGGACTAAATTTAGTATACGCCAGACGCTCGTTTCGTCTACAAAAGACTCATCAGTGACGCTCGAATCCAAAAAAATTAAAAGGCCAAATAAAGTACGAAGTTGAAGAGCATTTAAGACCAAAATTCCTAAAAGTTTTGCCAAATACAGCTAAGGTAATCTATGCCTGAGGTGGAAAAGCCTTAGTATTTCAAAAAACTCAAAAATTTGTAAACAGTAAATTTTAAATATAACCATATCAATGACAATTCAATGACAATTGATGCTATAGACTATGCACAATATGGCGGACTTTATTATTTTATGTCATATTGTCAGCCAAAATTATTTGTCAAATAGAATTGATTTTAAAAGAGGGCGAAAGATACCAGAGGAACAGTCAAACTCACGGATCGAAAATAAACTGAAAACGGCATCACTAAAAAATAAACAGAAAAACAGACAAATAAAAGTACAAAAGACACAAGACAGAAAACTAAAGGCTAAGCAACACGAACCCACCAAAACTGGGACCTCAGGGTTAAAACACTGCATTAGAATGAAGATAACTGTATTGTGTATTTAGCATAGGTTTGTAAACCTTGATTTTACTGTCGCAAATATCCGTTTACCGCCTAAAAACGAGTAGTCATATTTTTTAGTCTACGCGATTTTAAAACTGGCTTTCAGTAACTGGGAGTCCTCTTATGTAATTGTGTCTTTAGTCTGTTGTTTTTATGCCTGGTATTGATTTGATTGGTTAAATCCTTCTCATCGGATTTTTATAATGTGTTCTTAATAAGTTGTAATGCAACACCACTGCCTTCGTATGGAAGGATTGGACATCGGAAAATATATTTATCTCTGCCATATTATTTTTTTTAAATCGTATAATGGTATTATGTCGTCGTCGTCTGCGTCGTTGTCGTCTGCCTCGTCCGAAGACACATTGCTTTCCGGACAATAATTTTAGTTTACGTAAATGGATGTCTTTGAATTTAATAAGAAGGTTCGGTACTACAAAAAAAAAGGTTGGGATTGATGTTGTGGATGATGGTCCCAACCGTTTAGAAATTCGGGCCCTAAAGGGGCCAAAAACAAGCATTTTTCTACTTTCAGGGTAATAACTTATATATCAGTATTTCAATTGCTCTGAAGTTGAACCACAATGTTTAATACCACAAGTAGAAGGTTTGGATTCATTTTGGGGGGTTATGGTGCCAAAAGGTTAGGAATAAAGGGCCCAAATTGAGCCTAAAACAAGCATGTTTATAGCTTTTGGACAATAACTTTGTGTAAGTGTATTGATTTCTCTGACATTGTACCACAAAGTTCCAAATCACAAAAGGAAGGCCGGTATTGAGTTTGTGGGTTATTGCTCCATTCATACAGGAATTACGGGCAAAAAAGGGCTAAAAATATGCATTGTTCTAGTTTCCAGACAAGAACTTGTGTTTAAGTGTATGGATCTCTCTGAAATTGTACTACAAGGTTATATATACTACAATGGAAAAATTAAGGCAACAGTAGTATACCGCTGTTCAAAACTCATAAATCCATGGACAAAAAACAAAATCGGGGTAACAAACTAAAACCGAGGGAAACGCATTAGATATAAGAGGAGAACAACGACACAACACCGAAACGCAACACACACAGAAACGGACCAAGCAACAGTCAAAACACCACGAGAATAACAAATATAACATCAAAACCAAATACATGAATTTGGGATAGACAAGTACCGTGCCACGTCTTATCTAAAAAATAAGAGAAAACACAAACGACTCAACGTTAAAATGCAACACACACAGAAACGAACAATATTATAACAATGGCCATCTTGGAAAGACTGGAATCGAGTTTGGGGGTAATTGCTCCAAGGGGGGATGCTAAAAGTTTGGGGAGGGCGCAATTTTTAAGGGATTCCATTTTTTTTTCTTCAAAATTTCTCAAATCTCAAATTTTTGAAAAGTTTCAAGAAGAAATTTTTAATTGCACAGTATTACGTAATAGATATGTAAGATCTTAACATTTCTTTTGTGTCAGAAACCTATATTATGTCAAAAGTTTTATCACAATCCCAATGCAGATCTGTATCAAGCTTGAATGTTGTGTCCATACTTGCCAACTGTTCAAAGTTCGACCATTGCGGTTGTATAAATTTGCGCCCTGCGGAGCATCTGGTTTATCCTTCGGAATTTTTAACTAAAAACATATGTGACTCAGACAAGAAAAATTATTGGAGGCCAAATAAGGCTAAGGTAATCGATGCCTGGGATAAGAAAATCCTTAGTATTTCGAAGAATTTAAAGTTTTGTAAACAGGAAATTTATGAAAATTACAGCATTGCTGATATTCATGTCAACACCGAAGTGTTCACTTCTGGGCTGGTGTACCCTCGGGGACGAAACAGTGACATCGACCCAGTGGTGTAAATAGTTCCAGAATTATAATTTAGTACGCCAGACGCGCGTTTTGTCTATAAAAGATTCACCAGTGACGATCATATCAACATATTCATAAAGCCAAACAAGTACAAAGTTAAAGAGCATATATACATGATATATAATGCATGCAGGCATAATGCATGATCCCCTACGATAGATAATTCAACTGATCTGTAAACATTCTACTTCATGCTTATAATCACATACTGTGTTACGACGCTTGATAACTGACGAGGAAAGGTAACTCCAGGCCTCCAAACGCTTTATTATTATAGAGCCAGCATGTCGGGCATAGAACAAAGCAATTTGGTGCCACGATATCTCAGTAGTACGAGTTTAAATCCAGGCCAGGGAAGAAAAAACAAATTTGATTCCGCAAATTTACAATTCTAACATCGTTAGACTGATATTTCGTCGAATTATATGTGACTGCATCCTACATTAATGGTCAAATGATTTCACGCATAAACAGATCGAAAACAAGTTAACCATTCGTTAAACAGGTTGGTTACTACTCAAAGCACCGGATTTAGAAACAATATTTTAACCGCATAGACATGCTCATGTTTACATTCCATAGAACTGAACGTTTAAAACAAATTTTGATAATGAGATTTATGAGATATTGAATTTTCTTTTGCCATGCTCAGACGAATTCAAATTATTTCTTAACTTAATTCCTTAATTTATATATGATAAAACTCTAATTATAGCTTTGGTAAGCATGTTAGATAATATTAAAATCAAGTATTAAAAAAAATACTATATTCAAATTGACATTTGCATACAACAATGAAAGTTATGCGTTTGATCATCTTTTTTGTATTGTAGAATCAACGAGAATGAAAGCAAGAAAATGGAAAAGATTTCATTATAGACAACTGAATAGAAGAGCAGATACACACAACAAATACTAAGCGTGTACTGCATGTTTGTCTTGTTACTAAGGGAAGATGCAGGACAATGGAATTACTATTTCTCAAATAAATTAAAAAGGAGTTTATCTAATATTATAATCTATGTTTCATTTCTAATTGTTAAATATTTGTAATGGATATGTTTCCTTTCTTCTTTCTCTTGAGTTATAATTTGAATGTCTAAAGAAAAAAGATCGATATTATCATTATAAACCATCAACCAGTATGTATGAATATCTATTTTGGAAAAACAGACATAAAATATTTGATCTGGGTTTTATTTCAAAATAAAAATTATCTCAGTGTATGATTTCTGCCATATGTTTGGTTTGTAATATTCCCTAATAAAGATATATCCCGTACCACAAATACCAAACTCTAAGACAAATGTTAAAGCCGGAAGTCTATAAAAACTGATAAAATCAAACTCTATCATTCAAAGTCTTTAGTACGGGCTTGTATTTTCTATAATGATTTCCTCGATCGAAGGTTGATAATCACAAGGAAGCTATTGTTCCAAATGGTGAAGTTGAAATCATCATCTCGTAAATTTTACGGACGTCATCACGAGTTGGTTGACCGTTATGGAATTACCTTTTCACAGATTAGACTATTTACCAGGTGTGCAATAACATGAGCAACACGATAGGTGCGACATGTGGAGCAGGATCTCCATACCGTTGCAGAGTAGGTATAGCTTCAATATTGTTATAATTTATTTCATGCATTTCATGAAATTGGTAATTAATCTATGAAATTAAGATTTAGATTACCTCAGATAAATTTAATTCTGATGGATTTGCTTTTTGTTCAGGTCCGTATAGTTGTTCGCAAGTTTCGTATCTAAACATCTTTGGCATTCAAATTTGTGGCTTTGTACACTCTTTATGAAGTCAAACTCAGAAAACCGCTTCCAAGAAAACAAGAAAAATAATTTAAGTGTTATTCTGATTTTCAAACATTTTGGGATTATGCTCCAATACAAAGTAAATATAGTTGCATATGTGAAATGACCCATCACCTTCAACCCTTACTTTCGGTGAACATTACATCGTTCGAATCTTAATGTTTTTTTTATTCAATAGTACCTCTATTTCATTTGAGCGCCGTTCATGTCTCGTGTGTATAATAACAGAGAGTGTTATTACACATTTGATTTAATCAGGTACAATATAGGCTATATGCAAATTTTCATCAGAATTGTAACATGAGATCAACACTGTATGGTATTTCCTTAAACATGTTCACGAATATTTGATATCCATTTATGGAAAAAGAAAATTCAGAAATTGTGATAAAAAACTACAAGTCCATTTGTTTAAAAACTAAGGCAACTGTTTTTCAACATTTCGTTATAGCTTCAATTTTTATCATCATATTTATGCTTTGTAATAAAAAAAAGCTATAGTATAGTAGGGTACATTGGTTTAACGTAATAGTATAGTTAAGTGAAATGTTGCATGTTATACTGTAGTGGGGTAAATCGTTGCATCATTTGGTATATACACTTTAGGATTTTCGGTCGTTAAAGTCGGTAAGGGAACTGTATGTGTCTTTAATAGCAACGTTGTTTGTTGCTGTCTATTTGTCTTTTTGTTTAAGATTAAAAATGAAATAAGCCCGTTATATCGATTATACGTTCGAACTGCTTAGTTTACATTTAACGGAAAAAAATAATGTCAAGGATGTACCATTATAAGAATACACAGCTGCAAGGCGAATAAAAAGTATTTTAAACTGAATCTTGATTAAATGCATGAAATTGAGTTTTCATAGCCTATGTAACTTTCATGAACATTATTTGTTTTTCTTGGAATAAATTTTTAGGTTAACTTGACAAGAAACAAGTCCACAACCACTTTAGTATAATACACAAATTTTGATAAATCTTATACTAATATAGCCATATGAATAGAACCACAGTGTATCATCAACACCTGAGCAGTGAAAAAAAAGTGAAGTCAGGTGAGGTAACATTTTTCTTATTATCATTATATTCTACGTTACTCTGACAAGTTAAGTGTTATGATAGTGATTCCTACTAATGTAGCTTCTATTTAGGGCTAGATTATGACCCTTTATTGGCTTTGTCTCTTCAACTATCTTCTAACGTTTCCATAGAATAAACATATATCATATTTAAGCTCCAATATGACTGTAAGTAGAAATAAACTACTGTTTACATGTAAAAGTTCAGATAAATGAAGCAAATAAAATGTACGTCGAAAACGAAGAATTGTTTACCGTACAGGGAATAGAATATGTACTTTTAAAATCATTATTTTATAGCCTCAGGGATAGTCTATATCCGTTGGTTATACTTACAGTGGGATAAAAGGTTTTCTTTAATTATGTTCTTATTCAATACTTCAAACGAACATAAAGCATTTATAAATTAAAACTTAACACCGTTTTTGGTTATCAGCTCGCCCCGACAGCACAGAAAGCTTATTTTATTATAAACAATAAACAAATGTCCAATTTGCTGTCATCGACCGCTGCTATCACATATAAACACAATCTACAATAGAAAAATGTTCTATAAGTTGAAGAAAAAAATCTTTACAGTAATACATACATGTATCTTATCAACTTTTTTCTACATAACATACTATTTACATTCTTATGAAGTCTTAAAAAAGGGTGGGTGGGTGGGAAACGAACCTTTACTGTCGGATAGGCGAACCTCGAATGACAATTCTAGACTTTCTTATTATAATTTTAGCGCTAAAATTCTAGCATGAAGTTATCATGATTGATATAACTTAAACCGGTAATAACTTACTGATTGTCCAATCAAATTAAACATAAACATGTTTTGATTTAAACAAGTAAACAAATACACGTGTTCCCGAGTAACCTTTATAAATACATTTCTCATCAAAACCTGTAACAATATCTACTCCTGCATATTTGATTTTAAGCAGTATTTATATTTTTGTTAAAATCAGTATCGCGTGACTTGATTTACAGATATGTTAAAATACATGAAATCAATGCCGATTTAATATATAACATCAGGTGTCTTATATGTTACTAGTAAAACACAATCATCCATTAGAAGCTTCCAGTTCAAAAGTCATATTTTGCGAGAAAAATAAATCATAACATAATATATTATTATGTAGTGTTTTTACTTAGATATGAATATATAAATGATAAGAAACGTAAAACATAAAATGATCAGAAAGTAAAATTCATATTATGTAAATTCGTTAATGCATTAAATGTTTATCACTAAAATAATTCGGATGAGAGAAATGCTAGACTACATACAAGGTGAACACGTGTTAATACTTGTGAAGAAAATAGATGACTATTATAAGTTACAGATCGTACAAGACGGATTTTTAGGAATACCAGACGGGTGAGCATATCCACGACCAATTGTTTTTGTTTTTTCTATAAAACCATACTTCAACGCTAGAGCTCTTCTCACATTAACGGTTTCAGTATAAAACACTTCAACAGTCACATCCATATTTGCCATAACAGTAAGAGCACCGTTACATTGTACTCTCAAACACAAATATGGATTATAAAAAATGTCCAATTCTTTCAAATACTGTCGACAAAATTCGTTATCGATTGAAAACTTTGGCACTACAATGACTGTTACATGGTGTCGTTTATCGTGACAGTAAAAATCCGCGAAATATAAATTACACTCAGGGTTGAACATTTCCAAACATTGGATATATAATCGAATTGGCCCAAAGTGAGAATATGGACCAGGCATGTTCGTCGTAGTGTCAATATATGTGCTGAAAAATAAACCGAACAACCTCCCATTTACAACAGAGCCCTGTTCTCCGCCATTACTTTTTAAATACGGTCGCATTTGTCCATTTAATTGTTTCATTATCATATCAAAATACATCTTGGATTTATTCCTGTAAAAATATTGAATAGGTCGCATGTTCGGGTAGACTTTCCTTGTCCCAAATGCTATAGCAAGATTAAACAATCCAAACGTATCCAGCAGTGATAAAACTGAAAAAAAGTTTTTACTGAAATTCTTTTATCTTATATAATAGTTATCATAAGGTGACTGTATAATATAAAGTCATAATGTATCAAAATGAAGAAAATAACCTTAAACATATAGATACATAAAGGCTTGTTAGCGTTTACTATCATATCAGACGAGGCCCATCGATTTCTATATTGTTAAAAGCATGTCATGTTCTTTAAGGGAATCACTGATTATGAAATTTATTATTTGTTTTATCCATTTGTTCATATTAATGTAACATTTTGTTTTATTATGTGGCCTTTATATAAAAAAAAAGTATTCGATCGTTACTGATTTTGTTCAGTATTTCGTAGACGAAACGAAACGTTAGTCTGGCGTACTAAATATTAATCCTAGAATCTATGATGAGTTTACTTATACGAATTTTAGTTGCTTTGATATATTTTGTTTTGCTCCGAGCTGAACGCCTCGATGTGACTTTGAGATTAATGACAAAAATATGAGCGCTTTTCCTTTGCTTTTTGAGTGTTTTGTGCTGTGCATGTACTGAGTTTGGGCCATGGACGGTTAATTTATATCCTTCGTTTTTATTCTACGAAAATCTTGAAACTTATATAAAATATATATGACAATAATTAGCAATCACGGAACATTATGGTACATTTATAATCATAATTGTTATATAAGGAGCAGTTTTCTGTTTGCGTCTTTATATCCGACAGAGTTTTTGTATACTGTCGTACTGTTTTTGCGAGTTTTATTTAAACTTCATTTAATATCTAGTGACTTACATGTTTTAAAGTGGACGACCTTGCTATGTGACTCAGTAGTTGCTATCCAAACGCTCCCATATATTCGCTTCAGACGACATGCACATAAAACCTTACATGACACGGACGATGCAGATGGCAATTCAAAAGGAAATGCCATGTTAACACACCGACCATTGATAATGTAGCATCGGATCTGGTTCTTTACTTTGATAAAAACAATAAATTTTTTATCAGGTAGGTTCATATGATTGACATCTAGCCAGTAAACTGATGGAGGTTCTCGATTAACAATTACTGGCAACACACCCTATAATTAAACAAAAGTTGTGTTATGACTGTCATACAAGTAAGAGCTTTAGCTAGCTATAAAACTAAGTTTAATCCACTATTTTCTACATAAAAAACGCCTGTATCAAGTCATGTATATGACAATTGTTATCTTCTTTATGTATGTGTTTGAACTTTTGATTTTGACATTTGATTACGGACTTTCCGTTTTGAATTTTCCTCGGATTTTTTTATTTTTACTTTTTAAATTTGCTTGTCTTTTGCCACTTAATGCTTTCGCCTACTTTTTTGTACTGATTTTCTACTAATCACTTTATTTGTTTACCTAATCATCTTAATGGGCTTCTTTTTCTGCTTTTTTAATTAGTTGATTTGTTAGGATATGCTTCAAAAGTGCCATATCAGGGTGAAAAGGAAAAACGATTTGGTTCTACAGAAGTTTTAAAGTCAACATTACAAATGAGTTGACTGTCTGTTAACCAACGAAAGACATATTTTCATAGTCTTTGATCTGAAGTCAACATATGTTTTATCTTTTATATAAATTTACAGATTCTGTTATTTCCCTATTATGACATTCGGATTTAGCTTGGATCATTTTTATAAATTCTGATTCTAACCAATATTGCACATCTTTAAAGTGCGTGTATGTTTATATTGAAAATGGACCCACATGTGTAAGGTGGTTAAAATACCGACCAGCCGAAAGCGCCACTAGGTATTGACGATAATGATATTTTACTGAAATACAGATATTTTAAATGCTCTGTTTCACCATTAATCCTGGTCGAAAATATTAGCGTTTTCTGTCATAACTAGGCTTCATCCATTGTAAACGACCAAACAGAATCGTTATTCTATAAACATGTTATATGATAGTGTATACCAAATGTTCTACTATACAAGACACAAAAAAAGATTGCTATTTATATTACTTGTGTAGCTGATGATGACAAAGGTAAGTGTACGTCTTCGTTGCATTCTTCCAAAGCAATATCTACTTGAATATCTTCAGACCCTGTTAAGATAAAAATGGTTAATGTGACCCAAATTAGCTTTTTTTTAAATGGCATTCATTTTTATATTTTCATGTAATAAAGGATAAACTTTTTATCAGAAGTAATTCATGAAACTATTTATCAATGTGTATTCATGTGGTTTTTTGTTCAAATGTACTTTAATCATTCTAATCATTTTCTGTGCTTTATTTTGTAATTCATTTGATTGTATAGCTCAAATTTTGGGCACCATGATTGGTTAATAAAATTATCTATCTATCTATCTATCTATCTATCTATCTATCTATCTATCTATCTATCTATCATTATTATCACGGGTAGTAAGGTCGTCATATCGAGGAGCGTTTAGTACAGTGATTTTGTCATAGTTTGGATAAGTTTGACATGACGGTGTTAAGTCTTTTTGATGACAATCAATGCAAAAATGTAAACATTGGGATATTTTGTAAACGGAACTTCTGATCATGAATTCATGCTGGTAAGTACCTTTGTATAAAGTAAATATGTTAGTACATCACAAGTTGTATCATATGGTTAATGATTTAACACAGAACAAAGCTTGCGTATGTCAAAATTTAAAACTTGCTAATTGGTTTATCGTGCATCAAAAAAGTTATTTTCTTACAGTCTGTTACATCACATATATCTTCGTGATATAACACTGCGGTCAATTATTCTGAAAAATACCTACTTTTGCAATCAATTCAAAATTACTGAAATATCTGTGTCATGGTTTGGTTCATTCGTGTCATGGTTAAGTTCATGTTCGACATGGTTCAGTTGTGTAGTTCTTGTCGTGTATAATGAAGAGTTAATATCAAAATTAACAAAAATCGTTCCATTTGAAACACAAAAGGACATAAGAACGCACATACAATGTAGTAATATGTTATAAGTCGATGCAATATGATTGCCAATGATATAACTATCCACCTGAGATCAAATGACGTAGATGTTAGCAGCTATTTGTCATCCAGAGGCCTTCAACATTCAACAATGAGCAAAGCCATATTTCTTAGCAAGATATAAAAGGCTGCGACAAAATTCAATGTATAGGAATTCCAATTAGAAAAACATCAGCCTTATTTCTGTCCAAAATAAATAGCAAAATATGATACACAGTTACATACGATATTCCCGGCATTACAGACACTTAACGTGAGACAGTATAAACAAAATATTGCGGAGTAAAACATGTTTGCGGGCTCCCCAACCTTTTCTTCGCCTTAACCATGCCACACATGTAAAACTCACCAGATCGGGTTTAAACAAGAAAATCAAGTAACAGAAACATAAAAAACACAAATAAAGTACTGATAATTAGTGGGAACTAGTTTCAAACAAATAACAAATGATAAAAAGTCATGATTCTTAGATAGCTTCTTTAAAATTTCAGGATGGAATTCTGCTGCCAATATTGTGAACATCTTTGGATTATGTCTAGCAATAAATAACGATATATATTTAACACTGTAGTTTCATTAAATAGCATTATATGAAACAATATTGAGAGGATCCTATTTTTCAATATTTGTTTCTTAATTTTTAAATCTTTTATTACCACAGTCATATTATAAACTTGAATCCTAAAGAACTAATTAAACAATACTACGTTTATTTATTTCAGTAGCCATGCAATGTTTGACCAACCCCGAAGATCTACAGCCAAACGTAAAAGTGCAATCGTGAACCCATATGATGGATTTGCACATGGTGCTCAAGGAATTCGTCAGTACCATAAAAGAGCATGTTATGATATCTAAAAATGTCATTATCTTGAAAATGAGACAATATATCATTTAAACTTTATGAATGCTAGAATGAATCAGTATCACCAACAGCTTAATTCAAATGACCCGTCTAAAGGAGCAATAGATGCATTTGTGTAAAATTTGGAGCCTTATCGTGTAAATAAATAAATTAAAAAAAACCAATTATGAATTTGACTGCGTTGTTTTTATGCTAAACATATTTAGTTACACAAATTGAAAAGAAGTTATAAACTACGAAATCATGAAAATATAAGTTTTCAACACAGACACCAAACAGGCATTCTTAAGTGCTAACTATTGTGAAAGGAAGGGTTTTACACATTTAATTTCAAAAACACATTTACTGAATTCCGAAGTTGCGACTCACCAAAAATGTCCAGAACCTAACGACGCGACAAGTTGTCCTATGTCATACCTTACTGTTTTACGCTATACTGAGAATAGTTTGATGGTTTCAGATCTCTGGTTGTCTCTGTCCAATTTATTTACCCATTTTATAGAAACAGGCAGATACAGAGTTTGGCCTATTTAATTTATCCTATTGTTGAAGAATTCATGTTTGTGTTGTTGGTTTGCTGTCTCATTTATGTATTTCCTGCGTCATCTTACATTTGATATTACCTAGTAAATTGAAAATCAAATACTAGTAAGCAAAAATGATAAACGGTAAATATAGATAGCATAACAATATCATTGAATGTTCTAAGAAGTTCAAAAGAAGTGTACTTGTAATATATATCATCAAACTTTCCATCTGTTTCATCTTTGTTCATCTTATTATGCGTTCTGTACTATTACAAACGATGATTTCTTGTCTAGCCAAAATTAACAGTTTAAATGTACATTTGTATATGTAGTAGACAATATAACACGTGTTTCTTTGATTTTCAATCACATTTAATAATATACCACCTCATGCTTAAAACTAGATAGCAGGAGTTTTTTTTCCAGATAGTATAGAAACTATATTATATAAAAAAGTAAAAATATTTGAAATAATTTAATGATACTATACACGATGCATTTATACAATATTACAAAGATTTTTATTGATTCGTAATAATAATTGATAGACTTGAACAATATATCGGCTTAAATCCAAAATTTGAGTTGTGATCTTTCATATTTTAAATTCTAACTTTGAATGTACTTTTTATTGTAATTTCACCTATTATAGTTTTAAAACCAATAAGTTTTAAAACTGTTGTCCATGTCACGCGTAACTATTCGGTTTCGTAAATGGTTGAAGACTTATGATGTCCTGTTAATATCTTTTGGTTAGTTTTGTAATTGGGTTACTGTATCATGAACCTATAACCCCACATCTCCTTTTATTCATCATAAACTGGTTCAAAATTTAAAATAAAGAAAAACCAACAAATGTATAGTTTTCTAGAAAAGAAAATGAAAAACAAGGATTACTTTTTGACTGGCTGCCACTTTTGAGTAGAAGTCTTTAGCTATTTGACTAGTGATGCCGCTCATGATATCCCAGGCAGAGTCAAGCATGGACATATGGAGAAAAGATTATATGTGAAACAGAAGCAACGCTTTGTCTTTTTTTTGTAAAATTATATCGAAAGCTAGTTTAAAAGAGCAGTGACTTTTAAATTTATATTGTAGAAAACGTACGAAAAGTAAAATGACATGTTTAATTTACGCTTTGACGATTACACCCATTAAATTTGGCTAAACAGGCTTTTTTTCTTCTCAGGCAGTTAATATATATTGTAACTTCGTTCAATAACAGGCGCTATCAATCAAATTTTCAGTATTAAAGTGAAACACATATATATTTATTTCGATCTAAACCATGACAATCTTGACCAAAACCATGACGAATTTCTAGACTCTTAACCGAACCATGTCAATCGCTCAACCAAACCATAGCAATTCCGATATCTTGCTAATTCTGCGTTAATTTCGTGAAATAACAATTCCAATATAGATCGTTTGACCTCCAATACAGATTCAAGCATCTTATTTGCTTTTTATCTGCTCGTGTGAATAGAACTGAGGCAATAGTTTGGGGAAGCAACATAAATTAACCATGTCAAACTTATCCAAACTATGACAAAATCACTGTACTAAACGCTCCTCGATATGACGACCTTACTACCCGTGATTATTATGACATAAAAAAACACCGTCTTGTTCTAATGATATACTACAATGAGTTATGATTTTCTCAATAATGATTTTCGAGATGTTTTACGAAATGTAAGATAACAAAGTGAGAAAAAAATCGAATCTTCATTACATAGACTACCATTTACATAATGCAATTATTAAATGATTTATACGTTAAGTTAATATTTGTTATTATACTTCTTTCTTATAAAAAGAAAATATATTTCACTGATGGATAATTATAAATTAAAATATAATTTAAAAATCCATTTGGTCTTGTCAATGTACAAATTTATTGAAACTGATATTGACTGTTAAAGGCACGATACTATTAATTAATTACACAACAAAAAACATTTGGAATTGGAGTGTATTCAACAAGATCCAGAATACTGATTATGTAATTTAAAATACATACAAAGACATTAACAATAAAGTAAAGTTTTATCAGCTAGAAATAACTTATATCAACAATTGTCAACACTGGTTTTGCAAAGGAAATGTTAAAAAAGAGTATATTAACTTTAGAGTTGTTAAACATACGTACACTTGATTTCTTTATTTCCATGACACACTACCCTGTTGTATAGTCCTATGCTTGTATGGTTCGTCTTCAGTCCATAAACATACACAACAAAGTTATTGTCTTGATTAAAAGTAGTGCTCATAGAAATAGTGAATTCTCCCCGGTTGCATTTGAGGAAAATGTTGGTTGATGATGAATCGGATTTATCCTCTATTATGATATATATAATATCAAAAACATAACAGAGGGGATAATGTATTCTTATGTCAATTTTATTAGAATCTTTGTCTTTGAGTTTGATGGAACAAGAACATAATGCATCCTGGAAAAAAGTTAAATACTTAAATATCGCAATATAGAAATATAAACATGTTGCAGACAATGTCATCATGACGGGTTAACATGGCTGAATTTTTTTTATACAGGTTTACATTCAGGCAATTCAACAGAGATACCAAACAACTTCTCGTACGGTTGAGGCTTGAGTTACATTTCCCTCATGAAGAAATATTTGTCGGAATATTAAAAAATATTCGAAAAGTGTCTTAATTTGGTTGGCCTATCATGTGAATGAGAGGCGAAAGACACCAGATGAACAACCAAACTCATGAGTAGAAAATAAACTGACAACGCAATTACATAAAGAAGAAAAAGATCAACAAACAATAGTACACAGGGCACAACATAGATATCTTAAGAAAAATATTTTGGCCACGAGCATCACTGAAGAGACATGACTTTTTGTATTGTCGAAATGCGCATCTGGTGCAAGAAAACTGGTACCGTTAATTTTATTAAGACTTGGAACACGAACCCCACCAGATCGCAAGTGCTCCGGAAGGGTGACCAGATCAACCAATGTCTGTTAAGTTCTGCGCTATTCGACTTTTCCATTTGCCATTCGTGAGGCCTTTACCGGCTATCGAGATTTACAGATTTACTTTAGGCAAAAGAGATTTCTGATTTCTTCAATAAAGGCAACAGTTATATAAGGAAATGATTTATGATTCCATAATGAATCGTACACACGCTTGAAAAACGGTCACTTATATTCGAAGTGAAATTTGCTAAATTGAAATTATGTCTTAAGAACAAAGATAACTGTAATCATAAGCCCTCATTACAAAATAGATATAAGAAAATTTAGTATGAGTGTTAATGAAACAACTCTCTAATCAAGGCACAATTTGTAAAAGCCTTTAAAAAAATCTTAAGTTTAGTTTGATATTTTGTTTATTCTCCTTACTGCATAAACGACGATTTTTCACTACCTTTAAAGTGTTACTTTCAATTGCCTATGCAAAAACTATTAATGTTTATGATTTTCATTTAAAACAATGAATAACTATTATGTTGGGGATTTCGAACTCTCGAACTTTTAAACTGCACAAATGTGTTCAATTTAGACATTAACTAATCATTTACTATATATAATACTTACGATTTGACCTGAATCGTCCTGAAATGCAGCCATTTAAAAAACAAATTACTTCATAAGGTAGCATAAAGTAGTTTTACATCAAAATAAACATAAACACTCCCTTGAATACGAGTGGGTATTTAAATTTTAGCACACCTAATTTTAAAGTATTAAATAGAAAACACTGAAACTGAAACTGAAACTGAGATTCCTTGACGGAATTTTCTAATGCCAGTCTTACAAATAAAGGATTTGTTTTATATACGATAACAAACGACAAATGTCTTTAAAATTTAAACTACGTACACTTCTTTCGTGTAAGACGTAGTGATAACAAACTTTTATGAGTCAAACCTTGTTATACAGTAAAACATTGATTTTATGTTAAATGTTTAACTCTATAATATAATAATTCTTTATTCAGAAGCAATACAGCTTATAGAATATACAATTTTACAATTTTTTTTTGAACGCATCAGTGAAATATAAATACAATAATTATACACAATACATGTATGGCGGAGAATGAAAATAAATTCATATGATAAATAATTAATACAACTACATATTACGAATTTTTTCAATATTAAACAAAAATTTACCTAACCTATTAAGTTGATTCACATTGTAATCTGGTAACAACTGTATAAGTTTAAAAGTGGATGTATAGTTTTCTTACATCACTATATCTATTACATTCTAGAATAACATGGTATTCATCTTCTATCATATTGTTATTGCACATAGTACATAATCTCTAAGACATTGCCATTCTTATAAGAGAAGTTAAAAATAGTAAAAAAGGGTTGCTATTCTGTGAGAGTACTTTTATGCGTTTCATCAAACATTACATTTTCTTAGGATTCTAAATTCGTGGATTTTACATAAACATTTCACTTAATGAAAACGATTACATAAAGATATATTCTAAAAATGTACATTAATTGTAGAGGTTAAAATGATGGAATAGAAAAGTCAGCCCGAAATGAAATAATTTTTTTTTTTTTTCGTATGCATGCCAAGAAATCCTCGCTAAAAATTCCGGTCGGCCTCCTACGGTACCCATTAGTAGTTAAAGATTTGATGTCATTCAACAAATTAATGTATGACCTTCATGTACGTGTCGCTTAGAACACAGCCATATACCAAATGGACAATATTAATCATCCATGTAATTTGCTCTATGGGGTGTTTGCAGAATTTTGACGGAGGCAATTTCTTGGCATGGGAGAAAGGTAGAAAGACCATTCACAATTTGTTTTACATTCGTTTTTCTCTTTTAATTAAATAAAAATAATTATAATAGATATTAGGAATTTGTCAAAGAGAGAACAATCATACAAAAAGCAGAAAACTGCCCAATCACACTTATTGTTCTTCAACACAGCGATCAATCCCTCATCCGTAGGCGATCTTCAGCTTGTCCTTAAACAAATATGTGTACTAGTTTAGAGAACATGGTCGTCAACAAAACTCCGACATATATGAATGGACTAATTTCAAAAAAACATTTAAGATTAACAAAGTCTAGAGGCTCCATACTTGGGACAGGTACAAACATGTGGTGGGTTTAATAGATATAAGGAGATGTGGTGCATGTGCTAGTAAGACAATTCTCAATCCAAGTCTAAATTAGTTAAAAGTAAACCATTAAAGGTCAAAGAACGGCCTTCATCACAGAGTCTTAGCTCACACCGAACAGCAAGCTATACAGGGCAAAACCATCCAAACCGGAAAACCAACGATAAAGTCTATATGATAAACGAGGAACGAGAAACACTGACGAATCACATAAACAAACAAAAACCATAGACAACAAACAAGTGTTGTCAGATCTCAACCCCCTCGCTATTCGTTTAGCCAATGTCGAATGGACAAAAACACATAGAAATACAGACAGCAAAACTCAGTTTAAAGGGGCACTAGCTGTCAAAGTCATGGTCACCGATTTGACTCAAATTCTCATATTTGATTTATAATAATGTAAAACATTTATCCAGACCATCAAAAGTCTAAAATAAACAGTTTACAGAGCATGGGGTAGATAATATAAAGGTTCGTTTCGTGTGTATTTTAGTCCAGCCGCCATCTAATTACCTATCGATTTGACCTCAGATGACCATATAAGCGATGTAAACATAAAGAAAGATATGAATAGATTAAACCAACACGTGCAATTGGATTTTTATAGGTCTGTTTGATTTTATTTTATAGATTAAAAATAAATGTTTCGCTTGTTTTTAACTGTATAAGAATGATTTGATGTGCATCGAATTAGCAATCAAATGATTTACCGTAGTTTCACTTTCATTGTTGACGTTCTTTTTCTTTAATCTTTAAATAACCAGTACACGTAAAATGCATGCGTTGTCAATCTCTAGCTAGGGGTTAAATTGAAGTTCACATGAATACGAATTTAAAGAGGTCGACTCATTCACTTGCAAGTGAATGAATTACTAATTATCAATGTTTATTGGCGTAATTTGACAAAATTGAACCTTTTTGGCTGCAAAAAAGCGAATTGTTATTTCACTATTTCACTTTCATTATTGATTGAACAGAAAAAAAATCAAACTTAAGATTTTTTATATATCTCGTAGCTAGTGCCCCTTTAAATAATTACGAGTCCAATGTCGGGAAAGACAGAACAAACTGAGGAAAATGAAATTGATATAAAAAAAAATCTTTGCAAAGTTTTACGTATATCTAAATAGCTAAGCTGGTAGAGATTTTAACTTTAAAAAAATATTTTGAGGGTTTACTATGACCATATCGGATGAACTGTTAAGGAATTTAGATGATATAGAATGTCATATAGCGTTCCATATATCGGTAATGTTAAAACAAATTGCAGGCAGTTGTTGCCACATGTTGAAAAAGCGATAAAAACTTGGCATATTGATTAGATATTTTCATTTGAATGCTGTGTGTTAGCTCCTTATTGTCATTTGGTTATTTGTGCATTTGGTACCTATTTAATCATGCCATCTTTAAACGTTATTGACTTTTATCATTTATTCTACTACGCAGTTGCACATAACACAATCAGTAAGTCCGATGAGTTTTTCTGGATTACCTTTATTTTGAACCTATTTGAATGTCAAAGATGTATAAATACTTGACTTCTTGAGAAGATATAAGACCAAAATCAGCCAAAAATAAATGAGCAATACAAAAAGCAATATACAAACTTGATCACTTTTGCCCAAGAGTGTTAGACCCCCGTTTCTTAATGACTTCTGGAATATTTAACTGGAACGTTTGGAAAGGTATGTTATTGATGGCATCCTAAAATCTGATATCAACGGTATCGACCAAATTCTAATATATGAATTAACACATTATAAATTTAGTGTGTTTGAACCATGAACAGTCAGACGCAAATATTTGAAAGCCAATAATGTTTTCCTGTCCAACTAACATTGAATAGGATATGATAAAGTTAAAAATTGTAAAGATTACAAGTAATAAATTCTTTTAAACGTAAACAAATGCACGTCTTCATAGAAATATTTATATGTTCATATGCGTTGAAATATGATGTCTGTTATTACTCTAAACTCATTACATATTCAATAGAAATATGCATTCGTATGCAACGGATATAGATGGGTCAAACATGCAGTTTTCAACACCAGACAAGTACATGTATCTGTGCAATATATTATGCACTAGATTACCGTAAATCTATCTTTAAGAATTATTTGTTTGCATTATGAAGTGTAAGTTCATCTAAATTATCTAGGTTGATCTAACAACTGATCCATATAAAATAAAATAAAACCTCTTTCAAAATTTCATCGGATTCTTTGTGTGTATAATGGGATGATTTTACTATATATTATAAAGACAGTGAATGAATTAAATTGAATGATGAACGCTTTTATATTCTTGAATGCATAACGTGTTCAATTAAAATGCCGAACATATCAGTTCAAATGCTACGATACTGCAGCCGGACTTTTGCGCAGCCAATAATTTTCTACATTTTGCCTTAAAAGACTGATGTTTTTCCTTTCGTGATTGTTTTGTTCGTTCAGTTTTCGAGTACTTAGTTTTGATTTTCCATTTGGTATATTCTGTCATATTTTTGTCAAAGCTATCCTTTTGCGATCTTTTGCGATTACGATGAAAATTTTATTAAATGCTCAAATTGAGTTCTCGTATTTCTAGAAAACAGACCACAAGTAGCTGGATTTAACCACTCATGAAGAGGTGTATATGATAGACGCACTACCATTATATTTTTTGTCATTGATATTATAAAATAAAACACGATTTATGTATTTCCTTGCAATAGTGCACGCGTGTTTATACCAATAGAATTGATAAAACATTACTTAGTTACACAAACTTACCTTTCCCATGATCTTAATTGAAAGCAGAGCATCTGTTTATTTACCCTGCCGAAACAGCATGTAGGTTCTTATTGAAATGAATTATCTAATATATGTATCACAATATCGTTCTTTTGAAAAGTTCACTTGAATAGTTATGCTTTTCAGAAAATCACTTTATCGAAAAGTAATTTGTTATCATGTTTGTCAAATGATAACAATCTATTTAAGGCGACCGAAGATTAGACTAAGTGTAAATACTATTGTATTATGAATTAAAAATAACGACATGAATTTAAATTCATAAATAGGATTCATAAACAAGAAACAAGCGCTGGTATTAATCGGACTCCTTATTAAATTTGATACAATATACAAAATTTCATCAAAACTAAAAGCTCTGTTACATAAAAATATCGATACTGTCAAATAAATTTCTTAATTAATTAAAAAAAACAAAAAAACAAACAAACAACAAAAAAACACAACACGCGACTTTAAAGATCAAATACTTACAGATTTATTGTGTGAATTATCAGAAATTTGTAATTACCTTTGTACCTAAGAAATAAAGTATTGTTTTCTTTATACGAAATCGTATCTACTAAAAAGCTCTCCTGCAGAGAACACAACTGGCAAAAATTGTCGATAATATATAAACTCATCATATATACCAGGACTAAGTTTTATATATACGCCAGACGCGCGTTTCGTCTTCAAAAGACTCATCAGTGACGCTCGAATCTAAAAAAGTTAAAAAGGTCAAATAAAGTACGAAGTTGAAGAGCATTGAGGACCAAAATTCCTAAAAGTTTTGCCAAATACAGCTAAGGTAATTTATGCCTGAGGTAGAAAAGCCTTAGTATTTCAAAATATTCAAAATTTTGTTAACAGTTATTTCTTAGACTGCACACATATGTCGCTAATGATTTTAAAAGACACCAATTGGTGATGATGACAAATTTTATATCCTAACATTTATGGTGCTATTTTACGGTATAAGATGCACATTTCGACAATGTCTCTTCAGTGATGCTTAAGGCAAAAATATAAAAATCCACATAATTTAAAGTAGGAAGAGCTTATAAGCCAAAAAGAACAAAGTAAAGCCACAGCAGGTAAGGAATAAGAGCTTTCGATTAGAGTGATATATTACTTAATCATAAAATTTAGATTAGATAATATCCGTATTTACATGACAGTACACAAGAACTGCCTACTGTGTTTTTGATACCGTTGATGATTGCCTTTACACCAGCTGATGTATAGAATCGGCTGTAGTTATTAGTTAAAATGAACTATCATTGAAAAACAAAACTTAAATTGCTTGCAACAATCCAGAAAATTTAAACAAATACCAAAATAAGCTAGCACAATTTGAGCAAAACACACACGCACACACACAACCTTTAATCGCACTAGACATGGATATGTGTATGATGGATAGTAAAAGTATAATAAAATCTTCAATTCACATTGTTCGTATATTTGTTGGGCGATTTTCTGAAAACATACCGATTTCCTGTGAATTTATAATGATACAGTTCTATCTTTACTGACATGACTGATGCGTAAACATGTTAAACCCGTTTATTTTATCGATTTAAACCATTGTGGTGACGTCAGCCTATTCATTTACTGTGGATTCTTTTTCTAGAATCAACGCTTCCTAAATCCGTCGCTGAAATGGACTCACCAGATTATATTCTATTGTTTCCTTTGTGTGCCTAATATCATTAAGTTTGAATTGACTAAATTCCTGATTTCTGTTCACTAATGGAATTATTTTTAAAAACTTACCCTTAATTTTTGTAATTTCTATATGCCTTCACTGGGAATCGAACCCGTCCATAGATTTTGTAACTTGTTACTGACATTAACATATCGACGAAACCTCTGGGCTACCAATCGGTTAAGATTTAAAAGTCTATTTTATATACATATTAATGAATATATGATATACATCGGTACAACGGACACACATGGCTTGTATCTTTATATATACATAATAGGTAATCGTATAGTATGAGTTGGTAGCCACGAGGTTTCGTAGTTAAGATAAATGTGTTAAAGCTAAGGACTTGTCTGTTTAGGTTCGAATCCCTGAATTCTCTTTCTTGTTCCAATAGTCTAGATTTCCAGTGTTTGTTCTTGTTTTGAATGTTATTGTGCATATTTTGTGTTAAAAAAATGCGATTTTGGTCGTTATTATCGGATAATGGTTGGCTATTCCATATGTTTGAAACAAAACAAAAATGGATTGCATAATATTGGTCCATTTTTGTTTTATAAATTAATATTATATGTTTTCATCTGTTTTACTACATAATTTTACAAATTTTAATTCGCAAATTCCTATGCTAGAAAATCGTGATATTACTTGAATTAGTCTTATTGCTAGAAATTTCGGAAACATACTTATTATATGTTTTTTGTCGGGTTGTTGTCCCTTTGACACATTTTCCATTTTCATTATGATTAATTCAAATAGAAATAAGTTCGAATATATCTTATTTTGTAAAAACAGATAACATTCGGATGCCTGATGATATGAAGATCTTTAAGGACAGACGTGTTGTGTTCTAATGTATTTGTATTTTTTTTAACATTTAATTGTGATATCTAATTCATTGTAATGGATCGTTTGACACAATATCATGGTTAATTAAACTCACTTACATTACCTTCTAATTAAGAATAGGAGTTAATTTTCAAAAGACATTATCACAATAGTTTAAGTGATAGATACAATGGATAAGCGTTGATTCATGAAAAACAAACCATTTGCCTGCGGGCTCATGGTTTCTTTTTCAAGAATCAACGCTTATCCATTGTATCTATATCACATACCTTATTATTTTTCGAAGAGTTGATTTAGCATAAAAATTGTCATGGAAAAGGTAAGAATCAAAGTATGTCCACCAATGAATTGTTTTTTTTAAAATTAAAATGCCTAATAACACACCATAACAATATCATAAAATCAAAAACTTATAACATTTAGAATAAACATTTTTTTGTTTTTTTTTCACTTTCGATTTAACAGCGGGAAATAAGTGTGATTTACTTTCTAACGGTGTTTCTGCTAAGGGCACACCTATAGCTTATAATTTATTATATATAAAGGTTGTATATACTCAAGTTGACGTTGATCATAAGTGAGCAGTGAACGGTTATCTCACTTTTTATCATGATTGTATCTATATATGTTTGTGTAAGTTTCAATAAAGAGGGACACTTAAGTGCACTAGTACAAGAGGGACAATGTATGACCAGACTAGAAATATGTAAGCATTTTAAATACAGGTTTGTGTTCATTTCATCACTGTTGTATTAAGATTCATGCATACCCTTTGGCTAAAATGTCTACAATTTCACCTCAAAATTTACTCTGAGTATAGACAAACCTGTGCATCTAGAAAAGTTTTAAGCCATAGCATGCCCTAGATTTAAAAAATCCAAATATGTTTTATGTTTTAGAAAATTCAAAGTGAAACTCAATTGTTTGTTTACTTTGCTATCTTCTGCATGGAAGAACGTGCACAGCAAAATCCAGATAAGTTTTTGAATTTTCTAAAACATACAATGCATATGAATTTTATTAATTTAGGGAATGTTATGCATTAAAACTTTTCCAGATGCACAGGTTTGTCTGTACTCAGAGTAAATGTTGAGGTAAAAACGCAGCCATTTTAGCCAAAGGGTTCAAATAAACCTTAAGTAAATCCGACTCATTCCGGTCTTTTCCAAAAATCTATATTTTCATCGAGAAGTAAAGTCATGAAGCAAATATCTGACTAAACGCAGGATTGCAACCACAAATTGCGTAGAAAGTTCGAATTTAGAAAAATGAAATTTTAATAGCAGGCTATACCTGATGCCTTTAGTTATCTATTATTCATGTTTTTCTTTGCCTAATACGTTCTCCTATTTATTTTTATTGTAGTTCTGAATTATCATATTGTCATTTTAATGTTATATTTAACAAAGCCATTAAAGTGTGAGGTTTGGCATGCCACAATACCAGGTCCAACCCACCATTTTTCATTTTAAAAATGTCCTGTACCAAGTCAGGAAAATGGCCATTGTTATATATCATAGTTTCTGGTGTGTAACATTTTTACGTTGTGTTTCCGTTGTGTCGTTTGTTTTCTCCTATATTTGAGTGTGAATTCACATTACCATAAGACGTGTCACGGTACTTTTCTATCCCAAATTCATGTATTTGGTTTTGATGTTATATTGGTTATTCTCATCGGTTTTTGTCTAATGCTTAGTCCGTTGCTGTGTGTGTTACATTTTTATGTTGTGTCGTTGTTCTCCTCTTATATATAATGCGTTTCCCTCAGTTTTAGTTTGTTACCCCGATTTTGTTTGTTGTCCATAGATTTACGAGTTTTGAACAGCGGTATACTATTGTTGCCTTTATTTATTTTCAGAATATGTTCCCGTCATCATCAAGACATTAATTGATTTAAATACAATAGAATTTAGCATACAACAACCAATCTAATTGTTAAACATGTTTTATACAATCGGCATATGATAATGAGACTGGACATACAGCATTCAATCACTATTGCTTTGCTTATTGCGTGTTTGCTTAAACACATAACAAGAATAAGAACATATTATGAGACTTTTGTTTTAATCGACATAACATCATATTGACCAATCTTTATTAAGAATCATCGTCATTGATTAACAAGCAATATCACGCTACAGCCAAAAAGTTTCTATTAATAAGTATTTTAAAATGTTTACAAATAAACTCTTTTATGTCTTCGTGTTGTTAATTATTGTCGTTCAAGGAAGTTTAAATACTATGCACTTCACCTGGATTAAACAATTATGAAAATGGCTTCCAAGAAGAAAACGGTAATTAATTCTTTGTTTATCGTTGTAGTTGTAAGTCCCTACCAAAAGCCAAGTAACTATCAATAAATGATGTTTTTTTTTTATTAATTACTTATAGTTTATTAGTTGTAAATTATACAATGTGACACTTCGTATTATTACTCGAAGGTCGCATGACTTTGTTAAGCAGTCATGTAATTGTCTGTTTTGTATATGGCGACCTCCATCAAATCTTTATGGTTATTGTAATTTGGTCATGTACTGTTTGAATTACAATTATACTATTTTAAATGTAAATAAAAAGGTAAGTTTTACAGCAGTTGGTGGCTACCGCTGATGGTAGATGGTCAACTGTTTCGGTTCTTATACATACTTGGTTTTTATATGAGCTTTAACACAGCCTTCCTGGTGAAGGTATATCCAAAAGAGTGCGTCGGGCTTATGAAATTTATAAAGATTGGTAGTTTTGTTTTACATTCTGGTGATTCCAATTTCCCATTTTTTTCCTTTTCAATCATGCTACGTATTATCAACCTGATTTGGTTGTCGTGCTAACTAATGTTACTGGTAGTCAAATAGATAAATTGTGTTGCAACATGAGCTGATACAGTGCAGATTTATAGAAACAGTATACGCATGAAACAAGAAATAGTAATGTTCACTTGGTCAGGTGTTCGCGGAATTTAGCTCACCTTGAAAGGTTGACGATACAGAATCCCCGTAAAAACCTATTGTGATAGAAATAATTCATTATCAAATAATCTGTAAAGGGATTTAGTGTATCGGAAAATGTCTTGTCCAAATCAGAAATACTGCAATTGTTTTTCATTTGTTATTGATTTTTTTTTTTGATTTTGTCTTGAAGTTATTTTTTTTTATCTCCTTTTTGACAGAATGGATTGATGTAAATAGAAATAATTCTTATATGATGTGCATATTAGGGAATACGTTTATATGCTTGGTAGACAGAACTTCCGGTAGTTGATCTTGACGTTAGTTATTTTTCGATAGACGACGTTGACCGAACTTCTGTTCGTAACCAATGTAAACAAGATGACGGCGATAATTACACCGACGTGTTTAATTTAGATTTATTATGCATGTCTCTATACTTAGTATGCGACGCGTAACAGTTTATAAGTAGGTGTTCGCTTATATGCATTTTATACGGTGCATTTGTTAGGGATATATTTCAGATTTCATTTATGAAAGGAAATCTATAGAGCAGAAATTTGATTTTTTTTTGTATCAATTCAAAATGTAGATTCAAATATTTTATTTATCAATTCAAACGATAAAGTAAAACTTCTTCAAAACTTATATATGATATATAATTCGGCGTCCGTAAAAAAGAAGCCAAGGAAAGTGTTTATCTCTTCTTCACAAATACGTATTTCATTGAATCTCGATATTTATCATGTTTATAATTTTTCTAACAATGACGTTCTACCTCCATAGGCCTGCAAATGTCATGGCGGGTCACATATATTCCCGGCCACGCCTATTCAATGATATAAATATACAATTTACGTGTGATAGAGGTTACGAGTATATTGAAAAATATATTCCCTGTCTCCAATTTTAAAGAATTATAAGGATTAAAGGCCTTTTTAAAGGACCTTATTGGTGTATAAGCTGGACCAAGTCACTCACAAACATATCATATAAGTATTTGTTCGTTAGTGAATAGGTCGAGGTTATTCACCAATAAATTCCTTTAAGAAGGCGTTTAATCCTATAATGTTTTTCTTTTTTTAGAAAATGAAGAGGAATTGGTCTTGCATTATAAAAGAAGCCAACAATTTCAATATAGTTCTCAACGTTTCTCATTCGAAAGATCTTGTTTTTGATATCATTTACGTATTGATTTATGATTCTGCGGGAGCCTTGTATACAAACATTTTTGCGAAGACATCAATGTCAGGATTTACGATACCAATTGTAGACGTGCTTAAACAATCGGAATACAAGATTCAGTTATACGGATTTAGAAATATCACTGTTGGTAGACACCAGTATGATAACGTTGTTTGCTATGGTGAAAGTGAATTTAAAGGCAAATATTGATTAAAAAAACGAGTATAGCATCATTCCACTACAAAAAAAAAAAAAACCACAAATAATCACGAAAAACCTATAAACATATGCGGTTACTCAAAACCCATTTTTTTTTACTGATTTATAAGTAATACTGTTGCACGTTCATAAATCATGTTGTAGTATATAGCAATGAAGTTAAATAGACTGGTTAATTTGTCTAAAGCTGGTAGTTAATAAGAAGGGAGCAAAAAATGATAGGACCACTAATATATCCGAGGTGCCGTATCCAAAAGAGCATACAACGGAGTCGTACATATTTTGCACATAATAACCTTGTTGAAATAGTCATCAAAGGTACTAGGATTATAATTTAGTACGCTAGACGCGCGTTTCGTCTACATAAGACTCATCAGTGACTCTCATATCGAAATATTGAAAGTGTCTTTTGAACAAAAATTTAAATACAATGCCTTTTAAATAGAAGGGCATATTTTGTTGTGCTAAGTTCCGAAGTACCTGTATTTGTACTATCGAATTTTAGATATATGTTATGAAAGGTATGTTCAATGTTTGATCCCAAGTTACAAGCAGTATAAAGTATGAATTTGACATATGATGTATTTACTTTATCTAAATTAAAGACAAAATAAATGTGTTTGCTTTAAATTGGAAAATCTAAAATTGTAAGCAATAAGGTAATACAGTGCTTGTTATATTACAAAAATGTAAATTACTGTCATTACCGATAACACAATGCAAAGATCTGCAATTTATATAATGTTTAATCGTTATCACTTTTTTAAAACCAGTTGCAGCTGTTGAAAACCAAACAGACCTCACAGTTGTCTTGGATAACGATAAGGATGCAAAGCTGCCTGGGGAATTAAATTCTAAGGTAATACGGCATTGAAACATTATTTTTGTAATTAACATAAAAAACCGAAACGATTTTAGCTACCAAGTTGTAAACTTTCCATTTCTAGGTAACAACATTCTAGCAGCACCTACATAACTCCCACTTAATACCATATTAAAAATTTCATTTCCTATCATGGTTTCCTTGATGGAGTGTCGTTAATCTTAACATTAAAGTAAAACCACAAAACTACTGAACTTCGGGGAAAATTCAAAACGGACAGTCCATAATCAAATGCAAAATCAAAAGCTCAAACACATCAAACGAACGGACAACAACTGTCTTATTCCTGACTTGGTACAGGCATTTTCTTATGTCGAAAATGGTGGATATAATCTGATGTTATAGCTAACTAAACCTCTTACTTTTATGACAGTCGTATACAATTCCATTGTATTTACAACGATTTGTGAACAAAATAAACAGACGTAATAGGTAAACATGTCAGATTGAGGATACATCAGTCAACGGTGTGTTATCATGTTACTATGAAAACAAACAGATATATAAACAAACATTTACAAAGACATAATAACACAATGATGCTATGCATAAGAACAGAGCCACATCACATGCAAGAAGAAACACAAAAAGGCACACAGACAAAGCACATTAGCAAAAACGAAAGACAAAAATACAGAAATAATCAATTACGGGATGTATATAAGGTCAGTGCAACTTCTTTCTTCTTCAGTAATTCTTCACTGATCTAAAGATTATGTACTGTTTTGCGCAGCGTGGCCTTTAAATATATTTATAAAAATACAAAAAGAATTGAAAAAATAAATTTGAAGTGAGCAAATTTAATATTCCTTTCTAGAATTTAACGGGCAGCATCAAGATTTTTTTTACCGTTATTTTGCTATCCTCTTTTTCAATCGAATAACACCTACCAACATGTTTTTACTTACTTACACGAGTAGAAAACGGGTGCTACATGTACAACTAGATCTTCTCACCCGCACTGAGCACATTGGATCAATAAAAATGAGAAAAGAAACGGGAAATGTGTGAAAGAGGCGACAACCTGACCAGATTAAAACAAAACTCAAAGGCCACAAAATAGTCTACAACACAGCAAAAACATCAGCTTCAGCAGTCCCCAAAACAAAAATGTGTACTAATTAAGCAAAAATGGAAGTTACAATAACCTCTGAAATACATAAACGAACCTAAAACTAAAAAGTATATACAATAAGATTGAGAAAGGAAATTGGGATTTTGTCAAAGAGACAACAAAATGACCAAAGAGTAGAAAGGTGCCGAAGGCCACCAAAGGGTCTTAAATACATCGAGAAAATCTAACAGTTGGCACTTAATCAAAAGTGTGTACTATTTAAGTGGTAATGAACGTCATACTAAACTCCGAAATATATAATTGAAGTAAAATTAAAAATCATACAAGACTTACAAAGGCTAAAGACTCCTGACTTGGGTAAGTGCAACACGTGGCGGGGGAAATATGTTTTTTTTTTATCCCAACCCCCCCTAATATATCTAACCAATGTAGAAAGAAAAACAAACACAGCAATATGCACAGTAAAACTCAGTTGTAAGGAATTCTGAGTTCGACGTCAGAAAAGGTAATAAAAAACTGAACAAAATGACAATGATACATAAATAAACTAAGGACTACTAGCAGTTTCTGACAGTACTGTTCCAGACCTTAATTAAGCTGATTCAAAGATGATGTCTTCATAATATGAATATAAAGCACTATCATTCCCGTTAGAGGTTTGGTATAATACTATCATAACATACACGAGAAGAACATAACCCGTACCATGGCAATAAATGGTTTTAAAATAAACGTGTTTATTGACGATGCAAGGACCCTATAAGTGATTCAATATTAAAGCCAAATTAAGCCATCTTTAATTACCTGACAACAATATCCCATCTTAATAAGTCTGTTCAATGGTTTTGTTAGCTTTTGAGGGGAATGCATACACTTTTGTGCTTTGTAAAGAATATTACCATAAAGGATTAGGTGTGAAATACCTGAACGTATAAGATGTCTGCATGTTGATTTATATTTACAAATGATGTCATCCCTCTGCTTATATCTGTAGCCAATGTTGGAAAAACAAACACACAGCAACATGCACAGCTATACTCAGTTTTAAAAAGTCATAGTCCAATGTAATAGGTAACAGAAAAAACAAGGAAAATGAAAATGATACATAATTTAAGGGAAAACTTGCAGTTACTGACCTCATGATCAATTAAACGGATTGAGATGTGTCTCATCAATCACTTCTTAGTGAGTGATTTATTCTTACAAAGATTGTTTGGATATTATTTGGTATCCACAGTTGATTAACATTGCATTTAGAGTGAGTATTGCAAAGTTGTGCCAACAGGAAGATATTTTTATCACAATATTTTGTCTTACTGAATAAAATTATAATTTCTTTTATATATTAATTTAGGGGACATTACCTACAGTTATTCATCGTCATCTGCCAGATAAATATGTCATAGAAACAGAATGTATGTACGTCGAGCCAGTAGAGTTCCTTGTCTTCATTAAACATGGCCTTAAACTATATGTTTGCAACTCATACAAAAGACACCTAGACTATGAAATCCCTATCAAACTCCCGTCAGCAACCATGGTCAAATGCAGAGTTTTAGCAACATGCAGGAAATCAATTGAAGAAAAAAAGTATTTTACATCAAGAACCACTGCACACAGTAAAATAATTGACTTCAAAACATGTAAGGATAGTCACATTTTTATATAACTTGTATCTTTATCCACGTCCAATTGTAATTCATTTGTTAATTGTAAATAATCAATAACATACAAAAATTGTTTATGATACTTTGATTTAAAAAATAGCTGATCAACAGACCAATGAATAAAAAGAGGCAGAACATACCAAAGAGTACATTCCAAACTCATCAGTCGAACAGAAACTTACAAGAGACGACGCAAAGACAAACCAGTCAATACTACACTACATACAAAAATAACTAATAAGCTACACTTACCCCACCAAAAACCGGGGGTGATCTCATGTGTTTCGAAAAATCCCGCGACCAGAGGCGTCCTTCAGATGGCCCGTAAACAAATATTGAAATGAAACTGTATTGGAATGGTTAATAATAATACTAAGAAATAGAAATATCTCAGTATATAAGCTGACAATAACCCTTTTGTCGAAATGTTTTGTTCTTAACTGACCCACATTTACAATAAGTGTATGTAGTATCCTTGACTTCAAGTCCGATGGGATGAATGGTTCAACATAGTCGCCTTATTAAAATTGTCAGTGAGATGATATCATATACCAGAATACAGCGGTACGTCTAGTTTAAGGATAACATAGCTTCCCTTCATTATCCCTGTGAAGCTCATGTGTGCAGTTAGCCTTATATAGATAAAGGAATAATTCAGCAAAACGGAAGCAATGATTGTTCCCATGATAATGCCGATTATTTGTTAAAACACACGTTTTTGAAACCTAATCTGTCAATAAAAATCAATCAAATATGTTGACGATGTCAGTTTAACAGAATGTTTTTGTTTGAATCAGATTGGGTTTATTTTACAAAGTTTATTTGGATATTTTTTGTATTTACATTTGATTTACATTGCATTGCAAAGTTACTATGCAGGCCTGCTTTGATTGCTGATCAAATTAATGTTAATACTTTGGAAGTGATTCATTGAGTATTAAACAGACAGTAAATTTGATAGTTATATTTATTCTGATAATTAAGCTAGCAAAACTTAATTATTTGCATTTTAAAAGACACTCAAATAAAGGCAACAGTAGTATACTGCTGTTCGAAATTCATAAATTGATTGACAAAAAAACAAATCTGGGTTACAAACTAAAACTGAGGAAAACGTATCAAATATAAGAGGAGAACTAAGACACAACAGAAACACAACATTAAAATGTAATACAAAACTATTTATAGTTAACAGAAATAGTTTGTTAACAATTTAAGAAGATCGTGTATAGAAGAAGAGGGGCAAAAGATACTAGAGGGACAGTCAAACTCATAGATCTAAAATAAACTTACAATACCATAGTTATGTTATGGATGTAACGTAGACAAGGGATATCGAAATATGAAATCTGTTAGTTGTTGTCTGAGAAAAAAGTATTTATACCATATCGTGCACTGTCACGTATAAAAAGTAAAATCTTAAAAATACTGAACTGTATGTGAATCTAAATATTTTTGTTTGTTTTTGTTTTAGTGTTTAAAAAAGAAGATGTTTACAACCTGTATCAGTTGGCCTTATCATTTGGAACACAAAATGGAAACTCAAGTTTACGTCCGATTCGATATTTCTACAGAAATAAAACAGAGGAATATTTTACTATTATACAACTTCACACTAAAGGGGAAATGCGACCATATCTAAAGAATAATGGAGCTGAACGGGGTTCAGTGCTAAACGGAAGAGTTAAAGGCTTATTTTTCAGTACCTTAGTTGACAAAAGTACAAATAGACCACAAACATTTTCTCACTATGGACCTGTGCGTTTGTACGTTGAAGCACATGTTATGTGTAACCCCGCATGTAATCTTTATTTCTCTGATTTTTATTGTCATAACATTAGGCATCATCTGACAGTGGTATTAATGCCTAAATCATCTCCTTGCAATGAGCTATGCCGGCAATACCTCCATCAGTTAGACTTATTTAACAATCCATATCTTCGAGTATTTCGATTTCCGAATGGATCATCTTGTGTTTTAGCAAACATGGACATAATTGTAGAAATATTTTACACAGAAACTGTAAACGTTTCGCGCATTTTAGAAACAGGTCGCGGTTACATGGAGAGAACTCCAACAATTGGACGTGGTTTTGCTCCATCTTCTGGGATTCCGAAGAAATCAACGTGTGAAATATGCAATATTAATCTTATATCTCCTAGTGAAAACAAAAAAAGACAAAATATTTGAAGATATGTGTCATGAGTAATATACACATTAACTTGTGTTATGTCTTTTGATTGAGTTAAGTGATTTCAATTGATATTTGATAGTGTGTCTCTATGTTGTGATGCTACTCTATTGTTTCAGATAAGGGTGAATGTTTGGTATCATTAAAACGTTAAAACCCGCTGCAATTGATTGCACCTGTCCTAAGTCAGGAAGCTTGATGATCGGTGTGAGTAAAGGCTCCATGTTGAAGACCGTACTTTGAGCTATAATGTTCTACTTTTATAAATTGTGACTTGAATGGAGAGTTGTCTCATTTGCATTCATACCACATCTTGTTATATCTAATAAAACACACATAAGTAATGATAATAAATATACAACAATTTCTATGTAGTCTATATGTTGTCTAAAAAAAATCATATTAGGCATTTTATAAAATTGAGAATGGAAATGGGGAATGTGTCAAAGAGTCAACAACACGACCATGTATAGAGCAGACAACAGTCGAAGGCCACCAACGGGTCTTCAATGCAGCAAGGATTCCCGCACTCGGAGAGGTCCTACAGCTGACCCCTAAACAAATATGTTACTAGTTCAGTGATAATGGATGTCATACTAAACTCTGAATTATACACAAGAAACTAAAATGAAAAATCATACAAGACTAACAAAGGCCAGAGGCTCCTACCTTGGGACAGGCGCCAAAATGCGGCAGGTTTAAACATGTTTTTTGATATCTCAACCCTCCCCCTATACCTCTAACCAATGTAGATATACGCATAGTAAAACTCAGTTTAAGAGAAGTCCGAGTCCAATGTCAGAATAGGTAACAAAAGAAGCTAACCAAAATGACAATAATACATATATTAACAAAGGACTACTAGCAGTAACTGACATGCCAGCTCAAGATCTCACCTAAACTGATTGAAAGATTATGGCTTCATCATATCCATATCAAGCACAATTCATCCCGTTAGGGGTTTACTATTATACCATCATAAACTATATGAGAAGAACATAACCCGTGTCATGCCAACAAGTGGTTTTAGAATTAATATGTTTAGATCTATAAGTGAATTAATATAAATTCTTTTTTCTAAATATTTTCTCTTTAACTCAATTATATCTTTAAAGTTGTTCATACTTGACACAGAACAGTTTATCACACAAAAGTTTGGCGAAATACAGTATATGCATTCGACAAAAACTTCCAGTACATGGTTTAAAGGGTGCGTCCTAAGTAAAACTTCGAAAAGCCGATAAACCCTTTATCAAATAAGGCAGAGAGAAAACAAAAAAGAGAAAAAATGTTCATCTAGAACTATATACTTAACTAAAAAATCCCTAAAAAAGAAAAGGCTTTTACTCGGTTTTTTTCTTAATTTGCTTCAAGTTTTAAACCCTTACCTGCTGTAAAGTATTACGATGTTTTGTATAAAATCTTCAACTATATAAAAAAGAAGATGTGGTATGATTGCCAATGAGACAACTATCCACAAGAGACCAAAATGACACAGACATTAACAACTATAGGTCACCGTACGGCCTTCAACAATGAGCAAAGCCCATACCGCATAGTCAGCTATAATAGGCCCCGATAAGACAATGTAAAACAATTCAAACGAGAAAACTAACGGCCTTATTTATGTAAAAAAATCAACGAAAAACAAATATGTAACACATAAACAAACGACAACCACTGAATTACAGGCTCCTGACTTGGGACAGGCACATACATAAATAATGTGGCGGGGTTAAACATGTTAGCGGGATCCCAACCCTCCCCCTAAACTGAGACAGTGGTATAACAGTACAACATAAGAACAAAACTATAAAAATCAGTTGAAAAAGGCTTAACTCATCAGATGGACAAAAATACAAGTGGACGTGGCCGGGTACTTATACATCCCGACAAAAAGAGATAGCAGGATCTGCCTAAATTGCGATCACACCAGTTTTTGGTTTTGTGTTTCTTTCCATTTCTGTGCATATTTTCGAATACATCCCCAAGACTACTCCAACTACGAACAAATGGCGATCTCGACAAATTAAACAATGTCCCCCTTATGCAAATTTACTCGTACACTCATGCTATAACCAGATGTCAATTTACCAACAATGATAAAAGCTGATGTCGACATCGACGATGTGAGAACTTTAATAAATGACCAGTCTAATTATGAACTTATGAAAGAGATAATACAATCACACGATGAAACAGAAGAGCTGAAACAATCAATTCAATGTCTGAAGTTATCTTAAAGTTCATTGAAAAAGGCAACAGTAGTATACCGCTGTTCGAAAGTCATAAATCGATTGAGAGAACACGAATCCGGGTTACAAACTAAAACTGGGTAAAAAAACTCATCATAGACACCAGGACTAAATTTTGTATATACGCCAGACGCGCGTTTCGTCTACAAAAGACTCATCAGTGACACTCGAATCCAAAAAAGTTAAAAAGGTCAAATAAAGTACGAAGTTGAAGAGCATTAAGGACGAAAGTTTCTAAAAGTTTTGCCAAATACAGCTAAGGTAATCTATGCCTGAGGTAGAAAAGCCTTAGTATTTCAAAAACTCAATATTTTGTAAACAGGTAATTTAGAAACATAACCATATCAATGATAAAAAGTGCTGACTCCTGGGCTGGTGATGACCTTACCTTGGTGTCAGAAGAACTGGATAAGACAAAAGAAAGTATTCCATGAAACAAAGGTAGTTATATACATTTATACATTCTTTTCCCGGATTATTCAGCGTTATATATTTGATGATAAATGCAACTAACAGAGTCGATTGTTTTGGAAGGGTACAGGGTTAATATTTTTGTACTCCCGCCTAATGAAAATGCAGATTTTTTTTTATGTTACCGATATTTCAAAATACTATTTGGTTCACATTTAATTATGTTGAATGGTTCATTACGTGATATAGATACAATGGATAAGTGTTGATTCTTGAAAAAGAAACCATGAGCCCGGAGGGCGAATGTTTTGTTTTTCATGAATCAATGCTTATCCATAGCATCTATAACTTAAACTATTGTGTTAATGTCTTTTAAAAATTAACGCCTATTCTTAATTAGAAGGTATTGTAAGTGAGTTTAAATAACCATGCTATCGTGTCAAATAAAAATTTATTATAACACAACATGTCTGTCTTTTAAGATCTTCATATTATCAGGCATCTGCATATTATCTGTTTTTATCAAATAAAATATATTCGAACTTATTGCTATTAAAATTGAAAATGGAAATGGAGAATATGTCACAGGGACAACAACCCGACACAGAACATATATATAGTGCATATAATAGATATTTTTCCTAAATTTCTAACAAGAATCGAATTCTATGCACATCACGATTTTCTAGCATATGAATTTGTGCAAATAAACGTTTGTAAAAGTATGTAATAAAACAGATGAAAACATATTATATTAATTCTATTTGATAAAACAAAAATGGACAAATGTGTGGAATATCCAACAATAATCCGATAATAAACGACCAAACTCGTTTTTATTACACAAAATATCCACAATAACATGCAAAACAAGAACAAAAACAGAACAAGATGTGTCAAAGCGACACGAATGGCCCCGTCCCAAAAAGTTAAAAAAAAGTTTGCAATTTCAATAACACATGTGGACACAAACATGATGGTAGTCTCACATTGATATGTTCATAATTATAAATTAACTGTTAATAAAACTCAGCTCAAATATGGAGGCCTATAGAAAAAAGTATGTATAACAGTTAACAAAATTCAGCTCAAAATGTGGAGACCTATAGAAAAAAAGTCTGTATAACTGTGATTTTCAACAATTTTCAAAGTTGTAAACCCTTAATTTTGGCAAGAATTAATGGAGAGGAACAAAACTTAAACTTGATCTGTAACTCATCATGAGTAACTCACATACCAAAAAGCAGCCCAATATCTGAAGGTGGAATATGTCATAGGGAAATACAAAAGGTAAGTTTTTAAAAATAATTCCATTAGTGAACAAAAATCAGTAAATTAGTCAATTCAAACTTAATAAAATTAGGCACACAGAGAAAACAATAAAATATAATCTGGTGAGTCCATTTCAGCTACAGATTTAGGAACCGTTGATTCCAGAAAAAGAATCCACGGTAAATGAATAGGCTGACGTCACCACAATGGTTTAACTTGTCCTTATTGTCTAAATCTAAACTACTTTTCCTTTAATAAAAGTTTACTTAAAAATTAAATGTAAACACTAGTCGTTAAAGGTGTCCTGACATTTTAGAATAAAAATTCCTCTATGGTTTTAGGTGATAAATCCTCATTTTGAAGCCACAGTGAATCAAAATGAGAGAGTTTTTAAGCACAGGACGGGTATGGATATCAAATGGGGGAGACAAATAATTGGTCATTAAAAAAAAATCAAAATTTGTGACAACACTCCCGGAAATTAAAAGAGTTAATGTATTACAAGAATAGGTAGAATTATCCACTACAATTTCCCCATATTCATGTAGACACAATTCGATGGTATACTTTACATATATGGAGAACATATCTCCACGTTGCACGATACTAAAAAAGCTATGTTTCCTATCACAAATTGTATACAATGAATCTAGTAAATCAAGGACGGAAAAGATGTTAAAAAACACATTTAGTCTAAAGAATTATCTCAATAACATTTTGTTAGTGCAAACAAACATACATATACTGATTTTCCATAGATATATTGAGTGTTTGCTTATTATTCAGTGGCAAATATTTCGTATCAAAGTATTCTTGATGCGTAATTGGAGGGCGGTCGTGTATAAGTCGAAACATCTAAGACTGCACAATTTCAAAAGAATTATACACTCCATTATAAAACAAATATTGACACAGACGCTAACAACAATGCAATTCTGATTTCTTAATAACTCAGAAAACAAGTAGATTAATACAAACATGAACAGAATTACAACTTCGTATGCTTCATAAACAGTTATCCGTTTTATTATTGTGAATGTATGAATTATTTTAATTCAGACCAAACACATTATTGATAAATTGAAATAAACCTTTGAAATAAATCATTTAGGAGATAACTGTATTGTATTTTAAGCTCCGACGGCATCAATTGGGGATTTGATTGTCGCAAATTAAGTTTACTGGCGACGCGTTAGCGGAGACAGTAAACGGGTATTTGCGACCATCAAATCCCAAATTGATGCCGTCGGAGCTTAAAATACAATATTGTTATCTCCATTCTAATGAAACTGACAGAAAACAACGTTAAAACATGTATATAAAATCTGTCATATGCCGTCTGCGGTTGCAGATGCCATGTGAGAAAGTGACGTTATCCAATCAAAATGAACATTACAAACGTTGTTGCATTAGAATGAAATATATTATGCATGAATGTGTACAGATGGCTACTCGTAACTAAATACTACATATGCCACAAGATTCATATGTTTCATTCAATGATCGATTTGAAGGTTGTTGTGTTTCTTATGAAATACTATAATGAAGGAATCATATTTCCTATAGCAAAAGGAAAATATGTGTATACGTTTTTCATATTGATGACGATGTTCAATTCAAACACAACGAATAACATGCGTTCGGAACTTTTCTGTCTTAAATGTTCGCTCGGAGACCAACGTATGAAAATTTACATGACGAAATTAATTTTCTGTGTATATACTGTTTGTTTGTCAAATTTTTAAACTGCCAAACAGAAAGAATGAAAATTGCACTCTTAATTAAAAGATTGATTGCTGTTTGTTGAACTTTTGTAACGTTAAATCATGCATATTCAGAACGATCTGAAATTATATTCCCGCCTATAAACGTTTTAAATAATGTGATGCCTTCAACATCGTAAAGGTGATCATCCTTGGAAATATTCATAAGTAGGCCAATGAAAAAATGAAACCACTTATACCACTAGACCACTTGAGTTCTTAATTACTGTCTTATACATCAATATCATTGGCAGACAATTTTCTTAGAAACAATATATCCTTGACAGCAAATGGCGACATACTACGCTGCATATATATGTAATTTGATATATTGAATTGATCATTTATTTCAGTCTTACAAAATGAAAGTTGGCATGGCCGTACATTAATGATTTTTTTCTCAAAATACAACACTGTCATGTTTCGTTTGCATTGATCTATCTGTTCCTTCCCTTTCATAAGAATGAAAAAAAAAAAAAATGAGAAATGAATAAGTAGACCTTCAGTTTTTTAAACTATCAATTGTACATTCCATTAACGAGATAGTCAATTCTAGAGTAATGTCGTTTTTGCCAGCTATCAAAACATCGTTTTCCTATTAGAACAAGAACAGCAAAGAAAAATAAGATTCCAAACGACAGTGCTGCAATGAGGGCGGCGGATAGCACATTGGACTCCTCCTTTTCTTCCTTCATCTGGTTAGTATCAGCAAAAGTTATGTTCAGATCTCCTGAAATGGAATAAATATGAATACATAACAATATTATTCTTTTATAATATATTATCACGAGGATTTATGTAAATTTAAACAAAGAAAGTTTTCAAGTCGGTTTGATAGTGAGTATCTAATTCATTGGAACGACAAACGCATAATAAGATCATGATTCTCAATAACCAAAATAAGCCCATGTCAAGCATTACAGACGGGTAATTTAAAATTACATGTAAATTCAAAATGTGTATCCAATATGATAAATGAAAGACAGGTAGGGACAATCTAATTTCAAATTTGACATTTATGAGTTCAAGTTGACAATTTTTTGTTTCAAATTGGCATTGGAAGTGAGAAACGTCAACATAGAAATTGGCAATGTTAAAGGGAAACTCGGGAACAAAAAAAAGAAGAAAAAAATTATATTTTGTTCTTTAAGCATAAAAAACACACGTTCATAATGCAGTCTTTTTTATTTAATCTTGAATGAATAACTTTCTGATTATTTTAACAATTGTTCGCGTACATTTAAGAAAGCGAATGGCGTACATGTAGTTGCGCATGGAAAACAGGATCACTTCAATTGCATTTATCGGACCACAGATGAATTATCACGTTGTGATTGGTTAAATGCCGTCACGTGGTGACCCCCGATGAGACCGTATGGGGTTAGTAAGTTTCATATGGGGTTCATGACGCGTTAATGGCGACGTCATCTTTTAATGTTGTTGTGTTTCATTGTTTATTTTTCAACAAAACGCCGCAGAAAAAGTCCAGCGTCCGATAAATTCGTTATACGGTTAACTACTGACCCCCTACGGATCCATAGAGGGTGAATAAAATTCATAGGGGACTCGGCCTCCGGCCTCACCCCCTACGGATTTTACTAACCCTCTATGGATCCGTATGGGGTCAGTAGCGAACCATATAACTTATATTATCGGACCACAGATGAATTATCACGTTGTGATTGGTTAAACGCCGTCACGTGCATAACAAAAATAAAGACTATTATGATCAACAAATATATATAAAAAAAGTTATAAAGTAAAAATGACAAGGACTACTGTAAATAAGATGTGATGCACAACATAATGTTTTTATCAAAGGGAATATGAAAAACCCTTAGGTCAATGCATGCATACATGTAGGAATAAATGTTGATTTATTTATCTAAGCTAAGGTGAATCACTACATATATGACGGGAATTTGAAATATGTCTAATTGGTACAACACACTTCAAAAATGTCTTAAATGAAATAGGCATAATTGATACAACTCTTATAATGAAATCGGTGTTGATATAGAAAATATATATTCCACAAAAGATATAGTCTACCCAAGCCTTAAACTAAGTTTTTTCTATGCACAAGCAAAAATTCTTGTCTCAAATAGTGCAAAATATTCTAAAAAGCGAGATTTGAACATGTGCATAAAAATTAAAATAACGCATTCACTCGACTCTTTTAAAGAGCACTTTAAGTGTCAAATTATTTCTTCTTCTTCTAATTTTGTACCAATACACATCTTTATATGAAACAGCAATAGGAATAAAAGGCTCAACGAAATATGGAAATGAAGAGGTCTCATATTTTACAATCCCTTGGCAAGAATCTTCACATTGTTTCAGTCTGTAATATATTAAGTACTTATGACTCCGATTTTGAATATTTGATAAAGATGGATTCTCCAGAACTGTATCCAAACCTTTAGTTAATCAACTTTCTTGCTGTCGTCGGCCCCTTGGCTGATATTGGTTATAAATCGGGTTGATACAGAATGTGATACGGTTTTGCCATGAATTATTCTCTTTGCATTAAGCGGACCCCATCTACTATAATTGCTACTCTCTTAACTAATTGTAAACAGTTTTAAAAGAAACGTTGAATGATAAAAGAAATCCATTTCACTTAGTAGGACAACACCTTCTGTTAACTCTCTACCCCTATCCCCTCAAAAAAGACTATTGAAATTGATAACAGCTACTTTATATGCATATACTTTTAAAATGTAATTTTGGACAAGAATAAATGCCATTGTATCTACTAGAAACTAAGTTAACTACAACACAACCATTAACACAGACCGATTTTTGAGTGATAATAATTACCGAAGAAAATTGTGTTATTTTGAATCGTAATTTCATCTTTAAATGCCGTTTTCGATATTTCGTTATCAGGTACTACAACTGTAGCTGTATTACTCATAAGAGTTTGGTTATATGTCTGAATGGTAGCTGCTGACTCATTCCAAACTGTAGATATGACTATATCAGCAGTTGCTGACGCTGGTGTAACATGTATTAAATCTTGCACTATTTCAGAGCTGAAATTTACATCCGCAGACACTGTTTGGTTAAGAGTTTTAATTGATAGTATGATATCAGAGAAGTTTTTCATTCCTGAAATTAATACATAAAACTATTGAATGCATCAAGAAATACGTATTTTGTTTCCTGTTTATATGCAGATTTTTATACCGATTATTATTTGTTTAGTATAAAACAAAAGATGTGAGGTATTCATCTATTACTCAAAAGCAGTATGTGTAGATGAAAAAAAAGGCAGCTGTGGCACACATTAGATAATTTATCTCAATAATACATACGACAAAACTTGAACTTTTGTAAATAAGAATAATTTAATTCAACTAATCATATTTTGTTAGTAAGTAAACTCACTTAAAAACCGTTCAAACAATATGCGCTCTGTACTTTGAAAACTAAAATAACTCTAGCTAAAACAAATGTCGGTAAATTTGTCATACCTCATCTCCTTTATATTTGACGGAAAAAAACAGTGCGCAGTTAGTTACTTAATTTACAAAATCATCAGTCGTTTTCAAAAATAGTCCAAACAAAACAGCGATCATGATAGTTTGAACAAATATTAGGATACATGTACTTACAACCTCAAAACAGTAAGATAAATAATAAACACTGCCTCGAAAATTGATGAAGTCGTTGAACAATGTTTTTCTCTCTGTAGAGAACGGACGGATATTGGGTAAACACAATTTCCTTTTGACCTCGGATGGGCGCAAGACAATTTATTCAGGTTCAATGGTCTACAATTTTGTTTTTGCGAAGATTGTTTGGAAAACCAATATTCAAGCAAGTTCAAGTCTAGGTAAGTCATATCTGTAATGTTTATAACAAATCACATTTATAACCTAAATATAGTACCTTGAAATCAAAGAAGTAAACCGGACGACTTTGAATCTTCCATAGTATTTATTAAATCATACACGTACCTGCTGTTATTGGTTTTACTGTAGATTTCGACATGTTGGTTGCTTCTGTTGTTGATTGGTTTGTGACTATCGGTTGTGTATCATTGTCTGATGTTGTCATGTCCTTTGTTGTCGTTGTTACTACTGTGCTCAAATTCTCGGTTGTTTCCCTTGTTGTTACTTCCGTTGTAGTAGTAGTAGTTGGTGTTGTTGTTGATGTTGTTGTTTTATTTACTGTGTTTGTAATATTTAAAGCTTTCGTCAACGTATTTATTATTGTGTTTGTTGTAGTTATCTTCTGTGGTGATGTAACATTATGTTGTTCTGTCATTGCATGATTAAGTGTGGTTTCAAGTTCTGTCAAATTCGCCATGGTTGGCTCGGAAGTTAATTTAGTTGCGTTAGGTAATACTGTTTTAGTTATTGTATTTGTGGTACTGTTTACAGTCGTTGGAGGATGAACACTACTCGAGTCGTTATTACCTTGTTCGTTTGTCACCACGACTGATGGCTTCAATGAGGCTTTAGTTGGATCCTGGTTTGTAGCTAATACCATTTGATTAGTTACTGGACTACTTCCATTAGTTTGTTTTACCTCAGTGGTTGACGATATATTTTGAGTTGTAGAACTAGTAGATGATGTTAGTGAAACAGGACTATTAGTTTTACTTGTGTTTGATAATGGATTATTACTTGAAGGTGAATTGTTTGTATTCGTTGACGTTGAAGGTGAGCTGTTAGTATTCGTTGACGTTGAATGTGAACTGTTGGCATTCGTTGACGTTGAAGGTGAACTGCTGGTTTTTGTTGACGTTAAAGGTGAACTGTTGGTATTCGTTGACGTAGCTGAGTGCGTTGCCAATGACACGGAAGTGGTACCTTTTGTTGTGAGATTGTTCGTGTTTGTGGAAAAAGAGGAGGATGACGACAGAGGAATGTTGGTGTTCTTTGTATTTCGATCCTGTTTCAACAAATCTGAATCAACGTCAGTATCATTAATAACTTCTAAAACTTTTTCTCCTATAAATTCCTGATCTTTTGGGGGTGGATCCGTTGTGTCAATTTCATTTTGTATAGTGGTGGTATCATCCTCATCTCTTTTCAAAACATAACTTATAATAGAACCTGAGTCTTGAAATTGACAATTCTCCAAAGGTAAACATTTGTATAGGAAACAATTATCACCGGTTACAGCAGCCAGACTTTGATTGAAAGAAGCAATGTTACATTTGTCTGAAATTAATAAAAAAAATTAAATTATAAAACATAATATTTTTTTTTAATGTATTTTAATATGAGTAAAACTCTATTCAACAGATAGGAAAAAAATATTTATTCCAATAACAATAACATAAAAGACATAAAAGAAAAATTAAAAGGAGTTTTTGTAGCAAAAGTTGAATTTTATTTTTTCGTGTATTTGATCATTAACTATTTTATTTCGAAAAGATGGGGCATGTATTTTGCATATTAAAGTGCGAATTCTTCACACACATGGCAGATGTGTGATAAAATAAGTAAACTGACGAGGCTTGAAAACTATTTTTTAACCACCTTTATAAAAAACTGAAGACTCAAATTTGATTCCATTTTCTTTATTTTATCCTTAATGTCTTTACCTATTAATGTTCATAATACTCTATCGAATTTCTTTTTACCACAGTAATTTGGGAAATAATACCTAAAAATGGGAATAGAATTGGGAATGTGTCAAAGGTACACAACCCGACCAAAAAGCAGCTTATCATTCGTGTGTCGACCACTCTAAACGTTTGTTTGGAAGTATAGAATCGAGAACAATATCTTTTGCTATCAATACACGAAGTACCTAGTACGTGAAATTAATATCCAGTTGTAAACAATATGATCTTCCCAAATCTGATTATACGATGTGATAAAATAAAGAAATTCTCGAGATATAGTATGGTAGACCCTTCGCGCCATTAGATGTTTTTTTCTATAATAATTACAAGATAAGGAGATGAGATATGATTGCAAATAAGACAACCATCGACCAGAGAACAAATGACGCAGCTGTTAGTATGCTTGACCTACCTGTATTACAACATTGCTCTAAACAGGATTCACGTGAATTCTCATTAAGGAAGGACAACTCTTCGGCACTTGGGTTGGTGAATGAGAACATCTTGTCCACCAAAGGAGCATCAAAATGTGTTTCTGGTCCACAATGGGTAATGGATTGAATCAAATGAAAATTAACGAAGGAATAAAGCAGAAGGATGAACATCGTACGCTTTGTTTTCGTTTCAACAGGTTCCTGTAAGATAAAGGATAGAAAAACAAGTTTACTACAAACTAGTCAAAATAACTTATGGTTCTGATTTGTGTAAGAATTAAGTAAAGGTTCGTAAGAAACTGTTTGGCATATATAAAATCTTGGTTTAACTGCTACAATGGAAAGGCTTGTGATATAAAAAAAAGAAGAAGATGTGGTATAAGTGCCATGAAGACAATTATCCACAAGAGACCAAAATGACAAAAATTAACAACTATAGGTCAATGAACGGCCTTCTTTAATGGGTAACACTAAAACCGCATGGTCAGCTATAACAGACCCCTTTAGTTTGATGAACATTATATTATATAATCAATAGGATAACACTTAAATATTTTGTTTGCGCTCTGTTAAGCCCAAAATAAAGCATAGAATATATTCAAAAGTTTACACAAAAGAATGGGATGCGTTGCTGGTCTTATTAACTATGAAAGACATTATCTGACGACCGAAGTACAATGTTGTTGTTCCATTAATACTTAGTGTATGCAGTCGTATTCAAACGTGATGATCATGGTTACATTTGAGTAACAATTCGAAAACATTGCCTTTCTTTTTTTTTTTTTAAAGAAGAGCATGGTTTTAGTGTCAACGACATACCATAAGGATGGCCATTATCACCTAGACAGACAGACGGGTTTATGAATTTAGAAAAACTCTACTGTCATGAAATTAGAAAATAAATATTACAAACAATATAATCATGTACATATTACGTCATTGTGTCTGTAAATTAAATTTAAATCTGTTTGCATGTTTTGTTGGTTAAACCTAGTCGACATGGTTGTTGTGCCTATAATCAGTTTTTTCATTATACATGTCAATTTTCACTATTTGTTTCATATTTTTTACTTTTCCTCATTAAGAGGGGTAAAGGTACATTTTTGTTTTATGTAGAAGGGGATATAAATTAAAATTCATATTTTTTTAAATGATTTACCGAAAAAGGAGTTTACATCAGAGCTTTTTCAAATATATAATAAAAGTATGGACCACGAGGCTACACGCTACAGGTTGTGCAAAATTTTAGAATTGTGTATTATAGACTTTCCATGGAAAACACTTTTTTGTGTGATAGAAGGAAAAAACTTAACCATGGAATTTTAAGATAAAATATGAGAAACAGCTCTTTTATTGCGCATACAAAACGTAAAAAAATAGGAGCAAATGACTTGTTTTCTGATACAAAATAAAAAAAATGTAAAATCATTACACATTCTAATATAAAAAGAAAAATATTGCCTGAGTTGTCTTCCTTAATATGAGGAAGATGAAATCTGTATTTGTAAAAAAAAAAAGTGGAATTAGTATGACAAAACACACCATTTTCCCAATTATACATTCTTCTGTCAAAATTTAACGTAGAAATAAGAAAAAACAACAGACTATGTATGCTATTAAAATCGAGAATGGGCTTATAGATATAGACAGACAACAATATTTAATCTCCAACGACAGCAGGAGCAAAGTCATAAGACACTTTGACCAAGACAGAACAAAAACTGACACCTATAGACAGTCATTATTTCCAAACTAAAAGACCATCAGGTATTGGAATCAACTTCCGTCTAAAACAACCTCGGTCGTCATGACAGAGGGATTAAGAACTGTTCTGAAAGAATCCTCTTAAAGGATTTAAACAGCAAAGCCTGTATATAGTCTTAAAATGAAAATTGATGAATTTTTAAATGTAAATAGCTTTGAGAAGGCTAGCCTTACACTGCGCAAAATTTTTGTGGGACCATACACATTAAGTTTCTTACTTGGAGGAAGAGGAAAATTTGCACATTTATTAAATACAATGTATCTAGGCCAATTGCTGTCTGCTAATTTTCAATGTACATGAAGGGGAAGACACTCGAGCTACCTTAACGGGGTATGTGAAAGGTAAATATGATTAAAAAGTTATTGTAACAACTTAAGCCCGTATTATCAATTTACTCAAGTAAATATCAAAATATTGGCTACATAAAAAGGGATATATGTATTGATACACTTGTTTGGCTGTTTCAGTAAAGATAGCGTCTTGTACAAAATGTACATATTTCAGAAACTGTTAACAAACAGAGAGATTGCAATAGCTAAAACTTCAATTAGCCAACAAGAATATTAATTATACAATAAAAGAAAAGTCAATATGTTCACATCCATCATTGTCCATGTTTGCAAGAATAAAAAGACCTACTTTATATACCCAAGACAAAAATAACGTCATACAAATTATGCGTTTTTCGCTTGTTTAAATTTTCAAAATCACACTATAGTTTTGAATATATGTTTATCATGACTAAAATGTTAACAGATCGTCTTCTTCAGGTTATAAATTTTGAAATTATCAATAAACATTCAGAATTCAACTCCATCAGGCAATATTGACCTTTTTTAGTTTTTGCTGTTAATTTAGGTCCTTTTTCATTTTTAACTGTTTCAGTTTTTATACAGCCTTGGCTTTTAAATATTCGGGTTTGAAGGTAAATCCAGAATTCGGACGCAGGAAATGTATAAAGTATGAAAAAAGATGTGGTTTAATTGCCAATGAAACAACTCTTCAGAAGAGATCAAAGGAAAGGGTTGTTTTAATTTTTCCTTGCAATATTAAAAGTTTACAGCTGTCTTTCTTACTTCAATAATGTTTATTGTTTTACATAATAATCAAGTTATCCAATCCCTAATCGATTGAATTATAAGAATAAAACATAATTGATATTCGTTATTCAATATTATATGTATTAAAAAACCTCATTGTCGTTTGTTTGTGTGGTCATGGGCGTTTCTCTTTTATATATATATACATGTATATTAGACCGTTGGTTTGTCCGTTTGGATGGTTGTATACTAGTCATTGCTATTTGGTGTGAGCCAAAGCTCCGTGTTGAAGGCCGTACTTTGACCTATAAATAACGTTTTATACATTATGACCTTGATGGAGAGTTGGTTACCACATCTTCTTGTCTATATTCATCATAGATTAAATTTGTGTATGCTAGACGCGCGAAATTCTACAAAAAACTCATCAAAAGGTGCTTAATTAAAAAAAATATGAAAAGGCCAAATAAAGAACGAAGTTGAACAGCATTCAGGAACAAGAATTCTGAGATGTTATGAGAAAAAAGTAAATTCACAAAAATACTGAACTCTGCGGAAAATTCAAAAGCCCAAACACTTCAAACGAATGGATAACAACTGTCAGAATACAGAAACTAAGGTTCGAATTTTCTTGCAAAAGCGGGCTTTGCTCATTGTTGAAGGCCGTACGGTGACCTATAGTTGTTAACTTCTGTGTCATTTTGGTCTCTTGTGTAGAGTTGTCTCATTGGAAATCATACCACATCTTCTTTTTTATACCTATATAGTGTTTGGCTATTTTTAAAGGCCCATTTTGGACATATATTGTAGTTCCTAAATTATCAATATATCCTTATCATCAAATGTTATGTATCGCATGTACCTGGTGATTTTTTTTTTCATCGATCGTACCAAAATCATTAATTTGTAATTTGTGTTTTTAGATCGAATTGAGTAACATGTTTATTTCTTCTTTATTCGATATTATACGAGTTAAATACTATTGATGTTAACCTTACTGTTCAATTAAACAATATAAATAGTATGTTTTATATTGAATTATTATAGTGCACATTTTATTTAGCGGTTAATTTTTGTAAATTCCTATCCTAAAGGTAAATGAACTAGCCATGTACTTTTGATTTGAAATACTTGAATGGGATATTTATGGTTTGAACATTAAAACCGTTACCGACAATGCACATTTTGATGTTATTCAATAGGTGTTTTTAACTAACTAAAGATAAGGAATACATATTTAGGCGATACTGTGGATTATCTGGAATTATTTTTAGTCACGAGAATTTAGGTTTATTAGGGTACTTCGTCTATTATGGAATTATAATTATTGTATATTTATCAAGTTTAGAATAAAATTCACCTTGTCAAATTATTATTCCAGATTAGTTGAAATAAACGTGATATATTGGTTCTATTCGTATTCCGAAAGAAAGTGATATTTAAAGGAGATGTTTTGATTTACAAACGAATTACTTTATAAAAGAGGGACGAAAGATACCAAAGGGACAGTCAAACTCATAAATCTAAAACACACTGACAACGCCATGGCTAAAAATGAAAAAGACAAACAGAAAAACAATAGTACACACGACACAACATAGAAAACTAAAGAATAAACAACACGAACCCCACCAAAAACTAGGGGTGATCTCAGGTGCTCCGGAAGGGTAAGCAGATCCTACTCCACATGTGGCACCCGTCGTGTTGCTTATGTGATTACAAATCCGGTAAATAGTCTAATTCGGTAGGTCATATTCATGAAAGGGAAGGGGATTGTAGTAACGACGTAAGAAACATATCCGATATCATTTGTGAAATGGTTATTCCATAACGGTCAACCAACTCGTGATGGCGTCCGTAAAATTTACGAAGGGATGATTTCAACTTCACCATTTGGAACTCTTGGTTTAATAGCTTCCTTGTGAGCAGCAAACCTCTATCAAGAAAATCATGATAGGAAATGCAAGCACGGGAATATCGTATCAATTGGGAGATATATACCCCGTATGCAGGTGCTGCTGGAATGTTGCTACTTAGAAATGGAAAGTTCACAATTGGAAAGCTGAAATCATCTCTTTTGTCGTAAAGTTTTGTTTTCAACCGACCCTCATTGTCAACTTCTAGATGTAAGTCAAGATATGAAGCCGACTTAACTGTATCTGTAGTATCCTTTATCTCTAGTTCGATTGGATAGATGCGTTCCGCTAGTCACCAAATTTTGAATTGTTTAGTGAAAGAACATCATCTATATAGCGGAAAGTAGAGTTAAAGGATATTGCTAACTTCTTATCTTTCTTCCTAAGAAGTTCCTGCATGAAGTCAGCCTCATAATAATAAAGAAACAAGTCGGCGAGTAGAGGGGCACAGTTTGTTCCCATTGGAATGCCGACAGTCTGTTGAACAACACGTCCTCCGAACGTAACACATATGTTATCAATCAAGAAATTAAGCATCTTGTTTCAGAGAATTTTTTGTTTGAATCAGAGTGATTCTTTACAAAGTAGGATTTATCCCTCCCTAAGACAAGATACTTGTATCTACGTTGGCCATTCTTTTTTATGAAGCAAAGTAATACCAACTCTTTCAATTTGTCTTTTAGTTTGCAATGTGGAATACTTGTGTACAGAGTAGAAAAGTCAAATGTTTTAATACTGTTACAAGATGAAAGAGAGTTAGATTGTATGTACTTTAAAAGATCTTTTGAATTTTTAAGTATCCACATCTGATTCACGCCACCTCTAGAATAGGCAGTTTCACAATAACTTTGAAGCCCGTCTTTGATTGCTGATAAAATAGATGTTAATAATTTAGAAAGAGGTTTCGTGGAGCACTTGGAAGACCCAGCAATATACCGTTGTTTGTAAGGACACTTATGTAGTTTAGGTATCCAATACAGTGACGGAAGATCCAGTTCTTCATCTTTGGTTGAAATTCCAAAGGAACATAGAACAGACCTATGATTATCCAGGATTTCCTCTTTGGTAAGTGTCGTGAGGGTATATGTTGAGTTTCCAAGTGAATTGTCAATACCTAATTCGTTTATCAAGCAGTTGATGTAGTGACTTTTACACACAAAAACGATGTTATTTGGGGCTTTATCTGCGGGGACAACAACATATTTGTCATGGAGGTCGGATAGGTGTTTTGCAACATCTGGGTCTTTAAAGATTGACGTAGCATGGGCATTGATGGACCCATTCAGTTTCTTAATTCTGATTTGTATCAACGACCTCTCTGCCTTAATCCATTCGGAAAGGGTGTCTACGTCTTCCTTCTCGCGCTTAGCCCATTGCCTGGCATAATCCTCGACTGAATCCATCAAAATTTTAAAGTTATATTTCCAATTGATGGATTTAGGCTCACGATATTTGGGACCTTTCGATAACACATTTCGTAGAGAAGTGTTATTAACAATGTTAAGGTCACCGGTAATAACGTGGCCAGCAGGATTATATGTGAATTTGGAACTAGCACAAGTGCAATCAGGAGGTTTAGACTTGAAGTCGTCAATATCGAGATCCTGCAAAACGCGTTTGTAATTGAAAATTTTAGTTGCAATAGGTTTGGTATAGGTATAAGAAATTATTGTTACAGACTGGTCTTTGAAATAAGGAGGTATTTTCGATTGCACTAATTTATGATGAAGGATATTGCCTAGGTTGACGTCATCGAGACCTTTGTTGGCAAAGGAAAGATTAAGAAAAAATCTTTTCTCTTTTCATCTTTTCCAATGCGAACTGGCTTGAAAAGTCTGTGACTTGCAATATCCGAAATTATAGCTTCAAGTTTGTAATGGTTTGAATGGGGGTTTGTAACAGTGGATTCCAAACATAAATTGAACAGAGAATGAAGTTTTGAAAGGGGTAATGAATAAAGTTTCGTGCGAATGTGATGAATATAAAATGAATTATCAAAGTATAAGGTAAGTTTTGACTTAATATATTCCGTAATGATGCATGTCCCTTACCCGGATATTTAAAATGTAAAGCATAACAGTTGAGAAGTTGTTTGAAATATGACATTTTAATATGATTTTATATATCTATTATGCTACACATTTGATACGAACCCGGAAGAAAAAGACACATAGTTTTACAAACGAATAATATAAGCCAACTGATTGTTAGTATATAGCAATGGTTATAGATTTTAATTTGTATCAAATTATTTTTATAAAAACATTCTGTAAATATACATATCAATTCATTCGATACAAATAATGTTGAACGATAGATGCTATGCTGTAACGTCCTTTAACATTAAACTAGAACTCATTTTTCGTTTAGGTACCAGCTGGAGCCTAACTCCGGGTACGGGAATTTTGTCGGTGTATTGAAGACCCATTGGTGACCTTTGACTGTTTTCTGCTCTTTAGTCGGGTTGTTGTCTCATTGACACGTTTCCATTATTAATTAAAAAAATATCTAACGTCATCAATGGGTATAATAAACGCATAAAGAATTGTTTCTTTCATGATACTGACGGATATGTTCAAAAAATATATATAACACATCCTTGCGGCGTTCCTCTGTTTTCATTTAATTTAACTGACGGTCCTTAAAAAGACAACGGTATATTTTTTTAGACTGTTCATCTTTTAAGACGCTTGAATTTTTCGCGAAAGAAAATTATTAAAGGTTGCCGATTCACGTTTATGTACAAACAATCTTTTATGGTTTCGGCATTTTGAGTTAAAATGAATTTTATTATTGAATAATAAAGTTATTCAATTCAATTGTATGATTTTTAAAACAGATAAGTTACAGAAAGGATTACACCAACCAACCCGTCTCATCCATTCGATCAGTGTATACAGTTTAAACAAAAAGAAACAACAGTACAATACAAAAAGTTTCTGTGACCAGTTTTGGTGTATGTAATATGTTGATGAATCTTTTTCTTTAAATTAATTCCAAGTTCTCTCTAAGAGACGCTTACCACAAAAATACATCATCCGATTGCGTTTTTTTATGATATTTCATTCGTTTTTTTTTTATTATTATTTGCATCTTCTTAACAGATTATAATGAGAATTGAATTTCGGTAAACTAAGGTCGACATATTTCAGGACCAATTTTCAAATATCGTTTTCGCTTTCTACGTACATGCATATCTTCCACTTTACTACATTAATCAACACAAAATGACTCACCTGTACGATTGGATTCACAAAATGTTCACTTTTAACTTAAAAGGGATAATCCGTCATTTTCATAGTCCAGGATATAAAAGTTTTATCCATTATTCGTCTTGCAACATCAACACTGTTTTAAAGATGTGTATTTAATTTAAGAAATGATGTAAAAACTGTTCATTTCTGTATGCGTGTCGCTTATGTTATCAGTTCGTCAATAAAAAGACATTTTTGGTAACAGCTTGTCGTATTCAAATCATATAATAGACAATATTGATTGATTAACCATATTCTTTTCTAATACGCAGTTATCTTTTCCTGGATGATTATATTACAAATATTAAAATGCAATTTATTGTACAGGTAAATTAACTCTGTCAACGTTTTAGATAATACTAAGTGAATATGAGTTATATACTAGTAAGTAAAAGAGCAATCACTTTTTTTTAATATTTATCTGAAAGAGAAATATTTTCTTATCATTATTCGAAATTAAGAAAACTGTTCTTTACTCTTCATAATTGTTTGTCATCGCCATGTGATATATTCTTCAAAAACAACTGCATACTTTATTTCCTACTACGATAGAAGTGAATTATAGAAATTCACTCTGACTTAACATCTGTAAAAATACAAAACAAATAAGCCGTATGCAAGTTACTTCGGAGCAGAGACATACAATGTATTATACATGTCTCTGATCGTAGAGGTTTCCTGAATTACAGGCTCCTAAAATGAGACAGACACAACTTCTGTAAACTTTTCCGTTTTCTTTCAGGAACAGCGAGCGTTCTTTATTACAGTTTTATATATACACATGGAAAAAAGTATTGCAACACCAAATTGAAATTCAAATTAAAAAAACACTTTTAATTTTTTTGTTAAATAGATTGTTGAAATAGAACTAGTTAAACATTATTTAAATATTACCCAGGGGCGGATGCAGGAATTTTCGAAAGGGGGGGTGCTAACCCAGGTAACCCAGGGCAAAGGGGGGGGGGGTGCAAAACATATGTCCCGATACAAATGCATTGATCGGCAAAAATAAAGGGGGGTGCGCATCCCCGGACCCCCCCCCCCCCCTGGATCCGCCACTGTTACCTGAGTTTAATCAATAAATATCGACTCTATCAGTTCTTATCTGAACATGCAGCTACTGTACTCGTAAACACTAAAACAGCTGTTTTTATCCTCATTGTTTTCAACACTTAAAATAACCAAGTTTATAAATTTATGTGATTGACACCTTGTAATTGGTCATCCACAAATCATAACTGCAGCAAGATGGCATATATCCAGCATGAGGGAAGCAGGTATGTCGCTGTGATAATTGCACGTATTATTGGTCATCACCATTCCACTATAAGTCGTTTTGAGAATAAAAATCAGGCAAGAAACGATGTTAAAGACCTTCCGAGGTCAAGAAGACCCCCTAAAACATCTGCTAGGGAAAATAAAGCATAATGATGGTTGGTCAGAAGGAAACCCATTGCAAACAATACAATCCTTAAAAAAGAATGATGACCATACACGAGCCTTTAAACAAGAACTGTTCGAGATCGGCTCATCGATACTGGTTATTGTGTGAAAATACCATTTCGGGGACCTTTGCATACGAACAGACGCACAGATGCCCGTATCCAATATAGTGCAGAGCTCGCCAAAGTTGGAAATTAGCGTCGTGGAGGAAGATCCATTGTTCCAATGGAATTCGGTTTATGTTCCTTGGCCCAATCGTAGCCCGAATTTGAACCATATCGAGCAGATATTGGACATTATTTGGCGTAAAGTGCATGAAAGGACACCCCAGTTCAAACAAGTCATGAAATAAACAATACCCTTGGTCAAGAATGGTATTGCTAGCTAAGCAACAAATTAGTCGACTTATGGCAGGAATCACAAGACGCTAAGATGCGGTTAGTCGTTTGAAAGGAGACTGCGCACAAAGTACTAATTCTTTTGCGTATAACGATCATCCATGATGTGAACAATCATCTAAAGATTAATTTTGAAATGTCTGACATTGTTAAGTTCGACTACAGTAAAAGTTGTAAAATGCATTTTTTTGTACAAAAAACACTTCATTTTGTTATAAAAATTTTGGTTAGATTAAACTTTTTTTTTTCATACATTATTTGTTCGTTTTAAAGCCAATGTTATCATTTACTACTTTGCAATATTAATTTACAAATATTTTATCATATTCAATCCAAAATAAGAGACTGATTTTTCAAGTTTTAAAAAATCAAGGTGTTGCAATACTTTTTTCCGTGTGTATATAATTGTTTTTCAAATAAACACGTGTTTTAATAATCATTATACCGGCATCATTGAGTATGTCAAATGGGCCTGCTCAAAAACTATAAATGCCCTCTTTTACTAGATAACATTTTTGTACGCTAAAGAGATTCCGTATATCGTCAAATTATCGGAATTCCCATGGACGGACCTGTTTCTGTATTGTTATGAGTTATAATTTATGTCTAAAATGTTTGATAAAAAAGATGATTTTTCATTTCCTATTGTTAATTGTTCATTTCTAGATTGTGACGTTCCATTGTCACCATCTTATGGTATTTTCATATATCTTAACTTATTACAATCGCTCGTGTATATAACAACGTATTTTATTTTAACGAAAGAAATCGCTGTATTACTAAAAAAAATTTACACCAGGGTTTTCGATATCAAAAACTAGTCAAAACATTTACTAAATTTTATCATCGGTACAAGGACATCATTCCTAAATATGAATCAACATGCATATGTCTTTTAACGTTCAGTTATTTCACATCCAATCTTTTCTGAAAATATTCTTTATAAATCACAACAATGTTAGCATTCACCTAAAAAACTAACCCAACCTTTAAACAGACATATTCCGAAGGGATATAGTTACGATACTGTTGTAAAGTCATTAAGAATT